>CAUYUJ010006324.1:0-55000 GCA_963575745.1 Prorocentrum cordatum | reverse complement strand
GGGTCCTCGGGGGAGAGCAATTGGAGCACGGCCTCCCGAGCGCGCTTGTACGTTGCCATTTTCTTGTCCGCCAGCAAGATGTAACAGCAAGGCACGACGTATCCGTTCTGGTATCCGCGCACCGTGTACACCTGGAGGAAGGGGGCAGGCGCCATGCGGAACGTGCCGTCTGCCAGCCAGACGTCCGCCGTGGCCAGGAAGTCGAAGTTCTTCGTGCAGCCCCGCACCTGGATGCGCTTGTCGCCCGCTGCAGCCCCACTGTCGTACGCCAGGAACTCCTCGCCGTCCACCTGCTTGAGAGTGTCAGGGGCGGTGAGCACCTCCAGCGTGGAGTAGTCGAAATCCTGCGGCGCCTGCTCCCCGCTCTTCAGGCGCTTGTTCTGGTCTGACAACCGTGTCCTCCAACAGGCCCGCTTCAGGTTGGTCGTGGTGGGCGTCGCGGCCAACGATGCCTGCGGGGCCCCCGCGAGCGCGGCCGAGGCCACGTTCGCGGCAGTGGCGTCGGGCTGTTGCGATGCAGCGGCCCTTGCCTTGGCACGGACTTGCTCCGCGACGGCCTTGTCCGGAGTCCCTCCATGCGGGTCTGCACTTGGCCGCCGCACGCCTGGGCACCTTTCTCGCAGCACCAGGTGCGGTTGCCATTCTTTGCGGTGTAGCGGAGGTTGTAGATGAAGCCGTCGTGGATGAGCTTCTGACCGTTGCGCTTCGACAAGTTGAACTGACAGGCGGACTCGGCGGGGCCCGGCGGCGCTGGCGCAGGCGGCGCGGGCGCCGGCGCCGGGGGCGCAGCCGCGGCCGCGGCACGCCCGCGAGCCTGGGGTTGAGCCGCCTGCGCAGCCATGACAAGCCCGCGCCGCGGACAGAAGGTCTGCAGGCAGCCTCGTGTGCCGCGCGAATCGATCAGGAATGGCTGCGGCAACGGTGGCCAGAGGCGCTCGGTCGACGATGAGATGGTGAAAGGAAGCGGCACGGGGAGCCTGCGCTGGCTTGCGCACGCCACGGAGGACGGAGAGGTGTACGATAACGACGGCAAGAAGGACGACGACGGCGCAGTACAGCCAGATGGCCCAAAACCACCGCCCATCTGGCTCGCCACCACCGCAGTACAGCCAGAGGGCAGCGCCAGCGACGGCGGCCAACCGCACCTCCACCACGACGGCGACCAGCAGCAGCACGACCCACACAGCTAGGGCGACTGGCGGCAACAGCAGCAGCGATTCCTGCTCAAAATGGGCAGGCACTGCAGTCGGTGTTCGTCACCATTCTTTCGAGGCCCCCGAAAATGTGGTCTGAGCTTCTTTCGAGGCCTCCCAAATGGGGTCCGAGCACATGGGGCCGGAAGAGAGGCGTCTAAGAAGCCCTCAAAAGCCCGTAAGAGGCCCAAGAAGGCCTCCAAGCACCAAGAGGCCTCCCGGAGGCCCCCGAGACGCTCCCAGGAGACTCCGAGAGTCCTCCTCTTCGTCTCTACGTGTTCCCCGAAGGGCTTCCACAACGGCTCGGGAAACGCATGGTCCAATAGCGTGGCCAACCTTTGCATCAACGGTTGGCCGCATAGGCGTATCCTAAAAAGCACCCGCTGGGATCAAGGCTCGTTTCCAGCTGCCCGCTGGCGCCTGCAACGCATGCAGCGGCCCACGCAAAGTCTCTCAGGAAGTCGTCCCAACTGGCAGCACCATAGTCCACGCAGCTCGCAACCGCCCCAATCTTGGCACCGCTGGAGTCCCCCGTTCCGCCTTCTCGCGACCGCCGCTCTCGCGACCGCCGCTCTCGGGACTGGCGCCGCTGGGCCCGGGCGGGAGGACCCGAACGGGCGGGGCGGATCGGGTCCGGCGGGCGGGACATTCAAGTAGAATGCATCATCGAGTTGGCACGCGAGTACCCTAACGGGCGGGACGGGTCCGGCGGGCCGGCCGACCATAACGGGCGGACCCTAACGGGCGGGACGGGTCGGGTCGGGCGGGCGGGACATTCAAGTAGAATGCATCATCGAGTTGGCACGCGAGTACCCTAACGGGCGGGACGGGTCCAGCGGGCGGGCGGACCCTAACGGGCGGGGCGGGTCGGGTCGGGCCGGCGGACCCTAACGGGCGGGTCGGGTCGGACGGGCGGGCGGGACATTAAAGAATGATGCACCATCGAGTTGGCGCGCGAGTACCTGAACGGGCGGACGGTCCCAGCGGGCGGGCGGACCCTCACGGGCGGGACGGGTCGGGTCGGGCGGGCGGACCTTAACGGGAAAGGTCGGGTCGGGTCGGGCGGGCGGGACATTCAAGTATGATGTACCATCGAGTTGGCACGCGAGTACCCTAACGGGCGGGACGGGTCCGGCGGGCCGTCGGACCCTAACGGGCGGGACGGGTCGGGTCGGGCGGGCGGACCCTAACGGGCGGGTCGGGTCGGGTCGGGCGGGCAGGACATTAAAGTATGATGCACCATCGAGTTGGCACGCGAGTACCCTGACGGGCGGGACGGGTCCGGCGGCCCGGCGGACCCTAACGGGCGGGACGGGTCCGGCGGGCGGGCGGACCCTAACGGGCGGGAGAAGCGAGGGTCGGCGGCCGGGACATTAAAGAATGATTGCCCATCGAGTGCACCGAGTAACCCAAACGGCTGGACGGTCGGGCGGGCGACGAGCAAAGGGCGGGACGGGTCGGGTCTGGCGTGCGGACCCGGCGGACCCTCAACGGGCGGGTCGGGTCGGGTCGGGCTGGCGGGACAATAAAATAGGATTGCATCATCGAGTTGGGCACGCGAGTACCCTAAACGGCGGGACGGGTCGGGCGGGTCGGCGGACGGGTCGGACGGGCGATCGGACCCTAACGTGCGGACGTTACGGGTCGGGCGCGGGAACATTAAAGAATAATGCACCATCGAGTTGGCACGCGAAAAAAAAAAAAAAAAAAAGTACCTGACGGGCGGGACGGGTCGGGCGGGCGGACCCTGACGGGCGGGACGGGTCGGGTCGGGCGGGCGGACCCTAACAAGCGGGTCGGGTCGGGTCGGGCGGGCGGGACATTAAAGTATGATGCACCATCGAGTTGGCACGCGAATACCCTAACGGGCGGGACGGTCGGGCGGACGGGCGGGACCTACACGGGACGGGCGGGACCTAACGGGAGGGTTGGTCGTGTCGGGCGGGGCGAACCCAAACACGGGCGGGTCGGGTCGGGCCGGGCGGCGGGACATTAAAGTAACATGCCAACCATGAGTTGGCACGCGAGTGCCCAAAGCGGGCGGAACGCGTCCGGCGGCCCAGTGGACCCTAACGGGCGGGACGGGTCGGGCGGGCGGGCGGACCCTAACGGACAGGACGGGTCGGGTCGGGCGGGCGGGATATAAAAAAAAATGCATCATAAAAATGGCACGCGAATGCGCTAACGGGCGGGACGGGTCGGGTCGGGTCGGGCGGGCAGACCCGAACGGGCGGGACGGTTCGGGTCGGGCGGGCGGACCCTAACGGGCGGGACGGGTCGGGTCGGGCGTGCGGGACATTATAGAATGATGCACCATCGAGTTGGCACGCGAGTACCCTAACGGGCGGGAAGGGTCGGGCGGGCAGACCCTGACGGGCGGGACGGGTCGGGTCGGCCCGGCGGACCCTAAACGCGGTCGGGTCGGGTCGGGCGGGCGGAGAACATTAAATTATGATGCATTATCGAATAAGAATAAAAAAAAGAATAATCCGAAAAAAAAAACAATAACCACAACACAAATCGATATGAAAACAATCCAGAAAAGAATCGTAGGGCCACGCGTCTTACCCAAACGGGCGTGACGGTCGGACGGGCGGTCCAGGGACGGGTACCTCCCGCGGCCAGTGGAGCCTCACGGACGGGAACGTCCGGCGGGTAGGCATCATGAACATCAAATAATGATGCATCATCGAGGTGGCACCGGAGTACCCTAACGGGCGGGACGGGTCCGGCGGGCGGACCCTAACGGGCGGGTCGGGTCGGGTCGGGCGGACATTAAAGTATGATGCGCCATCGAGCTGGCACGCGAGTACCCTAACGGGCGGGACGGGTCCGGCGGCCCGGCGGACCCTGACGGGCGGGACGGGTCGGGTCGGGCGGGCGGACCCTAACGGGCGGTTCGGGTCGTGTCAGGCGGGCGGGACATTAAAGAATGATGCGCCATCGAGTTGGCACGCGAGCACCCTAACGGGCGGGACGGGTCGGGCGGGCGGACCCTAACGGGCGGGACGGGTCGGGTCGGGTCGGGCAGGACGGGTCGGGTGGGTGGCCGTCGATGATAGATCAGGGAGGAGAGGGGAGGAGGAAGTAGGGAGGGGTGAGGGATGTGGGGCGGGGGGACGTAGCAGCAACGAGGGATGGGGGAGGGCGGGAGGGCAGAGAGGGATGGATGAGGAGGAGGAGGAAGAAGAGGAGGAGGAGCAGCAGCAGCAGCAACAGCAGCAACAGTGTAATGAGAGAGAGTAGCAGGAAGGAACCGCCTCTGTGGAACCCGTCCTGTGGAACCGGTCCTGTGGAACCAGTCCTGTGGAACCGGGCTTGTGGAACCGGTTCTGTGGTACCGGTCCTGCGGAACCGGTCCTGTGGAACCGGTTCTGTGGAACCGGTTCTGCGGAACCGGTCCTGTTGAACTGGTCTTTGTTGAACCGGTCCTTGTTGAACCGGTCGTCTGTTGAACCGGTCCCTCTTGAACCAGTCGTCTGTTGAAACAGTCCCTGTTGAACCAGTCGTCTGTTGAACCGGTCTTCTTCCGACCCGCGGTCATCGGAGATCCCGCGCCCACGTTGATAGCACCGCGTCGAAACCCTCCGAAACACGATTCCACCAGAATTACCGCAAAAGCATCGAGGATTCCGCGCCGATGGTAAGACCACGTTGAGACCCTCATGCGGGGGGCTCAACATCGCCCAAGAGGTGCTTCCGCTTTGTCCGCGAGGATGCCGTTCCCATGTTGAGACAGCGTTGAGACCCTCGTGCCAGGGGCTCAACGTCGCCAAGGCGCGACTCCCGCACGGTCCTCGGGGACGTCGTGCCCGTGTCGAAGTCAGGTTGAGAACCCCAAGCGAAGGGCTCAACATCGCCCAAGTGCGACTCCCGCTGTGTCCTCGAATACTTCGTGCCCACGTTGGGACAACGTTAAGACCCTCGAGGCAGGGTTTCAACATGACCCCCGCGCAGTTCTCAAGGATGCCGCGCCTGCGTTTGGGCCATGTCGAAGCCCTCACCGACGGCAGGGGCTCAAAATGATTCCCGCATAGTCCTCGGGGATATCGCACCCATGCTGAGCCCTTGTTGAGACCCTCAGGTGATGGGGCTCCACGTGACTCCCGCAAAATCCTATGGGATTGCGTGTCCATGTTAAGCCCAAGTTCAGACACGCGGGTCAGAGGCTCAACGTGATTCCCATATATTTTCCAGTGGCTCCCCGCACATGTTGGGCCCATGTGGAGCCTCCCAGACAGGTAAGAGGCCCAACGTCGCCCAGGCGTCACTCCCACACGGCCCTCGAAGCCCAAGTTGATCCACTCAGGTCAGAGGCTCAACGTCGCCCAGGCGTCACCCCCGTAAGGTACGCGATGATTTCTGAACCATGTGGAGTCCTTCGGGTCAGAGGCTCATCGGCGCCAGGCGCCTCCCCCGCGTTGTCCTCGAGGAGGTCGTACGCACGTTCGGCCCAAGTTGAGACCCTCAGGTCAGCGGCTCAACATGACTCCCTCGTGGTACTCGTGAATGTCGTGCCCATGTTGAGCCCGTGTTGAGCCTCTCAAGTCAGATGCTCAACGCGGCTCCTGCGTAGTCCTCGGGGATTCCGCCTTCACGTTGTGCCTATGTCCAGGCCGAAGGCTCAACATGACCCCCGCTCTGTCCTCGATGATGTCGTGCCCATGTTGAGGCTCTCAGGTAAGAGGCTCAAGGTCGCCCAGGCGCCACTCCCGTAAAATCCTCGAGGGTGTCGTGCCCATGTTCGGCTCCGCCCGAACTTGTGAGTTATGAGGGGCACCAATTGGAGGCTCCACATGCGCCCTCCACGGATGCCAATTCGCACGTTCCACTCAGCCACATGCCAGCATTGCAGCCCAGACCCGCGCCCAATAATCGGCCTCGTCTTGAGGTGGCGGGCAACCTGGTCGGCTTCGATGCGGCCCGGGTGGCGGACCATGCAGCCGGCGGCCTTTGGGGCCGCCGGCGGCTTGAGCCAAAGCGCTCCTGGATGCGACCGACGACGACGTGAGACGGTGATTTCGGCGCGGGCAAGATGCCCTCGTCGAAAACTCCGAATCGAAACTTAAATTTGGATAGGAAAACCGCTGGTTCAAGCGCAGTTCAGGAAATTTGCGTTGTTGTACCTCCAGGTTTCCGGCAGCCGAAGACATTCATAGAAATCGCCGACCGAGATCGCTTCAAGACGGCACCAGGGGCTGCCAAAAGAGCCCCAAGACGGCCCAAGAGGACCCCAGGACTGCCCAAGAACCGCACAGGACGTCCCCGACAGGCCATCGAGAGAACCTACAAGACTACCGCCAGGCCCCCGAGAGCCACCCAAGAAAACCTCAAGCGGCCCCAAAATGCCGCAACAGACCTCCAAGAACCCCCCCGGTGGCCCCCAGAGAGGCTCCCGAGAGGCTCCCGAGAGGCCTCGGGAAGCCCCCAGGAGGCCACCAAAGAGGCCGCCCGAGAGGCATCCCAAGAGAACCCGCGAGGCACCCAACACGCCTCTGACCCACGATGGCACGCTGCACTGACGCAACTTTGCTGGGGGCGTGCTCCATTGACTGCTACCTGCAAGTACCCTGCCACGCTTGCTCCCTCAAGGGAGGTTCACGCGACAGCTCAGGGAATCGACCGCAACCCACCACTTTCTCAGCCCCCGCGAGCAGGCAAGCAAGTGCCAAAGTTGATACAATGTGGGCCTGTGAAGTGGGCGAAGCGATTGAATAAGCTCAAGAAGCCGTACTCCGTCTTCCTGAATGCGCTTATGATCGAGAGTTTCGCCGACCAGCGTGAAGAACCTGTGTGATACGGCCTTGCCAATGAGGTGTGCGTTGGGAGGGGGACCAGTCTGCAACATCTGGTCGAACAGCTTCACAGCTGCCTCTCCTGACTACCTACCAAGCCACCCCAACCCAACCCGAAGACCCGAATTTCAGATTGGGGGGGTACGGGTTCCACATGTTTGTGTTTCAATGTTTCCCGACCCCCCCCCACTGGAAATTGAGGGCAAATTGAAGCCTTCGGGTTGGGTTGGGTTGGTTTGGTGGGTGGTGATCTCCATGTGCGAGCCGGATGCAGCTGTGCATCACTTCCAAAACTCTGGAGGTCTTGCAGGGCAAGCCCACTGCCAAGGTGCAGCTGGTGATGTGCAGATCGGACCTCTGTCGACGGGCTTCCTGGAGCGCGTTTCTTTATTTTCGGCGGCGATAATGGGCATTATAGGGGGGAGGGGCCAGGGGAGGGTATAATGTAACGCCTCGAACTCGCCGTGCGCACGGCGGCAGTGCCTGGGGCGCTCTGGCGGAAGGAGGGGCGCTACGTGAAAGGGGGGGGGAGGAGGGGGGGTCGGAAGCTAGAAGGCCCATTATGCCCCGAGTCAATACAGAAACACGCTCCTGTCCAGATGGATCCGCCGTGTCCGTGGAGCTGCCATGGCAAAGGTGTTGCTTCACGAGCGGCGCCCCGTCTGCCGTGGGGACTGCGGAACCAACCTGACGTCGACCATCAGGAGCCAACTTGTCGATCACCCGCTTCTTCGCAACACGCTTCTTCGTATCGGTGGTTGGTTCCGTGGCTCTCGACCTGGAAGCATCCAGGAAGTGGGCGAACACAACGAACCACAACACCAATAAGAATTCTACTTGAACCTGTGTCCCTCCCGCCATGCTGGACGGATAAGTCCACACCAGGCGTAACACGAAGAAATTCGTAAAGAACACTGCGATACTTACGAGAGAAATTTGGGCGGCAAACCCCGACGAACACTTCTGGACGTTCCGTTTCACCATCGTGGTCCCAACTGCCATCGGGTGAGAAAGAGTGTGGGCCCAGTTGGGCGCTGACTGAATATGAACTATGTATAACGATGTATGTTCCCAAGCGTGGCTAGGGCTGATCCGAAAGCTTGAGCCCAAATGGCTACGAAGGCGGGAAGAGGAGAGGAAGAGGGGGAGGATGAGGAGGAGCAGCACCAGCAGTGCTCGATCAACGAATACCCAGTCGCACGAAGGCTCGGAACAAGAGGAAGGCGAGGCCTCAAGACGAAGCCTGAGAGCAGCAGCGAGCTGGTGCTGCATTCGCTGACGCCCGCCTTCTGGGGGGTGAAGACGCGTGTGGGATGCTTGGCGCCCCCCTCTCGCACGCCCCCTCCCCCGGGGGGCCCAGTGCAGGGGGCCGACGAGCTCCCCGGCGCACCACCTGGGCCGGCGGAGCCTCCAAGCCCACCCACGATGCCCCGTGCGCCCTCTGGGACGGCCGAAGCTGGGGCTCCGAAGGCCGCAGAGTCCCCGAGAGAACATCCGCAGATGGCCTCAAGACGACCCGGGAGGCTCCGAAGACTCGCCAAGCGGGCCTCGGGAGGACTCCCAAGAAGGGCTTCAAGAGGCAAGCATCACATCAGAGCGATGGGGGCTGAACCGAACGGTCATTCAGTCCCTGGGTGCGTGGCTGAAGTGGAATCCCGCGATGCGGATTATTGTTGTTGTTTTTGTCAATGTTGTTGTTTGTTGTTTGTTGTTTTGTTTGTTTATTTGTTTGTTTGTTTTGTTGCTTGTTGTTTGTTGTTTGTTATTTGTTTGTTGTTTGTTTGTTTGTTTGTTTGTTTGTTGTTGTCGTCGTCCCACCCGCGACCCACCCCGCGACCCACCCTCGACCTACCCTCGACCCACCCGCGGGACCCACCCGCGACCCACCCGCGACCCACCCGCGACACACCCCGCGACCCGCCCGCGACCCACCCCGAGACCCCCCCGGCGACCCATCCGCGACCCACCGGCGACCTACCCGCGACCCACCCGCGACCCACCCCGCGACCCACCCGCGACCCACCCCGCGACCCACCCGCGACCCACCGCGACCCACCCGCGACACACCCGCGACCCACCCCGCGACCCACCCAAAATTTTCGGCACCTGCGGCGGGTTTCGTTTGCATTCGTTCCAGGTGGAGAACCTGCGACCCACCCGCGACCCAAACCGCGCCCGCGACCCACCCGCGACCCACCGCGACCCACCCGCGACCCACCCGCGACCCACCCCGCGACCCACCCAAAATTTTCGGCGCCTGCGGCGGGCTTCTTTTGCATTCGTTCCAGGTGGAGAACCTGCGACCCACCAGCGACCCAAACCGCGTTCAGTGTACAGATCAAAACTTTCGGCGCCTGCGGCGGGCTGTTTTCGAATTCCTTCCAGGTGGAAGTCGAGAGCCCGCGACCCACCCGCGACCCAAACTACGTTCACTGAACAAACCAAAACTTCGGCGCCTGCGGCGGGTTTCTTTCGCATTCGTTCCAGGCTCGCGAGGTCCGCCGGCTCGACGCCCGCGTCGCCCGCGCTCGCCCCCTCTCTCTTATCCGCAATTGCGGGGTGCTACGTATTCGCCAAAGTTTGTTGAATCATTTTCGCGTTCGCCCTGTGGGCCTTCTGAAGGCCCAACACGCCTCCTCCTCCTCCTCCTCCTCCTCCTTCTCCTCCCCCTCCTCCTCCCTCGATGTCAGGGTCATCAGCTCGTCGTTGTCCTCGTCGTCGTGGTCGTCGTCGTCGTCGTCGTCGTCGTCCTTGTGGGTTGGCGGCACTGGCCTTAAGGCTTTCACAATCATTTTCCCGTTCGCCCTGCGGGGCTTCTGAAAGCCCAAGACGCCCCCGACGGGCCCCCCAAAGCCCAAGGGGGCCCCCAAGACCTCGAACAGGCGATCGAAAACCCTCGGGAGGGACCCGAGAAACTCCAACGAGCCGGACACGGATGTGCCCCCGAGACCCCCAGCATGCCCCCAAGAGGGCCCCGAGAAGATCCGAGAAGCCCCCCCTCATCCCTGACAGGAATTGCCGGATTCGCGGGCTTTCCCGGATTTCCCCGATCTCGCCTGAAACGGAACACGGGGGCCTGTGAGGGCCTTCTTGGGAAGGCTCCGGGCGCGGTCCCACGCGAGGGCACCAGTTTGGAATTCGTCGCCGCATTTGCCGGATTTCCCGGATCTCGCCTGAAACGGAACAGGAGGGGCGGTCGGCGGGGCCATTGCCTCGCGCGCCGGGGGTCAGGATGACGTGAGTTCCACAGAAACTCCCTCTCCCTCAAAATATGCGCGCACGCTCGTTTATCAAAAATCATTTATTTCCAACACAGCCCTGCAACACATTAAACAAAAACCACAGGCGCGCGTCGTTGCAATCGCATGCCAGAATCCGTCTGAAACCTGCGACTTCGTGCGAATTTCAATATCGAGTCTCCCGAAGTCATATGAACTTCGAAACTTTGCTTTTATGCATGTTTTTGCTCTACGCCTGGGCGCGGACTTCTTGAATCTGCGCTGGACCTCCCCACCGGCGCCGCCCCTGGCGCGCTCCGCACGCCAGGGAGGGTCCCTGCGCCGATTCGAGAAATCCGCGCGGACCTCCGAAACGTATGCTCATGTACGCTTTCTTCTTGGAGGCCCAGGCGCGCACTTCTTGGCTCTGCGCCGGACCTTCCTAGGCGCCGCCCCTGGCGCGCTCTGCGCGTGCCAGCGAGGGAGGTCACTGCGCCGATCCCCAAGAAGTCATCGCGGACATCCAGAACCTTCTGCCCATACAGCTGCTCTTCCTCCAGACACGGGCGCGCGTTTCTTGGATCTGCGCTGGACCTCCCTGATAGCGCCTCCGGCGCCGCCCCCGGCGCGCGTTGCGCGCCAGGGAGGGGGGCCCCTGCGCCGATCCAGAAATTGACGGCGAGCGCGTGGGGGAAGTGATAAGGGGCGGGCCTTCTCAGAAGGCTCGGAGATCCCCTGGCCTTCGGACAAGTTTTCCGAGACTTCCCTGGAGACCAACAAAAACCTCTCAGAAGGCGCGATGGTTTCCGAGAAGTCCTGCCGCCTTCTGAGAAGGCCTTTTCCTTCTCACTTCCCCCCCTCGCTCGCCGCCGAAGAACATCCGCGCGGACCTCCGAAATTTGATGCTTCTGCGGATCTGCCGGGTCTTGGATGGTTTAGAAGAAAGGGGTGGAGGAGCAGCGGGAAGAGGAGGAGGAGGAGGAGGAGGAGAACGAGGAGGGGGAGGAGGTGGAGGAGGAGGAGGAGGAGGAAAAGGAGGAGGAAAAGGAGAAGGAAAAGGCCAAGATCAGTACTTTTGTTTCGCGCGGATCTCTTGGATCTGCGCGCCAGGGCTTCCAAAAATCAAACGCACATAACCAGAAGGTTCGGAGGTCCGCGCGGATTTCTTGAATCGGCGCAGGGACCTCCCTCCCTGGCGCGGAAAGCGCGCCAGGGGCAACGCCAGAGGCGCCTCCAGGGAGGTCCAGCGCAGATTCAAAACATCCGCGCGGTTTTTCGAAAGTTCATGTCTCCGCAAAATCTATTCCTCCATCTGCGCGTCCTGCGCGGGCCACCCCACCGCGGGGCCTCCGAAGAAATCGGGGGTGTGAGGCTCACCGACAAGAGGGCCCTGGAGCGTCGCGAGGTCGCGGCGGGGAGTCGTGTTTTCTCTGCTGCAGGGGGAGACGGGGGACGGTTGGACGGTTCCCCCCAGGGCTGTAGGCGACCCGAGGAGGGGAGGGCGAGGAGGGAGGAGGAGGAGGAGGAGGAGGAGGAGGAGGAGGAGGAAGAGGAGGAGAAGGAGGAGGTGGAGGAGGAGGGGGAAGGGGAGGGGGAGGGGAGGAGGAGGAGGAGGAGGAGGGGAGGAGGAGGAGAGAGGAGGAGGAGGAGGAGGAGGAGGAGCAGCAGCAAAGGAGGAGCAAAGGAGGAGGAGGAGGAGGAAGAGGAGGAGGAGGATGAGGAGAAGGAGGAGGAGGAGGAGGAGGAGGAGGAGGAGGGGGAGGAGGAGGAGGATGGGATGGGATGGGACGGCGCCTCAAGACAGTCGAGGCTGGAGGGAACAGCCCGAAAAGAGAGACAGAACAATGCTCGAGCACGCGCTGCTGGCGAAAGGCTCGAGACGCAGGTATGCGGCGTCACCTGGGGCTGCGCTGCTCGCGCTACCCTCCAGTCCGCGCCTCCCTCCAGACGAGAGAAGACCACCGTAGCCACTCCCTGAGAGGTATGCAGCATCACCTGGGACCGCGCACACCGCTATTCTCCAGGCTGTGCCTCCTGCCACGCGCAGGAAGACCACCGAAGCCACTCCCTCAACAGCGCGCCCGACGCACAGCAAAGAGGCTCACGCACCGCCACGGCCGCCTAGGCAGCGGCGGCGAGAGCACACCTGTACTTCTCTAGGAGACCCTGTTGCGACTCCTGGCTCAAGCACGCAAACGCGTCGAGCGCCCCATCGCTCACATCAGGGTTGATCTCACGCATTACGGCGAGCAGCTCACGGCACACACACGCACATGGGAGAACGCCTTTCTCCACCTTGGTGCCGCCCGCGTCCTCGAGAGGGCAATATTCGTCTGCCTCCTCCTCGTCCGCGTCCAGGCCGCACGAGTCCGAGGCGTCCTCGACCGCCTCGCACTCCACCTGCTGCTGCTGCTGTTTGGGCATGACATCCTGCTCCAGGGAGTGCGACGCCTCGCTGATCTTCCCATTATGCTTCAAGATCTGCTCGTCCTGCACCTCCACGGTTGTCTGCAGCAGCTTCTCGCACTTGACGGCCTTACGAATGCCGTCATCCTCCAGGACCTTCTCAACGCAGTGCAACTCCGGCACTGGGTCCTCAGGCACCTCCACGCCCCTCTCCTGGAGGGCCTGGGGCACCTCCTCGATCTTCTCCACGTAGTGCGCCTCCTGCGCGTGGACCATGGGCACGGCCACGGACTTATCCATGTGCGGCTCCATGTGGCCGCTGTCCACGAGCGGTGCCACAACGCCAACGATGCCCAGGACGTCCGCCCGCAGAGTCATGGCGATGTCCTCAATGTCAGCGATGGCCCCCAGGACCTTGTCACAGGATCCATCCTCGACCGCGGCGCTGTGCCCCAACGGGACTCCCCCATGCCCGCCCCGCTGTCGACCAGCAGCGGGAAAGCCGGGATGTTGCCGAATTGCTCCTCCTTGAACGCCAGCTCCTCCTCCCCCGACTCCATGTAGGAGGATATGCCGTAGCTCTCCACGCCGTGCGACCAGGGGCTGTTCGCGTCAACCTTGACGGACCCCACGAACGCCTCGTGGATGTCCTGGCACAGCGACACGTCGGGGTGCCCCGCCGTGTTGCGCAGCTGCGAGACCTTCCCGGGCCGCGAAGCGAGCGCGGCCGCGCCGCGCCCACGAAGAAAAGCCTTGGCCTCCGACACGCTGGGCTTCGCCGCGAGGCCCGCGCATGCCTGGACCTCGCGCAGTAGGACCTCCATGGGGACGGGGGCCGTCTCAACCGGCGACGCGGCGGGGGGCGGCGCGCCTCCCTCGCCAGCGTCTTGCGAAACTTGGCCGCGAGCCACAGCCCCTTGCACTGCACCGCGCGCGGCCGCCGCGACGGCCGCCTGCAACGCATCCCCGGAAAGCCCAGCCTGGGAGCAGCCGAGCACCGCGCCGAAGACCGCTTGTGCAGCAGGCGGCAAGCTGCCGGACATGGCAACCAAAGCCCTTCCGCACGGGGGGCGCCGCCGCGGCCGACTCATGCCCAAGTGGCTTGAGCCAAAATGGCTACGGGAAGGAGGAGGAGGAGATAGACATAGAGAGAGAGAGAGAGAGAGAGAGAGTGAGAGAGAGAGAGAGAGAGAGAGAGAGAGAGAGAGAGAGAGAGAGAGAGAGAGAGAGAGAGAGAGAAAGAAAGCGCGAAACCCACGTCCTGGGATCCGACGGGCGGCGGCGGCCGCCGCCCGCGCAGCTCTTCCCCAGTAAAGGTAAAGCTGGGACTGCCTCAGGAGCACCGAGATGGCCGCAGCGCAGGCAGCGTGGCGCGCGAACTCGCCGTGCCAGAACGGGAACTCGAAGTTCACGAAACGGACCAGCATGCGGCACTGGTCGTCATTCGGCCTCCCCAGGAGACCAATTGCGCGTCGACGTCCCCTGCGGCCCCACCAGCACGAACTGGCCTGGCCTTCTTCTCAATCAATCTCGCAGTCGAACTTCGACCGAGGAAGGCATTGCGCTCATCCTCCAGTCTCTGCTTCTCAAGCTCCTTCTGCTTGATTCGCTCATGCAGGGCCGCCATCCGAACCTCGAAAGTATAGGGGCCCTCAGGATCAGCACGCTTGATGGAGGTGGTGACAGTGACAGGCTGGGCCTCCTCGCGCGCTATCCTCTTGAGCTGGACGGTGGCATCGATCTACTTGGCAAGCTTTTTGTGAGGACCCACTCCTTGCCGCAAGTTATATAGAACCTCAGCCCCCCTTGCTGTTGGTGCCACACATACGGATCGCAGCTTGAGCTTCCTCCGTTGCTGTGCCCATGCTCCGCATCCAACGCGCGCGAAAACTGCGCCTCCGCTGATTGAGGTGAGGTCCCCTCTCTGGTTGACGGCAATCAGCTTGTGGCCGAACGGCGCCTTGAGGAAATCCACCAGGAAGGTCGGCGTGCCTCGGCAGCCTGTGAACTCATCATGCTCGCCTTGCCGCCTGAGCTGAAGGCATTGGGAGCATTGCTGCCCCAGATCAGTGTCAACCCACTGATGCCACCCTTTCGTGCGAGTGCGTCGTACCTTCTTGAAACCCGTGGTCGCCCTCTTCCAGCGGTCCTCGTCCTTGGGATAATGCGGCAGAATGTGAGCCACTAGCTTGGCGAGGCCATTGACTCGCTTCTGACTCTCGTCCATCGCCTTCTGCAAAGCTTGATCGACCTGAGGATGCATCTCGGCTCCAGCGCGTGCGAACCTGTCGGCCACCACGTTCGCATCTGTGAGCCTGCGAATCTCGGGGGATAGCAGCACGCACTCCCCACCCGATCGATGAGCCTTCACGTGCGCAACATTCTCGATGCGCCTGTACCCGTCCATTTCCTGAGCGAAAGCCATGACCCCGCCGTAGAAGGAGTTGACTGCCAGCTGCCTTTCCGCAGGCGCCATCGCTGCGTTGACTGTGCCCATGAAAACCGCATAAGCCCAACAGCGACGATCAGCAGCTTGACCGGTGAAAGCCAACGCAAGGCACTCCGCCATCGCCGACGTCTGTGGCAACGTAGCGGGGACAGGCGCGCACATTGAGCACAATGGCACGTCAGAACCAGGATCAAGCAGGGTAATTGCCCATCCAGCCCTCTGCAGCGTTGCCAAAGCTGGTTTTGAGCACGAACCATCGATCGCGAACTCGGCCAGCTCGACCTCCAACTCCAGGTAATGTGCCACCATCGTGTCAGGGGCGGCGGGAGAATAGTTGCCCTGGGCATCCACGACACAAGCCTGCACTCCAGCATTCATAGGAGGGATGTCCTGATCCTGAAAGGTGAAGCAGCCGCTCAGATGCTTCCGTTCATCGGGATTGTCACGTATCCACTGGAGAAGCTCAGGTCCGACGTCTGCCGCTTGTCTGGCTTCAGCAATATGTGGAAGAGGGCAGTCTGCTAGCCTGTGCGCAAGTGTGTCCATGGCACCGCACACACACACTTCCCATCCGCGATGTACCCTCCGGATCTGGCTCGAGCCTTTGTCCATGCACCTGCGACCGCACAAGTGTTGATTCATAAGTTCTGATGCGCATTATACTTCCTACTCGTGGGCCTCGCCTGCGCACGAAGGAAGTCGAAAGACACTCGTACATTATCCTGATCAAAACATTTCTGCCCAAGACGTAGTTCATGTTGGCGAACCAGGCCCGCCTCCAACAGCTTCATCAGCATCGGCGGAGTGAGCTGGTCAAAGCGAACTTGCTCGCCGACATGGTTTATCCACTCTGTCCCCGTGGCTGGACGCCAGCCTGCCCGCTGGGTGGATAAGGCCGCCCGTTGAAGGGGGCCCTTCGTCATCGACAATTTGGGTAGCACTCCGACGTCCTGAATTGCCGCTTTCCACCAGCTGAGTAAACTCGCCGTCGATACAATCGAAACGTGAGGCTGGGCCTTCGCTGTCCACAGCGCGCGACACCATTGAAGAGCAGGGGCGAAAGCTTCCTTCATCGCAGGGCCCCCCAATAGGACCAGTTTTGCACAAGCAGACACGCCTCCATGGCACGGTTTCTGGTACTTGTGGCAGCTTGTCCGTGGCCTGTCCAGCTCGCCGTCGTTGACTCCGTCCACCTCGACCCCGTGCGTGAGCGCAGGACGCGCCCCTGTGCGGTACACCCGCCCAACTCTGGCCGTTGCCTGAGTCGGTATGGCACGGCGGAACTTCTGGAGCTTGCGAAGCCGCTGCGAGTGATGATGGAGTCTCTGCATGTACTTGCCTCTGGTCTTGGGCCCCCCCCCCGCGCCCGACCTCCAGTGAAGTCCGTGCCGAGATACGGCGTGGTCCTCGTGCCAGCCTTGCCATCGACTCTAAGCTGTGCACAATCTCGTCGGTGATGTCTTGAGAGCTCCCCACGACCGCGAACTTGTCATTCAGCTTGGCCCCCAGTTTTTGCGCCGTAGCCTTGAACCCTTCAGCAGCAGCAGCCGCAAATTCAATTACCATCTTCTTGGATCCGCTCTCCAAGCCGAGGGATGCGTCGTCGATGTAGGACGAGAAACGCACGAGGGGGAATAAGGATACATACCTGTCGTATTCTTCCACCGCGTGCGCCTTGATGACTACGTCCGCATAGCCGTCGCCAGCAGGGAGGCCGTCAACTGCATGACAGGGTCGGCCTCCGTGGTGTGTGCGAAGACGAATGATACGCGGCCCCTTCCACTGGTTGTAGACCAGCTTGAGCTGCGCAGTCGAGGCTCCGAGCCTGATGAGCTCGTCTCTCACAAGGTCCAGGGGTATGGTCTCGTAGTACTTGCTGTAGTCAGCGATCAACGTGGCAGTGTGACGACACTGCATCCTGCTGGCCTCCGTCTTGGCCGCGAGAAGCCACGCACTGTCTATAGCGCTTTTTCCTGAAGAAGCCCCCCAGTACTTCCTCTCGATGTGCTTCTGCAGATCATTAAGCTCTGGCCGACGTGCACGCTGCCATACTCGATAGCTGGCCGAGTACAGGATGATGAGCCTGTGCCCACCCATGCTCTTTGGCTCCATGGGCATGACCATCCAGGTGAGCTGTCGAGGTAGAAGCCCGATCCGTTCGCTGGCCTCCCACAAGCAACCAAGTACGCCGAGTGCAGCGTCGCTGAGGTGCTGAAAGTGAGAGGGGTGAAAACCGCCCAGGCTACTCGATGTCCTCGTGGGAAAAGAACATGAAGCCCGACGGATCTGATTCGGAGTAGCCCGAGCCAATGCTGAACGGTCAGGCACCCATGCCACAGGCGCCGTAGAGGACGCATTCCACAGCTTCACATGCTTGTCCTCCATATCCTCGACCATGCGCTGGGGGTGCGCTGAGAACGCGCTGCGCCTGTCGGTGACGACGGTAGGGGCCTGTGCGTGCTTGTACGCCGTGATGCGGTGTAGCCGGCCTGCTCCGTTCTGGCTTGCGCCGTCGCACCACTCCTTCCATCTCGCAGCGCTGTCGCGATCAGCCGCCTGCTTGGCGAGGTGCACGTCCTCCTCGGCTTCATCCAGCAGCCCGCTGATATCCGAAATCGAAGATGCCGCCGACGATAACAGTCGTCGGGCTTGCGCCGCCGTAGCATCCAGTCGGTGATCAGCGCCTTGACCAGGGCATTGTGTCGCATTGAAACCGTGGACCTCGTCACTCACCTTTTCCTTGTCGCCAACAAAGTTGGAGGCCTTGAGCGTCGCAATATTCTGCAACCCGTCTTGGAACCATTTCCAGCCGTAAGCAATACACTGCACTCCGTCGGCATCTTTCCCCTCGCATGCGTATTCCACCCACTTCGGACGGACGGTATTGGCGTAGCCGCTGGCCTTCTTGTTAGCACCCGTGAGATGACATAGACGCTCGCCCATCTTGGTAGCGAACTTAGCCCAGGCATGCCCTGGGAAATGCCATGCCGCATCAACTTCTCCATTCAGAACAATATCGACAGCTGCCTCTGCATAGCAGCGCTCCGCTTCCCAATCGGGCTCAGGTAACATTGGCCCCTGAACAATGGCTGCGTCGATCTCCGGGCCGCCCGTGTACGTCAGGCACTGCAGCCCATGCCCGATGGTGGTCATCTCCACGAGGACAGGCCGATGAGGTTTTATCGGCCATCTACGATCCACTCGAATTTCCTCGGCCATCCGTGCTGCAGCCGACGTCATCGCAAAGTAGTCGATGGCGGCGCTGGCCTTCGCAGTGCGGCATGTTACATCTGAAGGCTGGACACTAGCAACATTCGCATGCTTTGTGAAAGTGGATTCTTCAACCTCAAGCGCGGGCATATTCCAATCACCTCCGATGATGCAAGGGGAAAGTTGTCCCGCCATAGCCAATCCTATATTCATCAGAATCTTGGCATTCCTTTCTGACATTCCCTCCGCCATATATAGATGCACATTGAAGAAGTTGAAGGAAGGCCACCCAGGCGCGTCAATCGCAACATGCTGAGCTCGATGGGGGACCAGCTCGGACCCAAAAGAAATACTACTCTGGGTATTGCTTTGCCTCGCCTGCAAATCACCCTCGGGATAGACAGGTCCGCGCAGCCCCACCCAAGACGTGCGAACACGGCAACTCCAGCAGAGGCCATCTTCCCCCCGCTCTTTTCCCCAGGAACGATAATAGCTTGCCAACCGTGCCCTTGTGACCAAGTGCACAGCGCTTCACACTCCCAGTCATGATAGCCAATCTCCTGAGCCATGACAACGAGAGATGATGTTGTCTGCAGCCGCTTCTGTGACGTCGACTTGCCCGCATTGGGGTTGACAATCTCAATGACATGTGACCCTGCAGCCTCAGTTGGGGGAGGAGGGGCCACAGTCTGGGACTCAGATATCCGCAGCCCTGATACTCGGGCCACTCTGGTCATACTACCCACCAGGCCCTCCAGTCCTGGCTGTGCCACCTCCTGCGAGTTTCCTGTGCTTGGTGTTCTGGACGTTCTGCACCATCTCCATGAACTGGTCTTTGGTAACAGACATCTCGCCCGACCCGGCGCTGCGCATGTGGGCCCAGAGCGACTCGATCTCCGCCTTTTCGAACAGGAAATCTGTGGGCCGCTTGCTTCGGTCAAGGGGGTCAGCGCCACAGGGTCCGCCAGCATCGCCTTGGCGGCTCCCGCTGGCGCTGCCGCTGCCGCCATGGCAGACGCCATCAGCATGGGCACCAGCATCAGCTTGCTGCTCGAACTTGGTCTGCGCCTTCTTCCGCAGCATTGACTGCACCTTCGCCCAGTGGGGGTTCGCCACGAGCTGGTCAACAAACCCGCGCATGGCCACTGCATCGGCACCCTCACCCTGAAGTCGGGATCCCCAGTGTCGAAGACGAAGAGGTCCCCAGGCAGCTGGGGCGCGAACGCGTCCTTTGCACCAAGCAGCTTCGACGCATGCTGGGCCACCTGCTGCTCGAGCGCCACCGTCTCAGCCTCCTTGGCCTCGACCGCCGCCTTCTTGACATTGCTATCGCTCTGCGTCTGCGCGAGCTTCCTCTCCATGTCCTCAATATCCTTCTTGCCCTTCGTGACCTGGCCACGCGCGCGCTCCAGCTTCTGCAGCGCTTGCTTGTGAGCTGTCCCAGGTAACTTGAGCTGTTTAATCTGCTCGCGGAGCTTCTCCAACTCCACCTTGGCGAGCTTGGCAATCTCGCCGTCCTCCTGGCCGAGCGAGATGAGGTCCTTGAACATGCGTTCGTGGATGTTGATATCCTCCTGGATCGCGGTGCGCTTTGCGAAGTTGTCGTCCTTCGAGGGCTCTTCATCGACGATGTCCATGTCGCAGTCTGCAGGAGCCTGAGAGCCGTAGGTCTTGCGGGCGGCAGCCAGCAGTGCCCTAGTCTCCTTGAGCTCTTGCCCCATATTCTTAAAGTCCTTGTTCCACGGGGCAACCTTGGGATTCTGCAGTCCAGCTCCTCCAGCTCGAGTTGCTGGCGACTTCGCTGCAGCAGCTGCCTCCTTGTCAGCCTTCCTCGCCTTGACCTGCACGTGCTGCGGGGCGTTCTTGCCGCACTGGCAAATGACCCTCGACGCCCAGTTCGTGCTGCACCCGCACGATGGGCAACCCCAGTGAGGCTTCTTCGGGCCGCGGAGGATCCTCGGCTGCGAAGTCGGAGGCGGCGCCACCCTCCCTGGCGATGATCCGTGGTGTCCTCGTAACCGTCGGGCGGCGCCCTCCAGCTGCGCGAACAATCGGGGCGTGCTGCGCCCTGCCAAAGCGTGCAGGAGGGCACGATCCGCCGCACGGCGAAGTCGCGCTCGATGATGGGCGGCGTCCTCGCGAGGAGGCGCCGTGGCCGAGCGCTGGTCTCGGCGCGCGCGGGGGGCCCCTCGCCTGCGCTGGCAGGCTCCCACAGGGGCGGCACCTCGCGAGCCGAAACTGGAAGGAGGAGGAGGAGGAGGAGGAGGAGGAGGAGGAGGAGGAGGAGGACGGGTCGCCTAAGCCCTTCGGAAAAGCCCTCCAAGGACGGGGCGACTAGAGCCCAACGCAGAGCGGCTGTCGTGAATAAAGCGAGGCGGACGGTCGCAGGGCAATCAGGAGACACCACGCGAGACGGCCTGCAGCAGGCGAGCTCGTGGAGTCCTCCTCCTCCTCCTCCGCCTCCTCCTCCTCCTCCTCCTCCTCCTCCTCCTACTGCGACGGTTAGTGGCTGAAGACTGAAGCTGTACTTTCGCATAGCGGCGGCCCCTGCAATGGTCCGCCACCGTGCTGGACAGGCACCCTCCTTTGCGGATCCCAGACCATGGCACTCCAGCCGGGGGGCTGGAAAGAGCGCCGAACACGCTTTCGCACACTTCTTATGTGCTGCTGCCTACTATTACTTTTGCAAATTCTACACCATGGCTCGTACTGTTAGCAGCGTGGTGCAAAGATCGACGGACGTGCAGGAGATCACGCACTTGAGCAACCCAAGAGGCTGGTGGCGCGCACAAGGCGGGTGGCCTTCCATGAAGGAGGGGGGCGGTCCTGAGGGAAGCGTGTCTGGATCCTATTTGGGGCCTTCCCCCAAGACCAGATTTTCATCCTGGGTCGTTTTCTGACAATCCCAGGGCCCATGGGTAGCCCCGGGAAGCTCAAAACGCGAAGAAACCTCAGGACACGCTTCCCTTAGGAGACACCCGCCGTCCGAAACATCTTCTTGGAACCCTCCGGACCCTTCTGTTAGGTCGGGCATGTCCCCCTACAGGCCGATTCGGGATGAAAACTAACACATATTCAAAAACGCAGCAATGATCAAATAATGCTCCAAAAATCGTTCCTAAACTATTTTTGGCAATTTTGCGTGTCCTCCTGTAGAGGGACAGGCCCGACTCAACCCTTCTGCCACATCGCTTAAGCTCACGCGTCGCGCCCCGCGATGCGCGGTCATCTTCGCCCCCTCGCGGGGCATTCCCTGGAGCAGGGCGACTCTGGGGCCCAGGCGCGCCACGCGCGAAGCGCGCTGATCTTTGTGCCCGTTGGGGTGACATACGTACGGTTTCCAAGAAGCCCAATGCCTTCTTAGAGCGCGTTTCATTATTTTCGGCGATAATGGGCATTGTAGAGGGGGGGGAGGGGCCAGGGGGGGGGGATAATGTAACGTCTCCCCCCCGCCGTGCGCACGGCGGCAGTGCCCAGAGCGCACTGGGGGGGGAGAGGCGTTACGTTATAGGGGGGAGGGGCGGGGGGAAGGCTACAATGCCCATTCTGCCCCAAGCAATCAAGAAACACGCTCTATACGGCCGCGCCTTTCGCCATATCGCCCCCCTCTGCGCGCCGCCAGGCAGGGGCGGCCCTGCCCAATGGCCCGCCCAGCGCTGCAGAGGAGGCGGGCCCCCGCCGACCGCTCGGCTAGCGCAAGCTCACGGGCCGGAAGGTGTCGTGGCCGAGGGGTACCCGCCAGTGGTCCTCGCAGGCCGGCTTGTAGTGCCCAGAGCAGTTGTTCCAGCGCAGGACGCCCACGCCCTCCCTGTAGTCCAGCTCTCCCGCGAAGAGCACGGTGTGGCGGCAGTGGCCAGGCCCCCAAGCGCCCCGCGCCCACCGGGAGTCGAACTCGCGGGGCGACACCAGCGAGGAGTGCCCCGCGGTCCAGTCCGTGGCTCGCAGGCTCTGTTTGATGGGCCAATTTTCCACCACCACTACCATGGGCGGGAGACGGAGGAGGAGGAGGAGGAAGAGGAGGAGGAGGAGGAGGAGGAGGAGGAGGAGGAGGAGGAGGATGTTTTTCCCTACCTAGGCTCTGCCTAAAAGGGTTCTTACTCTCTTAGCTTAAAGGGGCCGGGCAGTGGAATGCGCCCCGGGCGGTTCCCCCGGCATCCGCCCCGCGGTTCCCCCAGCTACGTCCCCTTAGCTTAGCCTTTGCCATCTCATCTTAGCTTAGTTTATTTCACCTTAGCTTAACTGAGCTTATCTTAGCTCAGGTCTATACTAGCTTAGTTTACCTTCATCTTAGCTTCGCTGAGCTTCAGCATAGCATAGCGTAGCATAGCATCACGAAACACAGCATATCATAGCATAGCCCAGCATAGCATGGTAATCACAGCAAATCATAACATAGCATAGCATCGCGCAGCACAGCACCGCACAGCATAGCACAGCGTAGCATAGCATAGCATAGCAGGGCATAGCATAGCAGCAACACAAAGGCAAGGCAACAGCAGCGACAGCAAAGCAAAGCATTATCATGGGTGTAATTCCCTACCTAGGCTCTGCCTAGAGGGTTAGCTTAGCTTAGCTTAGCTGAGCTTAGCTTACCTTAGCTTAGCATAGCGCAGCGCTGCATTAGCATCGCATCGCGTAGCAGAACATAGCATAGCAGAGCGCAGCATATCACAACACAGTAAAGCGTAACTTAACATAGCATAGCATATCATGGCATAGCTCAGCATAACACAGCATGGCACAGCGCAGCTTAGCATAACATAGCACAGCGCAGCATATAATTTCATAGCATAGAACAGCATAGCGCAGCATAGTATGGCATTGCATAGCAACTAATGCTGCTTTCCTAAGGGACCCAACTTCTAGGTAGGGTCGCACTGGGGTAATTTTGTTTCAGCCCAGCCGCGCATCCGCGGGTTGCCGCGCGCGGCCGCGCGGCGCGGCCGCGGCGCCCCGCCCACGCGGGCGGCGGGCGAGCCCGCCCGTGCAGGACGGGGAAAAAAAACGCGCCCCACGGGCAGGCGGGAAGCCTCGCCCGAGCGGAAACCGCCCCCACGAAGGGGGAGAGCCGAAACGGGCAGGGCCCCCCGCACACCCACGGGACACGGGCAAAAAACCGGAAGGACCCCGGGGCCCACGACGACGAAACGACGACGACGACGACGACGACGACACGACAGAGAAGACGGACAGCCAGTCCCGCCCCAAGGCGGCGAACGCAGGGGGGGAATCCCTGCACCGCCCTGAGGGAGGCCCCGGGACCAGGCTGCCCCCCCTGGGAAGGGGACCCCGCTTATGGGGGCCGTCCCAGGGGAGCGGGGGCTTATCGCTCCTCGGGCCCGGCGCTCCCCACCAACGCCAGGAGGACTCTTGGGTCCCGACCTCTCTCCCAACGGGAGGGGCCCCCTCGGGGCAGGAGGAGGAGGAGGAGGAGGAGGAGGATGAGGACCTCCTCATCCTCCCTGCCCCCCCAAGTACGTATGGTAGTGGTGGTGGAAAATGTGCCCATCATCTGTTCGTGCACGAGCCTGATGTTGTCAGGATCCCCCACCATGACCACGAAGAGGTGCGTGCCGTCGCGCAGGCCAGCGCGCCCAGCCCGCACGGCGCGTGCCTCGCGCACGAGGAGCGCTCCCTCCGGCAGCGGGCCCTGCCTGGGCAACGTGGACGCGTACCCGAGCTCTGGGTCCGACACCGGGCTCTGTGGGTCGGAGCCCGCGGTCCTGCTCCGCAGCAGCCCGTACGCCGGCGGCGGCGGCACGCCGCCGCCGCCCGCGGAGCCCGCGGAACCGCACGGCTGCGCCCAGCCGGGCGCGGCCCACGCGACGCGGGGCCCGCCCGCCTCGGAGCGCGGCGAGGCGCTCTCGGAGGACCACCCCGAGGAGGCGTGCCCCACCGTGCTCGCGGGCGAGGAGCCGCCAGAGGCGCCCCCGAGCCTGCAGTAGGCACGCAGGGCGCCGCGGGTGCTGCGGGGCGTCGGGGAGGGGCTGCTGGAGGCCGCCGGGCTCTCGCTCCGGCGCTGCGGGAGCTGCGGGCGGCACTCCGCCGCCGCCGCCGCGACCTGCGTGGGGTGGGCGGGCGCTGCGGCCGGACCGCCCTGCAGCGGAGGCCGCCACGACGAGCGCCCCCCGCCGTGGGCGGGGGGGCCCGCGCGCGCAGCCCGCTCGGGGGCGAGAGGCAGCAAGGGCAGCCTGTCTGCGCCAGCGGCGCCCCAGGGCGTGTCGTCCCTCCAGGGCGGCCCTTTGGGTGACATCGGTGCTCGGGGAGCGCGGCGCGCCGGCCTGCCGAGGGACCAAAGAATGGCATGGGCCGCCGTTGGGGCCAAGGGGGAGCACAGCAGACACGGGTACTCGAGTCTTCGGGGGTCCGCGCGTATTTCTGGAATCGGCACTGGAGCCCTCTGGCGTCGCCGCTGGCTCCGCTCCAGGCGCGGGTCCGCACGCCAGGCAGAAGGGTCCAGCGCGCCCCAGAGATCCGCGGGGGCCTCCGAACTGTCTCGTTTGGTCCAAACGGCGGCCAACTTTAAAACAAAGACTGTAAGGGAGCTGGCGCGGCTTTAGCCGAAATTGCTGCGGCGAGAAGGGGGGAGGAGGGGTGGGATGGGGGGATACGCCAACGAATCTGGTGTGGGCTGTTGCGTGGTATACCCTACGGCCCCGGATGGCCCGTAGCGCAACATGGAGGGCCGTAGATGGGGTGGTGTTGCTTGTTTTGTATTCGACAATAGACGTTCCCGTCTTCAACTCCCGCCTCACGAGTCCCCACACGCTCTTTCCACTACAGGGAGGGATACCTTGAAAGACAAGCGCTCTGTGGGCGGTTGCCTGCACCGCTGTACCCACGCCTGTCGGCGCACATTCTTCCTGTTATTGTTGGTTCTCGGCGTCCTGTCCCCCCCAGCGCCGCCTCCACCTCCCCCCAGGGAGACACCCCAGCTGGGCGCGGCGGGCGCAGAAACCAACAAAAACCGGGGAATCAACAAACACATGCAAGAACAAACGCAAACAGTGCTCTGGGCTCAGAAATCAACAAACTCAGAAACAAAGCAAAATCTACTGTTCTTCAATGTTTTTCCTCCCAAAAGAAATCGGGGTGTTGGTTTAATTGATTTGTCCCCTGGGGGATAGGATGTCATGGTTCTTCATGTCGTGTGGTTGATTATATGGTTCTTGTTTGTTTTCGGCGTCCTCTACCCCAAACGCCCCAGCTTGGGGGCAGAAGCCAGCAAAACTAGACGCCCCAGCTTGGGGGCAGAAGCCAACAGAAACAAAGAAATCCTAAAGAACGCAACTAACATTACAATCATAGTTCCCAGACAAAAGCCAACGACATTTAAACCTGGAGTGAGTGAGAGGAAGACAGAACGAGAGTAGACCACAGGGGTGGCGTTTTTCACATAGAGAAGGTCTCATAATCGAAGCGAGGAGCAGACAAACAGGGACATAGAAAGAGAGGAAACAAGGACACCAACTAAAAACGAAGAAGCCTGATGCGAGAGCTTTCCTCCTTCTGTTGAGCAGGGACCGACCGTCCTGGAATTCCTATAGGCCTACCACGGAATGTTCTTAGCACCCAAAAACATTCTAATAACAAAAACGATGTTCTTAGAATATACAGCCGATGTGTTAAAACCAAGACAGTCCCAGCCAGAAGCGCTCTGAAATCATGTCGTGGAAACCACAGAAAGGTCCTTCGAACATTTTTCGGTAGGTCTAGAGGCACGCCAGGTCGCCTCGCCACTGCTTGACTCTGGCCGCGCTCCGAGCCTGAACTCGGGCCTCGCGCGCATGCCCCCGATGGAACAGGCCCCTTCCGCCGGCGGCCCGCGCCCGCTCCCCCCCCTTCCGGCCTGGTGGAGACTGGCAGGTACCGATGCCGCTGCTCCCCGGACCTCTCCCGTGGTGGCGACGACCCCAGGAGGCCAGCACGAATCAGCAGCGAGGCCAGGGCCAGGTCGGGCATGTCCCCCTGCAGGCCGACTTTGGACGAGAACCCAAAATACGCCAAGCACGTCCAGAAATTAGCCCAACAGAAACACACCAAAAATCGTCCCCTGACTATTTTTGGCCTACATTTGAATATTCCTCCTGTAGAGAGATGGGCCCGACTTAACCGTGGTGGCGACGACCCAAGGAAGCCAACAAAAATCAGCAACGAGGCCAAGGCATCGGTATGGCCACTTCTCTGACCCCCCCCCGATCGGCGACGATCGGCGATGGGCCCCCGATGGCGAATCCGCACGCTCCTGGGCGGGGTGGGGCCATCAGACCCCTACCTGCGACCGATGGGGCGATTGGGGGCGGATGCATCCCCCCTTGCCTCCTGGGCCTGTCCCCCCAGGCCCCCGACGCCGTGATTTGGTTCACGTCGTCGATCCCCAGAGGTCTGGACCCCTTCCCCGGGACCGGCTCTTCATCCCGAGTCGCTTCTTGACGGCCCGGGGGCCTTGGTGAGGCCCCCCGGAAGCCGAAACTAGCGAACAACCGCCCGTCGCGATTCTTGTCGCGACGTGAGGGGGGGGGGTCTAGGCTTAAGTCGGGCCTGTCCTCCCTCTACAGGAGGAATGTTCAGAAATAGTATTCAAAAAAGTCTGGGGACGATTGTTGGGGCATGTTTGTTGCTAACTTCTGAATTGTTTTGAATATTTCGTCCGACATCGGCCTTTTCGCTATTGTTCTACATGTTCTCATCGGCCAAAATCTCCCCAAAAACAAATCTATATCTATATCTATATCTATATATATATATATATCGCACAACCAGGTGGACGATGGATGCCAGACAATTTTACGAGAACTCTGACCGCAGGCGACATCAGCCATCCATCCTGGGCCCCAAGGCCAAGGGCGAGACACGGGATCACAGGCCAGATGACAGCAAAGGAGATCCCCAGACAGTGCAGCACAAAGGATGCAAGCGACAGGGAGGGCGGGAGGGAGAGCTTGAGCCGCGTGCCACGGATAGCACACGGGACTGTGAATTCTCACATGCGGCATCCTTGCGGCCATACCCTCCTGTGCTTACAGATCTAAAATCAACCAGCACAACCAGGTGGACGATGGATGCCAAATAATTTTGTGAGAACTCCGACCGCAGGCGACATCAGCCATCCATCCTGGGCCCCAAGGCCAAGGGCGAGACACGGGATCACAGGCCAGATGACAGCAAAGGAGATCCCCCGAATCCCGCAGGAATGACTGGGCCACCAAGGCCGAACCAACAAGTCAAACTTAAAACGGAACACAGTGGTCGCCCAAAGCCCCCAAGACGCACCAACAGGCAACAGTGTCAGCACCCCCCAAGAGGATCGGCACCACCGGCAACCCGACCATCAGGGAAGTACACGACGCTGCTACCTGCCAGGCAGCTAGACATCGAGTCCAAAGGCGAGGGCCCACAAACGACGAATAGCGACTCGCATTGACCCATGGATCATTAACTTCGCAACGGACTGAGCCAATCTCGGCGGATACGAGGCAGCTAAGGCGGTCCAGTTTTTGCCGCCAGGAGCCTTTCCCGTCAAGACAATGTGTGGCTTCTGGGTCCTACTGCACAGGCCGTGGCGACAATTGCACTTCTTCTGGAGAGAGTGGAGAGAGGGAGAAAGCCAGGCAGAGATACGAGTGGGCTTCATCCATCGGGTGCCATACTGACACATGTGGAAAACAACTGACTGATGCATAGGTTTTTGGCACAGCTGTAGCATGCGGGGCGCAGACCACATCTGCCATCTGGGACAGGGCTGGGTTCTCGATATACACTGGAACACCGCACTTGATGCATAAATCAACTACTCGGCAACTAAAAGTGAAAGTGGCACTCCCTGCCGCCAGCCGTCCTTGCTCCGCCTGTGAGAATAAAGCGGGAGGGATGCCCATCGGGCGGTCGCGCGAGCGAAGCGGATGACGGAGGGCCCTGCTCCAAGACGTGCACGGGGTTCCCAATAACACCCCCGAGACACATCCACTAGAGATCCACCCACGAACGAGTTTGATGAAAGCAGGGTGCAGGTGGTCCTCACCAGCCGAATGTTTAGAATCCAGGTCAAGGGCAGAAACGCCCAGGCCCCGAAGGGCCTTCGAAAGGGACCCGGACCCGGCAAACAGCTCAAGAAACAAACGATACTGAGACGAATTATGGGACCCCTTTCCCCTAGGTAACTCCCCCTTAAAACGGCACTGCAGGTGGGCACGAATTTCAGAGGCACTGAGGGAGTAGGAGGGTCTCACTGGTGGCTTCTGCGATCGCCTGATGGGCGCAGCCTTCGGGCAGCTCGCACCGCCAGCGCGAGCGTCGCTGGGATGAGGTGACCGATGCTGGCCTCCAGGGTCCCGTCTGCCATGACCACCGCCCAGAAATGTTCAAACTTGAGATGTCCGAGACGAAATGCGCCGCCGTGCGCAGAGCGGATCTCCGGCAGCAGCTTTGTCTCCTTGCCGTACAGTTCTCAACTCTTCACGGAGGCCAACCTGCTTTGAAGCTCCCCCTGGAACGCGTTCCTTCGGCGAGTGACCGAGCCGTCCAACGCGCCCCCGTGGCGGTGGCCGCACAGGTGGTCCGAGACCCGGGGGAAGCACAGGAGGCTTCAGCAGCGGCTGTACTTCGGCCTCAAGGCCTCGACCGCGAACGACCACAGGCACTTGAACGTCTCGCCGGGCCTCAGGTAGGCAACGAGCGGCAGTGCGACCCAGACGGCCATCCAGGGCGCACCCGCCTCCACCAGCAACAGGCACATGGCCATGGCTACCGCCTTCGGCAATGGCAGCCGGGTTCCCACAGGCACCCTCCGCTTCCAACGGATCGAGGCGTGAGCAGCCCTCGGCCACTGCAGCCCCCACTGCCCCTGCAAGCTCGGGTAGAGATGCGCGAGGCCACCCAGCCGCTGCGCGCCGTGGTCGGACGACGCGTTGTGGTGAGAGCAATCGACCATGTGCTGGGCTGGGACCGCGTCCATCTCCACGACGTCGTGCCAGTCCAGGCCCCGCTTGGCGCACAGGTCCAGGAAGGCTGTCGCATCTGTCGCATTTTTCTTGTAGAGAGCCTCCGTCACCAGGCGGATCGCAATCTGCTCGAGACCCGTGAGGGACCCCAATGGCTCCCGCTGTGCGGTCAGGCGCTGGGCGGTGGCAACACGCGTCTCGCGCTGTGCTCTGGCCCGCTCCTTCGCCATTCCAGGTGCGGCCCGCGGCGTCGCCCGCAGGCGGCAGGCGGCGCGCCGCGCGGAAGCCTGAGAACCGTCCGAGATGGCCACGGGAGAGGCGATCCGACGGGTTCCTCTCGCTGGGGATCCAACGAACGCGCAGACGGCACCCTGAAGCCAGTGACAACGAGGCCAGCTTCAACATGACAGACTGAAGGTGAACTGATTTCGCTCGGCCCTTGCAGCAAGCCAGCGCCAGACACATGTTATCGACGAGGGCAACCACTCGCCGCCCCGCGGCAGCACCAGCGCGCAGGATGTGCTTGTAGGCCAACACGAGGGCCTCACCCTCTAAATGCATGATATCGGCGTCGTAGCCCACCGGAACGGCCAAGACATCCTTCCAATCCTGGGGCCTCATGAGGTCCGCGGGGATCTCCTCGAAGAGCAGGGGGTACACGTCCATGAACCCGAGGGGCATGTAGTCCGCCCGCTCCGCGTAGACGACGTCCCGAGAGTCCTCGAAGCCCCTAGACTCCCGAAGTGCGTTGAGGCGAGCCTTCTCCGCGCCCTCCACACGATATCTCACTCTCTCGCTTACTCGACCGATCGCAGCAACTTGATCCTCAAAATGTGACCGATGGCAAACTCCAAGACCGAACTCTGAAGCGTCCGAGCCACAGATCAGCGGATGCCACCCAGCACACATGTCCGTTGTGAGGAGAGGGAGAATAGCAACAATCCTACGAAGCTCTAATACCACCTGAGGCCAGAGGGGGGTCACCACATCCTTTGCCGTCTCAATGAACGCGTAGCACGCATTCAGGATGGCCAAGGCTTCACGACGGACCATCGAGGACCACGTGATATGGCCAACAATAACTCTGAGAAAGACACCGCTGGCGGACCCCCTGGCCAAAAGGCGCTCAATGGCGAAGCGCAGGCGCCAGAGATTCCGAGGCTTCACAGACAGCCAGCGGCCGGCGACGAGGGAGAGCCCGAGAAAGGTCGAATCCCTAGACGGCTCACAGACTTCATGCACGAGGAGACCAACAGATCTGAGCCTAGCGCTAATCTGGTCAAAAGCAGCCTTCACATTTTTCTGAGACTGGCCCAGCACGAGAAAGTTATCAACGTAGCCCGCAGCAGCCGTGTCATCAGCTGTCCTGAACGCGACGCCGGGCTCACCGTCAGATATGACGCGACTCGGGCTGAAGCCCGCCTCTTGGATCGCATTTCGCATCGCAGCCTGACAAAAATGAAGGGCCCAGGAGAAACCCATAGGCATCGCAGTTATGCACGGAAGGAGGGCCTGTCCCGCCATCTGAGGAACACCCTCCAGTCCAAAGGACATGAGTAAACCCGAATCGATGGGCGGCAAAGAGAACCATTCTATCATGTCAGCGGGAACCCGCATGTGATAAAAGGCACACTGAACGTCACCTGAAGCAGCAAGACAAGGGCCACCTCTCGATTCGATGGCAGAGAAGGCGGAAGCCGCGGAGAGTCGAGTAGAGGGGGGGGCGTTGAAATAACAATTGGCAACTCTAGTGTCGAAAATGAGACGTAGTTGATCAGACGTCTTGGCCACGCAGAATACTCCAAGGAGGCCCTTCCTACCCCGCGCAGGCCGAAAGCTAAACATCCCGCGCCGGGCCAGACAGACCAGAAAGTCAGCGTACGCGGAGGGGGAGTGGGAGAGGATAGGGTCGATATAGGCTCCTTTGGGACAGGCCTCCTGCACCAAAACCTGGGCCTCAGTTGCTGGCCTCAGCATGTGCGATCTCCAATCCATAAGCCAAGAGGAATCGGCCTGTGAGAGCAAACGATGAAGGTCAACAGGGACCGCGCCCTCATCAGGCCACGCAACGAGGTCACGCGAATAAGGACGGGTGGGGCCCGCATCCCCGTACAAAGAATGGTTGCTCAGAAGCTCGCTGAAGGCTCTCTGAGCGAATCCCGCCTCGCTGGGAGGAGGGCCCAGACGACAGTAGCAATCGCTGAAGCGATCGAGTACTCTTTTCTGAGCAAGAGAAGCGGGGGCCGGCGCAGCCTCCTTATATCCTGACATCTGATTGAGGGCCTTCACAGCATCATTCGCCCAATTGACTGAATGCTGGAGGCGAAGGCGGCGACGGCGCACGGCCCTGCAGACACTCGCTGGAGCATCGGAGCGAGGGCCGAGGAGAGGGAGCGGGAAGACGTCTCTCTGCCGGTAGCTGCCACCAGAACGGGGATTCAAAAAGTCGCTCGAGCCCGGGTCCCCATCTCCCGGGCTCGGGGGTAGCTCACGTCCCATCGCCGGGCCCTGAACCATCCTTGCCGCCTTTCTTGGCTCCTTTCTTGGCCATGGCCCGCTCCCCTCGCGCCTTGCGGCGCTCCTTCGAGATCTGGTACTCCTTCGAGAGTTGATCCTTCACGAAATCGGCAAGCTGGGGGCTCACGCACACACATCCTCGAACCATGTCCGTCCCCATGTACAGACGGTTGTCGGCAACACTGTCCGACCCCCCAGCCAGCCTATCACGGCATCGTTCTTCCTGCACTTGAATCACAAGGCACAACGATTCGGCACACGCCAGGTTGGTGACCATGAGCTGATCGTAGAATACCATCTGCTCCAACATCCGACATGATCTCTCATGTTCGTCAACCCCCACGTCGGACGACGACAACTTGGCCTCGGTCCGAAATCGCATATGACGGCCCATGGGGCTTCCTCCATTTTGTTCCATGAACTTCAGCACCCATAGGACGGTCCGTGGGCCTCGGATTGGCCAGTCCGGCCACGCGTCCTCTCGCATCATCAGAATGGCGTCGCGGAAGGAACGGTGGCGGTTGCCCTGCACGTCAAGCGACACGGCCTGCACGCGCACGTCGCTGATGCCCTGAGGAGCAGCGGGAGCAGGTGCAGCACCAGGGAGCGGGGCCGCGGCGGCGGCGGCTGGCGCCGGGGCCAGAGCCGGGGCCGCCACCGCGGGGGCGCCCGCGAGACCCACAGGGCCCGCGGCGCCCGCGGGGGCCAGGCCCGGAGCCACGGCTGCTGCCGGCGCCGGTGGCGCCACGGCAGGAGGCAGCAGGCCCCCCCCCGGCCCCACAAGGGCAGCTCCCCCAGCGGCCAGCGCGGCCACGGGGACGAGCCCTCCACCCGGTGCTAGGCCGTCGGCCGCGCCACCTGCTCCACCGCCTGCCACAAGCGCTCCTCCAGGCGCTGCGGGCGCGGGCACGGCCAGGGCTGCGGCTAGGCCAGCCACACCTCCGGCAGCACCGCCTCCGGCGGCCCCGTCAGCTCCAGCAGCGGGCATCGGCATTCCAGCGAAACCAGCACGGCCGACTACGTTCACCGCGAAGCCTGGGCGCAATGGCAGGCCAAGGCGAGCTGCAGCAGCGTCTCGAAGTCGCTGCATTGCAGCAGGCAAAGGCACATTCCGAAACCTGTGCACATGATCGGCTCCGACGGGTCCAGCATCTCGTCCGAACGCCCCGCCCTCCAAGATCGCGAACTCCCGGATGTCGCCTCCAGCTGACAGCTCCTCCTCGTACTGATCACCGTCTGGGGTAAGAATGCTGACAATCGGCTGGGCCCCAGGAGGAATCAAGAGGATGATCCTTTCATGCCAGATCCGGGGCCCCACCACTCCGTAACGCACAGCGATCACGTCGCCCTCCCACAGGCCCAAGTGGGCCAAGGGATTAGCCATCAGCTCACACGTTGAGTCGCCTGGCTGCGGCTACGAAATCGAGCGGCCTGCTCACGGGCGATGTCCTCGATCGAAAGGGAGATGTCTGTTTTGGGCGTGTCGCCAGTGCAGGCCTTCTGGTCGCAGCGGCGCCCAGCCGCGAAGCCGGCCGCGCCCACGATGCTCAGGCCGAGCACGAACCACACCCAAGGGAACGGGCAGCTGCACTCCACGGGCACCAGCTCCTTCACCGCCTCCCCCGGGCCGCACACGAGCTGGGGCAAGCAGTGGCAGTCGGGGCACGGCGGCGGCGGCCGCGACAGCCCCCAGACCACGGCGGCTGTCTGCGCCGCCCGCGCTACCTCAGCCGTAAAGGCCTCGGCCAGCGCCTGCATGCGCGTGCGGGGCTCTGGGACCGACCACCCCCTCAAGAGCTTGAGCCGCGTGCCACGGATAGCACACGGGACTGTGAATTCTCACATGCGGCATCCTTGCGGCCATACCCTCCTGTGCTTACAGATCTAAAATCAGCCATATAGAGATATATAGATATATAGATAGATAGATAAATAGATATATAGCTAGATAGATATATAGGTAGATAGATAGATAGATAGATAGATAGATAGATAGATAGATAGATAGATAGATAGATAGATAGATAGATAGATAGATATATAGATAGATAGATATATAGATATATAGATAGATAGATAGATAGATAGATAGATATATAGATAGATAGATAGATAGATAGATAGATAGATAGATAGATAGATAGATAGATAGATATATAGATAGATCGATAGATAGCTCTTTTTTTGTTTTGTAAGATTTCCCAGATCGGCCTGCAGGGGAACATGCCCGACCTAAGTCTGGGCCCTCTCGTCGCTGCCCCTCTCCCCCCCCGGCTGCGGGCCTGCCGCCCGGGGCCCGCCGCTCCGGGGCCCGCCGCTCCGAGGGCGGCGGCGCGCTGAGCGGCGCCATGGCGCCCCTGGAAGCGCTGCCGGCAGGCGGGCGGGCGCGCCCTATCGTGAGGTCGGGCCTGTCCCCCGACAGGGGGATCTCAGGCGAAAAATTGGCAGTGCTCCAAAAGCACTCAGAGATGATGAACAAATGCTCCAGAGATCGTCCCCCGACTATTTTTGTACCCCTTTTGTGCATATGTCTCCGCACCGCCTGCACCCCTGGGCCTCGCCCACTCCGGCCGCCTGAGGCCCCGCCTTCCTGTGCCCTGTCTCCCTGATTGAAGCTGTGCGTAGCCCGCCTGGCTTTTAGCGGAAGAGGCTCGCCCTCGCCCCGCAGATCCACAAAAAATGCTGTGCACCTGCCTCCCGTAGAGGGACACGCCCGACGGAGCCCTCTCGGGGCGGCGCCCCGGCGCGGCGCGGGGCGGGGGCCGCTCGCGGCGCGGGGAGGGCGCGCGGCCCGCGGCGGGGAGCGGAGGCCGGCGGAGAGCGGCGAGCGGCGGAGCGCAGGGCGGGGAGAATGGCGAAGAGCGAAGAGCGAAGAGCGAAGGGCGGGGAGAATGACGAAGGGCGGAGCGAAGGGCGGGGAGAATGACGAAGAGCGAAGAGCGAAGAGCGAGGAGCGAAGGCCGGGGAGAATGACGAAGGGCGGAGGGCGGGGAGAATGACGAAAGGCGAAGGGCGGAGCGAAGAGCGGCGGAGCGAAGGGCGAGCGGCGAGCGGCGGAGCGAAGGGCGGTGTCACGTGTGCGGAGCTACACCGTCACTGCCGTGCTTCCCAGTGGCTTTGCCGCGCTCCTGCTCGCAACGCACACCGCCAGAGGCGGCGGAGAGCTCGAGAGACCCACCCACAAAACGAGCGAAGGGCGGGGAGGTGCTGTGGCAACTCATGAGAGAGAGAGAGGCCTGACGTCCACTCCCTGCCGGGAGCGGCCCCCTGCTGGCGGTCAGAAAACTGCCTGGGCTGGCCGTGGATGGTGAAACTCATGGGGGCCTCCCATAATCATCATCTCGTCGGCTCTCGCGAATGGACGCTGGTCGACGCTGCATCGAAGCTGAGCGACGCTAGCCGACGCTAAATCGGCGCTATGCCATCGACTCCAGAGGCTCATCGACGCTCGTCGACGCTGACAGACGGATTGAAGGGAACATACCAAACTCCCACGATTTGCCACCGAAGGGAGGTTTCCCGTAAGACGAAGCGAAGACGAGGATAACATCGGGTATGCCTCGGGCGCCGGGGCCTTCCCAGAGCGTTGCGGAACGCTCTGGGAGCGTTCCGGAGGGCTGTGAACGCGAAGGTCGGGGCGATCGAAGTGGGTACGGGAAGCATGGGTACGATGCCCAGCAGCAGTTCCTGTTTATTTTGAGCATGACTCGCTGTCCGCGCCGCCGCGGACGCTGTTCGCTGAAGACACGAAGCCGCCTGCCCAACAGCGGCCGCGGTCGGTGTTGGACAACATTTGTTGTCTGGGCATTGTACCCTTTTTTTTCGTACCCACTTCGGGCGTCCAAAGAAGGGCGGGGAGACCTTCCCGGGGACTTGTCTGGGATGGGGAGATACGTTTCCGATATGGGAAACTCCCAGAAAACTGGAACGGGGCTCAACACGAAAAAAACACTGAGGGCTTGACAAGAAAGCTCTCCAACTCCCGAGGCGCAATCCGTGTGAGGGGTGTGTATATTTGTGTGTGTGTGCCACAATTGGCCAATTGACGCCGTCTGAGAACCCAGGCGTTGGGAGCTCAAAACGAAGAACAGCGAGCCGGTTGACGCCGTATGAAAGCCCAGACGTTGCGGGTTTCAAACATGTGTCCGGCACCAGATGAAGGGGAGGAGGAAAGAGGCATTGCATTGCATTGCGTTGCATTGAGCTGCGTCGCATTGCGTTGCGTTGTGCTGCGTTGCATTGCACTGTGTCATGTTGCGTTGCATCACAATGCATTGAGTTACATTTGCATTAACTTACAAGTGTATTGAATTGCATCGCATTGCATTCCAGTGCGTTGCCCTGCGTTGCATTGTACGCTGTTGCATTGCATTGCGTTGGATTGCATCCTGTTGCGTTACATTGCGTTGTGTTGCATGGTGTTGCGTTTGCATCTGTTTGCATGGCATTCAAACTACATTGCGTTGCGCGCGTTGCCCTGCGCTGCATTGCACGCTGCTGCGTTGTAGCGCGTCGCATTGCATCCTGTTGCGTTGCATTGCGCTGCGCTGCAGTTGCTTTGCGTCTGCAGCACATGGCACTGCAGCAGGTTGCGGTCGAGGGGGACGAGGGGAGGACGGGGAGGGGGGGAGGAGAAGAGAGGCAGGCATCGCGAAGGGGAGCAAGGAGCAGGAGAGAGGAGGGCTTGGCTCGGGCTGGCCCTGAAGAAAGGCAATCAACAAGAAGCTCACCCGAAGCCTTCGCCGTCGGACTCCCACGCGAGATCGGAGTCCGACCCTGCAAGACGCCCGCTGGATCGCTCGACGACCCAGGCCCTGCACTCGTGGGCGAGCGTCGGCCATCGGGCCGAACGCTCGGAGCACGATTTCCTTCGCCACCCGCCCCCCTGGCCCCACGTCGGCCGAGAGAGGCTCGTCGGCGGCGGCACAGGCCCGGAGCGAGGAGGGAGTGGGGGACTCTGCTGCGTTCTGCAGCCCTGGCCTCCGAGGCTGCGAGACACGCAGGGCGGCGGCGAAGAAGGCCTCCTCTGCCCTCAGGCCTGTCCTGGGCGACCAAGCTTGGCCTTCGGAACTGTGGCTGATGGCGCGCGGTCCGGCTATCTCTGCCCCTATGCCGTTCCTCTCGCGTGGCGACGAGGGCCCCGCAGAATGCCCCCCCTGACCGACGGAAAATCCAAGCCGACGGAAACGAAAAGCCGACGGACACTCTGCTTCCACACGCAACCATCAGCAACACCCACAAAGCAACAGGCGAGAGGGACTGCTGACTCTCAACCAGTCCTTCCTGGTTGTAGCTAGGAAGGTGTGCTTTAGCCAAGCCTAGTCTGTAGTTAGGCCTGATGTTTCAGTTAAGCCTGGTGTTTTAGTTAGGCCTGATTGCGGTCGGCCTACTTTTAGTTAGACCTGATTCCAGCTGCGCCAGCATTTTGGTTAAGCCTGGTGTAGCTGGACCTGGCCTGATTCCAGCTGCGACAGCATGTCGTTATGTATGTCTATTTAATTTAGGCAACAATAAATCGGACCTGGCGCTTTAGTCAGTCCTGGTTGTAGCTGTGCCAGACCTGATTCGAGCTGCGCGAGCATTTCGTTAGACCTATTCGAGTTAAACATGGTTTAGTTAGGTCTGGTGCTGTAGCTAGCCTTGTTGTAAGCTGAGCCTGGCCTGATTCCAGCTCCAGCTGTGCGAGCATTTAGGTAGGCCTACGGGAAGTTTATCTTAGCTAGGCCTGGTGTTGTGGTTAGGCCTGGATGTAGCTGGCTGGTTGTAGCTGGACCTGGCCAGGTCACAGCTGCGCGAGCATTCAATTAGGCCTACTATGGTTCGGCCTGTTGATGTAGTTCGGCTTGGTTGTAGCTGGACCTGGCCTGATTCCAGCTGCGCTGGCATTTAGCTAGGCCTATTTGAATAAGACCCGGTGCTTTACTTAAGCTAAGCCTGGTTGTACCTGGACCTGGCCTGATGCCAGCTGCGCGAGCATTCCGTTAGGCCATGCTCGCTAGGCTGATCTTAGTGAAGCCTTTCGCTGTGCTTTTGGCCCGGCTGTGGCTGCACCTGGCCTGATTCCAGCTGCGCTGGCATTTAGCTGCGCCTATTCTGGACAGGCCTCTGATACTTCGGCAGGGTGCTCTAGTTCTGCCTGGTTGCAGCTGGACCTGGCCCAGTTCCAGCTGCCCGAGCATTGAATTAGGCGATGTTAGTCAGGCTGATCTGAATGAGGCCTGCCGCTGCATTTTAGGCCTGGCTGTAGCTAGGCCTGGCCTGATTCCAGCTGAGCAGGCTTTTGATTATGCTTATTCTGGTCAGGCCTCTGATATTTCGTCAGGGTGCTCTAATTCGGCCTGGTTGTAGCTGGGCCGGACCTGACTCCAGCTGCGCGAGCTGTTAGTTGGGCCTGTGTTGATAAGGCTCATGCTAATTAGGCCTGGTGCTTTAGTTGGGCCTGGATGTAGCTGGCTGGTTGTAGCTGGACCTGGCCTGATTCCAGCTGCGCGAGCATTCAGGTAGGCCAATATCAATGAGGCCTGGTGCTTTAGTTAGGCCTGGTTGTAGCTGGACCTGGCTTGATTCCAACTGCGCGAGCATTCAGTTAGGCCTGCTTTAGTGAAGCCTATTCTAATTAGGCCTGGTGCCTTAGTTCGGCCTGGTTGTAGCTGGGCCTGGCCTGATTCCAGCTGCGCGAGCATTTCGGTAGGCCTATGTTAGTTAAGCCTATGTTAGTCCAACCTGATGCTTTAGATAGGCCTGGTTTGGACCTGGCCTGATTCCAGCTGCGCGAGCATTTACATGGGCTTATGTTAGTTGGGCCTGTTTGAGTCAGGCATAGTGCTTCGGCGAGGTCTGGTTGTATCTGGATCTGGCCTGGTTCCAGCTGCGCGAGCATTTCGGTGGGCCTTTGTTTAATTTGGTATATTTGATTTAGGCCTGGTGCCTTGGTTCGGTCTGGTTGTAGCTGGGCCTGGCCCGATTCCAATTGCGTGAACCTTTAGTTAGGTCTCTTTTAGTTCTGCCTGGTGCTGTAGTAAGGCTTAGGCCTGGTGTGTGAGTTCGGCCTGCGTGTAGATAGACCTGGCCACATTCCAGCTGCATGAGCATTTAGTTAAGCAGATTCTAGTGAGGCTTGATTTATGTTTGGGCCTGCTGGTCGCAGCTGGGCGGGCTTGATTCCAGCTGCGCGAGCTTTTGGCTCGGCGCGGCGTATGTGAAGAAGGCCTGGTGCTTGAGTCAGGCATGGTCGCAGCCGGGGCCTGGCCTGAGTCCAGCTGCGCGAGCATTTCTTGGAGGCCTGGAAATTGGCCCCAACACCAGCACAGGGGATTGTCTCCACATGGAAAAAATGATCCTAGATTTCGGTGTTGGTGGCAATATTTCGGCCACCTTGGAAGCCAGAATATTACCACCATCACCGAGATCGGGATCGTCTTCCCTCGGTGGAGGCACACCGCCGATCCTGGAGTTGGTGTTCGCTGGGCCGATCCAAATTCGGCTCATCTTCAGGAGGCCTGGTGCCTTCAGTTGGGGCCTCGCTGAAACTGGGCCTGGCCTGATCCCAGCTGCGCGAGCACTCCCGCCGCCGCGCCTCGAGGTGCGCAGTGGAGCCACCCCCGGCCAGGCTCCCGCGTGCTCTCTGCTCTCTGCACTCAGGACTGGGGGGCTCCAGTCTTGTACAGGAGCCCAGGGGCACGCAAGTAAACGCACACAAATCCCAGGGTTCCCCATAGTTTCCCATACGTTCTGGGTGTTCGCCTTCCCCCCCCCCATTTCCCATATCTTCCCATCTCTTCGTGGGAGTCGACGATTCATTGTGTCTGTGTGTTTCTTTCCCTCCTGATATTGCAAGGGCCAGGGCCTCAGATTCTCAAACTTCCAACGCGTTCCCGCGCGCCCCCCGGTCTGCCTCGCGTGACTTTTCCAAGTGTCAAGGGGCCCCAAGACGGGCCCAGAGGGGCCCGAGAAGCGCCCGAGAGGGTCCAAGAGGCCTCCGAGAGACCCCAAGCGCGCTCCAAGACGCCCAAGATGGTCCCAAGACGGCCCAAGAAGCCCAAAGAAGCGCCAGGAGCGCTCCAAGAGGGCCCCAAGAGGGCCCGAAGAGGCAACAATCACTGATGTTCTTCATGTTCTTCGTTGCGCTTCGCGCTTTCACGTTTTCGGGCACCCCGGCGCCCCAAGCGCAAAAGGGCCCCCGAGACCGACCCAAGACAGCCCAAGACGGTCTGGGAGGGTCCCAAAACGGCCCAAGAAACACCCAATATCACCCAAGAGGGCCCCTAGACGGCCCCGAAAGGGGCCCCAGAGGGGGAGCGCGAACCGACAATTCGAGCTTTCCGCACCGAGAAGCCCCCTGGATGCCCGAAGGTCCCCAAGAGGCCTCCAAACGGCCCCCAAAAGGCCTCAAAACTGCCGCCAAGAGGCCCTAGGGAGGCCTCCAGCGATACCCAAATGAACAACCCAGGCACAGTGGCGGGATGGGCCGAAGGCCACTCGATCCGCCGCCCCCTGTCGATTCATCACAAGGGTGCCTGGCGTGCCGAATCCTCTCCGTTTTGGTTTTGGTTCTTTTTCCGAAAGAACTCCCCCTGGGGCTTCGGCCCGTCCCGCCGGCCACCCGGAAAGGACCTCAATTGCACAGTTTGTCCTCCAAGACGGCTCAAGATGGCGCCAAGATGGCCACGTTGGTCCAAGATGGCCTCCAAGATGGTCCAAGACGGCCTCCAAGACGGCCCAAGAGAGTCCAAGACGGCCCAAGAGGTGTTTGAAGGATTTTGGGATTCGCTTCTTCTCGGCTTTCAGACGACTCAAGACGGCCCAAGAGGCCCCCAAGATCGCCCCCACAGCGCCCAAGAGGCCTCCAAGATGGCCTCAGGACTGCCCAAGAGGCACCCAAGACGGCCTCAAGGGCACAAAGACGACCCAAGAGGCCTCGAAGACGCCCAAGATGGCCTCTAAGACGGCCCTGGAGCGCCCCAAGAGGGCCCAAGTCGGCCCAGAAAGGCCCCACAAACGGCTTCCGACGGCGTCAGACGGGCCAGGAGCCCACCAAGATGGCCGAAGTTGGCTCGAAGCTGACCCAAGACGGCCCAAGAGGCCTCCAAGAGGGCCTCCAGGAAGGCCAGACAAGGCCAAAAACACTTATGTTTCTGCTTCAAGGATTTTGGCATTTGCTTCGTTTCGGCCTTCCGACGGCCCGATACGGCCCAAGAGCCGCCAAAGATCGCCCAAAGATCGCCCAAGAGGCCTCCAAGATGGCCCCAGAAAGGCCCAAGAGGCCCCCAAGACAGCCCCAAGAGGGCCCCAAAACGGCCCAGGAGGCCTCGAAGACGCCCAAGATGGCCTCCAAGACGGCCCTGGAGCGCCCCGAGAGGGCCCCAAATCGGCTCAGAGAGGCCACCCAAACGGCTTCCGACGGCGTCAGACGGACCAAGAGCCCACCAAGACGGCCGAACATGGCACTAAGATTGCCCAAGACGGCCCAAGAGGCCTCCAAGAGGGCCTCCAGGAAGGCCCGGAAATGCCCAAATCATTGATTTCCGATGAGTTTTTGAAGGATTTTGGCATTTGCTTCGTTTCGGCCTTTCGACGGCCCGAGATGGCCCAAGTGCACCCAAAGATCGCCCAAGATGCCCAAGACACGGCCCCAAGAGGCCCCCAAGACGGCCCAAGAGGCCTCCAAGACGCTCAAGATGGCCTCCAAGACGGCCCAAGAGCCCTCCAAGACGTCCTCCAAGAAGGCCTGAAAGGGTCAAAATGGCCTCCAGGCGGCCAAGATGACCTTCAAGATGCCCACGTGGTCCCCGAAGGCTTTCCAAACCGATTCGGGGAACACATGGTCCGATAGTTTGGCAGGTCTGGCCTCAACGTTCGGCCACATAGGCGCTTCCAAAAAAGCAGGAGGCGGCGGTGATTCGCTGTAGGCGTCTTCGATAGTTCGGCATGTTTCAATTCGGCCTGGTGCTTTAGTTAAGCCTGGTTGCTGCTGGGCCTGGCCTGATTCCAGCTGCGCGAGCGTCATGCTAGGCCTGGTTTAGTTAGGCCCTCATTGGTTCGGCTTGGTGCTTTAGTTAGGCGTGGTAATAGCTGGACCTGGCCAGATTCCAGCAGCGTGGGCAGTTCGTTAGGCCCATTCATTAAGTAGGCCCGATTCTTTATTTAGGCCTGGTGGTAGCTGGGCCTGGCCTGGTTTCAGCTGCGCGAGCATTTAGTGAGTCCAAGGTTTATTCGGCCTGGTGCTTTAGTCAGGCCTGGTCGTAGCTGGACCTGTCCAGATCACAGCTGCGCGTGCATCTAATTCGGCCGATTCTAGTTATGCATATTTTAGCCAGGCCTGCTTTAGTCAGGTCTGGTTGTAGATGGGCTTGGCCTGATTCCAACTGTGCGAGCATTTCGTAAGGCCTATTGTAGTAAGGCCTGGTGCTTATTTCGGCCTGGATGTAACTGGACCTGGCCATATTCCAGCTGCGCGAACATTTGGTTAGCCCTGTTATAGTTCGGCCTCTTTTAGTTCGGCCGGGTGCTGTAGTAAGGCTAAGGCCTGGTGCTTTAGTCAGGCCTGGATGTAGCTGGACCTGGCCTGATTCCAACTGCGCGAGCATTTCGTAAGGCCTATTGTAGTAAGGCCTGGTGCTTATTTCGGCCTGGATGTAACTGGACCTGGCCATATTCCAGCTGCGCGAACAATTGTTTAGCCCTGTCACAGTTCGACCTCTTTTAGTTCGGCCTGGTGCTGTAGTAAGGCTAAGGCCTGGTGCTTTACTCAGGCCTGGATGTAGCTGGACCTAGCCTGATTCCAGCTGCACGCGCACTTAGTTAGTCCTGTTTAATTAGACCTGGTGCTTTAGTTGGGTCTGGTTGTAGCTGGACTGACCCTGATTCCAGCTGCGCGAGCATTCAAGTGGGCCAATCGTAGTTCGGCGTATTTGAGTCCAGCCTGGTGCTTTAATTCGGCCCGGGTCCGATTTTAGCTGCGCGAGCATTAAGTTCGGCCTGTGTTTGTTAGGCAGTTTTTAGTTAGGCCTGGCGTTTTAGTTAAATCTGGATGTAGCTGGGCCCAGCCTGATCCCAACTGCGCGGGCATTTAGTCAGGCCTCAAACTCCGCCTTCGCCGTAGTGGGCTCACTCGTCTGGGTGACAAGTTCGACCTGCAAATTGTCCACTTGTGTCTGGAGGCCGGTGACTTCTGTAGTTTTCGTAGCCTGTCGACCGAGCGCCCTCTGCATAAGATCATCTGGTGCCCGGGATGTCTGCTCCTGCCCCTCGCAACTTGGCTGCTCACGCTTCGCAGCGAGAAGTAGCTCACTATCATCTCCAAGTCCGAGCAGGTTGAGTGCATTGAGGGCTTTGCGAGCACGACCGACAGCATCAACTTCACATGCACTTGGGTCCTGAAAAGACTCTCGTTCCCTCCGCGATGTTCTTGGTAAGTGGCCTATGCGAGACCGAGACGATGTTTCAAAATGGTGTCGCCCCTGATGGGTCGGGTTGGCCTTGCCGACCTCGTCCGTTCATGTAGCACATGCCGTGGGAGCCCAAACTCCGAGCACAGCCACACCGTCTTATAGCTAGCAACACACAGCCAACGAGAGACTCTGCCACCAGAATCAGCTTGCCACGTCCGCGTGCTTGGCCTGACAGAGGCTCACGCTACCCGTGACACGAACGGAGACTTTGCGCAGCACCGATCCGAAGGAAATTTGTGGCCCTCGATCGTTGCCTTTTCTTGCGCAGGCCAGGTGGCGCACGCACGCGCCTGTAACTTCAGCAAGGGCATGGCTACCTGAGCAAGCCGTGCCTGAGTACATCCAGCTGGGGGTTGGCGCAGCCAGCAGAGGGAGAGCGAGGAAATACGAGGTGATGGTGGAGCCAGAATCGACAGAGGCTGCAGGAGGGGGACCACGTCGTGGTGGCGCTCGGCTGCCACTTCCGCCACCAGCGCCAGCGATCTTTGCCTCTGCAACCTCCCGTGCCAGGCTGGTAAACGAGATCGCCCTGTTCTTACAGACTTCGGTTGGCCTCCGTCGGTGAATCCACCCACGCCGACCGCACTGCAACATTTGAAACAGACCGCCCAGTCAAGACAGGAGATCCGAGTTGAGCGATAATCAAGAATGGGTATGACGCGAGATGGCGTAGCGACCTGACGCGCCGGCTTACGCGGGCCGCCAGCGCGGCACGCCACATTGGACGCGAGGGCGCTTACGCGCGACCTTGCGCGGGCAGTTTGCGCGCCAATGTCGGCGCAGAAGACCCATTGCGTCGCTCGCTTAAAAAGGGGGAGGATGAGGAGGAGGAGGAGGAGGAGGAGGAACAGAAGGAGGATGAGGAGGAGGATGAGGAGAAGGAGGGGGATGGGAAGGAGGAGAGGGATGATGATGATGATGATGATGATGATGATGATGACGAGGAGGAGGAGGAGGAGGAGGAGGAGGAGGATGCCTCCCGCCGCCGCTGCCGAGGCCAGAGGACGCCTTTTATCGGGGCGCCGCGCGCCCGAGCAAGCTTCAAGGAAGGTGCACCGGCAAAGATGATTGGACAGCGGGCGGAGGCGTGGCCGACGACCAGCTGCACAAACACTGAGTCGAGGGTACAAACATACGCGCGAGGGAGGGAGGGCTGGGAGCGCAACAAAGAGACCTCAAATGGCCATGGAATGGCAAAGGAATGCCGCACAGATCCATGGCCCTGACATGCGGCCTCTCCTGCTGTGACGTCTGGCAATCTACAACGAAGTAGTGGGCATGCCTCCCGCCGCCGCTGCCGAGGCCAGAGGACGCCTTTTATCGGGGCGCCGCGCGCCCGAGCAAGCTTCAAGGAAGGTGCACCGGCAAAGATGATTGGACAGCGGGCGGAGGCGTGGCCGACGACCAGCTGCACAAACACTGAGTCGAGGGTGCAAACATACGCAAAACTGCCAAACATTCCTTGGTCATCTCTATACAAAGCTGAATTATTCACCGTCAAACGAAAAGACTGGTCAATGCAATTGTCTTAGAACTGCCATGAGCGTGATCGAGGCAACGAGCAAGGGCCTTGCACAAAGCTGGAGGGTACTGCTGAGCGGCTTTTGTCTTAAAGCCGCCTCCTTGTGCGAGGCCATGGATTGATGTGTGCTTCTTCGCTGTGCGAGAGCACAGCTTGCCATGACATTCACGGGCAACAGAATGCAGAGACACGCGGTCCCCTAAAATTCTGGTGGGCTTCTTCCAGGGTGTCCCCCATTGGCGCATGTCAGTATACACGAAGTGGCTCGTACTCCATGCGGCGGCTTTTTTGAGACGAGGCAGCAGCCAGAGACGCGAACGTGCAGGGTTCTCCAGCGCCACCGGGCGCTGGAGCAGGTGCATCAGCTCGAAAATACTGCAACAGAAACCGGCAAGAACATTACCAATTCGAATGGCCTGCACATCGGCAGGATGAGTGACCTCAGGGAGCCCCATCAGATGCTGGTCAGAGCGGAGCCGCGACGGGAGCTGTGGTCCAGCTTGACCTAGCTCTCGCAGCGGCCCCGTGTCCCTGGCCCTCGTCCACGTCTGGCACGGCGTCCCCATGAACACTCCCCAGACCTGTCCGGCCAAGAGCCAGCCTCTCACGAGCTTCTGGGCCCTCCTTGCCGAAAGGTCCCAGGCTGGCCCACGGCAGATATCCCACTCGAGCACGGCGAAGCCCCTCTCACGCAGCGCCCGCGAGAGCCCGCCATGCCCGCTGAACAGCTCTAGAAAGACCTGCGGCTGGACCAGGCGGGCACCCCGGCTGGCCAAGGCGCGAGCGAAGGCCTCGCGAGGCAAGTCGGCAGCTGTGTCGCCGCCTCGACCGCCCTCGCGCGGACGCCTGGGGACAGCCGCTGCAGCTGCTCGCCCCCGCGCCCCTCCTTCTGGTAACGCCTCACGCTGGAGTCGCAATGCCAACGACCTCTCAGCTTGATCTCCTGCAGCGTCCGCAGCTGGGACGCTCGGTCGTGGCTGGGCCCGCTGTGCCTCAGCATGTACAGCTCCGGGCCCAGAGCCTGGGCCCCTGCGCGTCCTGCCGCTTCCCGAAACTGGACCACCAGGTCGGCGTGCCGGAAGGCGAACAGCGGCTCCCCGGCCGGCGTCTCCCTTTTGAGGTAGGCGAGCACGGGCACGAGGAAACGGAACAGCGGCTGATCGAACACCACGGTCTCGTCGAACTCTCTTGTCTTGCTGCTGATCTCCTCCTCGCTTGGGCGCAGCACGATCGCCCAATTTGCCACGCGGGTCCCTGGCACAGGCGGCACGAGCATCTCGGCGGTGACCCGCTGCAGCTCGCTGGGGCGCAGGTAGCAGCGGAAGGTGATGATCGTCCAAGCCGCCATCGCCCAGAAGCCGGTCAGCAGCAGCTCCAGCGCGATCAGCGCGACGACCTCCCATGGCAGCGGCAGCCGAGCACGCCCAGGGGCGAGCCGCTTCCAGCCCTTCAAGGCCTGCGCCGAGCGCGGAAGGGAGAGCCCTCCCGACTTCGCGAACTGCGGCCGGAAATACTTCACCGCCGCTAGCCCCTTGGTGCCCCTCTGCGCGAGCTCCCCGAAAGAGTACTCCTGGTCCATCCAGCTGGCGACCACTAAGTCCATCTCGTCGTCGTTCGGCTCCGCCTGCAGGGAGCCCGCCGGTCGCAGCCGAAGCCACATGCGGAGGATGTCCTGCCACAGGCCGTCGTACTGGGCCACGGTCTTCGGAGTCACCGAGGCCCGCTGCAGCAGCGATCCATGGCTTCGGAGCGCCGCCCGACGAGCAGCAGCAGTAGCTCCCTGCCCGCGCCTCGCAGCTCGCGCCATCTTGCGGCTCCGGGCCGCGGGTGGTGGCGGCGCCCGCTGCTCCTGGCGCGACTGGGCTGCGACAGCACTCAGGTGCCGCCCCCTCCGAAACGGGGGCCGCTCGGCAGGCGGGCCACCTCGCCGCAGGGCGTGCCGGCCGGCGGGCGCCCCGCAGAGCGCCGACGGCAGGCTCGCGGACGGCCAGCTCGGCGAGCTCGAGGCCGGCGCTGCGGCAGTCGGCCAGCTGGCTGCTGTGCCCGGCGTCCCGGACGGCCCACTGCTTGAAGCCCTCGGCAGAGTCCGCCGCGGCGCCGTCGAGCCAAACCCCGAGGGGGATGTGGCGGCGCGACGGCGCATCGGCGACGTTCCGTTCAGACGGAATCCAGCGCACCGAGGCCTGCACCGCGCCCGCCAGGCACCAGGCGGCCCATTGCCGGGCGACGCGGAGGACTCCCCCGGCTGAGGAGCGCCCCTTTTCCATAGCACACACGAGCCCCATGTTATCGCAGAGGAAGAGGATACGCTTACCGAAGGACTTCGAGTCGCGAAGTGCGTGCCTAAGAGAATGAACGAGGGCCCGACCTTCGAGGACGATGATCTTCTCGGCCCGGGCCCGCCCTCCGCTCGACACCACCTGCCACCTCCCCCCGTACAGCTCCTCCTCCACCTCCGGGACCTTCCACAAGTTACTCTCTGGGTCCTCCACCGCCACCCCCGTCGACACGACGGGCTCCACCCCCGGCGACACGACGATCTCGGCAATCGGCTCGGACTTCGCGGTGTCGGCGGTCGGCGGGTCGCTCTGCTCGAAGAGGCAGTCGCGAGGTCGCGAAGCAGCTGGTCGTCGAAATCGCCACCTCTCCCCGTACCTCCCAGCACCGCGAATTGCTCCCAGGTCGGCCTCCTTCTGGCACACGCCCCTCCCCTCCTCGCTAGCGTCGCTCGCGTAGATCCTGGGGGACCAGGTGGCCCTGAGATCAGCCCAAGCCAGGGGGATCAGGGAGGCGGCCCAGCGAAGCTCACGGCGGACAGATGGCGGCAGCTTCATCACCCGATCGAAGTACTTCCTCGAGAAGGCATACACAGAACTAAATACGGCCAAGAGCGGGCGCCTCGACATTGCAATGAACGCAAAGTGGCCAGCAATCTTCCCCACTTGTCGCCCTGAAGCGTGCCCGCGAGCAAGCAATCCCTGGATCCCAAGACGAGGCCTCCAAGCACGACGACTCTTCGGTCTCACAGCTCCACGCTCCCCGTCGAAGACCCACCCCAGCTGCTCAGACACCGAGGCGGGGAGATCAGGATCGTGCAGAGGGAGCCCCGCGCCGCTCAAGGCCTCTTGGGCCGACCTCAGGAGGGCCGCAGGCCTGCCAGGATTTACTCCAAAGGAAATGAAATTGTCAACATAGGCTGTGTAGGCCCCGTCCTGGATGGGAGGCGTCGGCATACCATCGACCACTTCGGGAACGCTCTCAAACCCCCCCTTCTGGAGCAAGATATTTCTGTGCACTCTCTGACAGAAGTCCAGCGCATGCGTCCAGCCCATAGGCAGGACGGCCAAGCACGGGCGCACCCAAGCACGACCAGGAACTGGACGCCCGCCCAGCTCTCGCACTCCAAGTTGCGCTGCCCGAAGCCGCGGGAGCGCGAAGAGGTGCCGGAGCTCCGGCGGCAGGCCCATGTTGTAAAAAGCGTCCGCTATGTCGACGCCCGCCGTCCACAGCACCTCGCCCGGCGCCAGCTCGATGGAGCTGAAGCTGCCCCCGGACGCCAAGCTGGTCTTGTCGGGCTCCCCGAACCTGAAGTTGCTGCCCCTGCAATCGATCACCAGGCGCTGGCGACCATCCTTCTTCCAAACGGTGAATAGACCGACTTCCTCAAAATCCCCCTCATCAATCCTGAACTCCAGCATGCCACCGTCCCTCATCCTCTCGACGAAGGCCAGGTAGGCCGCGGGCTGCCGCAGCACCGGGTCCAGGTAAGGGCGTGCGAAACCAGCCTCCTTCTTAAAAATCTCGGCGCTTTGAATTGGCAAAACCTTCGAAGTGATGAACCTTCGCACGATATCTGGACCGTCGTCTCCCAGCAACTGGCTCAGGGGCACAGGCGTACCGCCCACAGCTGGCAGAGACACGAGGTCGTGCGCGAAGGGGGCCACCGTGACGGGCTCGCCGTCGGAGTAGCCGGCGCCAACCTGGAGCTCCTGGAGGGCCACCTCGGTCGACAAATCTGGAGGAATGGAGCCCATCGCCGCACAGCTTTCGGCGAGATGCTCCAAGCAAAGTTGCTGCATCCTGTTGGGCTCCTGGCCTGCGCGGCGCGGCGGGTCATCCGAGCCGGCGTCCAGTTGGTTGAGCGCCACCACTAGCTCAGTCACGAGCTCGCCCTGCAGCGCCCTGTTGGCGCGGCGACGCCGCGCTGCGCGGCCGCCGCCGCCGCCGGCGGCAGCCGCCGCGAGACACCAGTCAGGGGCTGGCAAGGGCAGGAGCGACCGCTGCATGCGGTCGTCACCTCTGCCCCCCACCTCTTCTGCATCACCCCCGGGCCGAGGCAGTCCCGGGGGCGGTCCCAGCATCATGACTTGGGGGGAGGAGCGTCCCGGCCGCCCTTGTTGGCCTTCTGCTCCTCCCTCAGCTTCCTCGCGTTCTTCTTGATGCTGTGGATCCGCTCCAGCTCCTTCGACACCGAGTCGAGCAGTTCCGGGCACACCATCGAGGGAGACCTCGAGCCTCCCATGAATGCGAATGCCTCCTCCAAGGGCATCCGCATGTTGTGCTGCTGCTGCTCTGCGCTCCTGTCGTCCCAGTAGTGCTCGATGAGCTGGAGCTTACGGTAGCCGAGCTCCGCGCTCGCCAAGTTGTAGACGTCCAGGTGGTCGGCGGTGCCCATGGCCTCGATCGTTTTCGAGAGCGTCTCGTGCATGTCCACCCCGAAGTCGGTTGGGTTCAGCTTCCGCTTCGACTTCCACATCTCATGATGGAGGACGGGGCCCCCTTCCTTCACCTGGTACTTGGCACACCACTGCGCCGTCCTCGGAGGGGCCACAGCAAACCCTGGCACGGGCTCCTCGCGACACAGCAGCACCACCTCGCGCCACTCCCGAGCGTTGCCGCCTGGCTGCCCAGCTCCCGGCGGGATCTCGAGTGTGCGAGCGCCGCTCCCGCGGTACTCCTGAGTGAACCACGGGATCTCGCTGTCTCTCAGCAGCACCGCGCTGGCCCCGCCGCCGCCGGCCAACGTGAGAAGCCCGCGCCGACCCGCACGGCCCACGAGGGTCGCTCCGCCCGGCACTCCGACGGCCACCTTCGTGCCGAAAGCCACGGCGCCGTCGACGTCCTCGGCAGCCACCCAGTGCCAGCCTGGCGCGGGCTCCCCGCTCGGCAGCGGCGCGGCCGCCGCTGTGTCTGGCACCGCGGGCGCCCGACCCGCTGGAGCAGCGGCCGCCCCGGGGGCGGGGGCCACGGCGGCTGGGGCCGCGGCTGCCGGCGCCGGCGCGGCCGCGGCCGCCGGCGGGGCTGGCGGGGCCGCCCCAGGAAGCGCCAGCGCGCCTGGGTCCGCTGCCGCGGGGTGGGCCCCGGCCACGTCGACCAGGGGGGGGACCACGATCGTCGGGTCCGCCAGCGGCATGCTGCCCGCCGGCGCGCCGGCACAGTTGACCGCGGACAGCGTGAGGAGGAAGGGCCCGTCAGGCAACGGCCCGTACCCCAGCGCTGCGCCGCGGCGGAGGGCGCCCCAGACCTCGGCCGCCGTGGGGAGGCGCCGAAACCTGTAGACTCGGTTCTCCTGGACGCCCCCCGCCCTGCCGCCCTGCCCGTGTACGAAGTGGATCTCCATCACGTCCGCGTCGGGGCTCGTGGTCTCCCCGTAGTCGTCGAAATCCGGGGTCATCACGTACCCTGAGCGGAAAATGTCCAGTCGCTCATGGTACAGGGCGGGGCCTCCCACTCGATACCTGGTCAGGTGGAAACCTCCCGCCAGCGGCCCAGCCGCCATCTTCAACAAGCGGCGGCAACCGGCGTCCTGCGGAAGGCCTTCGCCTGCTCCAGCGCGAGGTGCACGAGGTCGTCGCCCGCAGGCGCGCTGTCCGCCTCCACGGACGCCGCGGCGGGCGCTGCAAGCGCCCTCGGGCGAGGCCGCCAGGCCCACGAGACGGCCGCGGCCCCGAGCACGGCGCCCAGGAGGAGCGAGAGGCCAGCCACCCAGGCCAGCTGCGACCCGGGGCACCCCGGGGCGGCGGCGGCCGCCAAAGTGCCCTCGCCGCTGGGGCACGCGCACTGCAGCGCTGGGCAGTGCAGGGCCGGACTGCACCAGCAGTCCGGGCAGTCGGCCACCGAGGCCCGGACGACGAAGGCGGTGGTCAGCGCCTGCCCCACGTCGTGGAGCAGCCTCACCAGCCCGGCCTCCATCCCCCGGCAAGGTCTCAGCGCAACAAAGAGACCTCAAATGGCCATGGAATGGCAAAGGAATGCCGCACAGATCCATGGCCCTGACATGCGGCCTCTCCTGCTGTGACGTCTGGCAATCTACAACGAAGTAGTGGGCAGGAGGGGCAGGAGAGGAGGAGGAGGAGGAGGAGGAGGAGGAGGAGGAGGAGGAGGAGGAGGAGGAGGAGGAGGAGGAGAAGGGGGAGGAAGAGGAGGAGGAGGAGGAGAAGGGGCAGGAGGAGAAGGATGAGGAGGAGGAGGAGGAGGAGCAGGAGCAGGAGGAGGAGGAGGAGGAGGACGGGGGGAGGGGGGGGGCAAAAGAGAGGGCGCAGGGCACAATGAAGACCACGCCTGCGCGACCCCTGCACGCCCGCCATCTCCGCGCAATGCGACGGCCCTGGCGTGGCCCCAGGCTGCGGCGTTGCCGCGGACGCCGACGACGAGGCCCCCGAGAACCCCTCACGAGACGAGACCCCAACCCAGACACAGCTCGGCGGCGGGCCGAAGGGGGAAGCGAGAGGGGGCCGCCATTCTCAGAGGGCGGCGGGTCGTCTCAGAAGCCCACCCTTGCCTTCTGAGAAGCTCTGTGCGTCTTCGGGGAAGGTCGGAAGCATTCTGAGCCATCTGAGACGGCTTGTCCCATCTGCCTTTCCCCCTAAGCGCGCCGCAGAACGGTGGCGGGATAGGCCGAAGGCCGCTAGATCCGCCGCCCCCTGTCGATTCATCGCAGGGGTGCCTGGCGTGCCGGATGATGGGGTTTGGTTTTGGTTCTTTTTCCAAAAGAACTCCCCCTGGGGCTTCGGCCCGTCCTGCCGGGGTCCCGGGAGATTGCCGAAAACCTGGTTGCAAACGGTTTTCCTGCCCCAGACAGCCCCAAGACGGCCTCCAAGACGGCCAAGATGCCTCCAAGACGGCCAAGATGGCCTCCAAGACGGCTCAGATGGCTCCAAGATGCCCCCAAGACAGCCCAAGATGTACCCTAGACGGCCTAAGATAGCCTCAACATGGCCCCAGACGGCCCAAGAGGCCCCCAAGAGGCCTCCAAGACGGAGAGGCCTCCAACACGCCCAAGATGGCCTCCAAGACGCCCAAGATGGCCTCCAAGACGGCCCCGAAGCGCCCCAAGAGGGCCCCAAGTCGGCCCAGAAAGGCCCCCAAGACGGCTCCCGACGGCGTCAGACGTGCGAGGAACCCACCAAGATGGCCGAAGTTGGCTCGAAGCTGGCCCAAGATGGCCCAAGAGGCCCCCAAGAGGGCCTCCAGGAAGGCCAGAAGAGGCCCAAAACATTGATTTGCCTACGGTTTTTGACGGCTTTTGACGTTTGCTTCTTTTCGGCCTTCCGACGGCCCGAGACGGTCCAAGAGCCCCCGAAGATCGCCGAAAGATCGCCCAAGAGGCCTCCAAGATGGCCCCAGAACGGCCCAAGAGGGCCCCAAGAGGCCCCCAAGACGACACATGAGGCCTTTAAGACGCCCAAGACGGGCCTCCAAGACGGCCCTGGAGCATTCCAAGAGGGCCCCAAGTCGGCCCATAGAGGCCCCCCAAACGGCTTCTGACGGCGTCAGACGGACCAGGAGCCCACCAAGACGGCCGAACATGGCCCTAAGATGGCCCAAGACGGCCCAAGAGGCCTCCAAGAGGGCCTCCAGGAAGACCCGAAAAGGCCCAAGTCATTGATTTTCCTTAGGTTCTTGAAGGATTGTGAAGGATTGTGACATTTGCTTTTTTTCTGCCTTCCGACGGCCCGAGACGGCCCAAATGCCCCCAAAGATCGCCCAAGAGGCCCAAGACACGGCCCCAAGAGGCCCCCAAGACGGCCCAAGAGGTCTCCAAGACGCTCAAGATGGCCTCCAAGACGGCCAAGAGCCCTCCAAGACGTCCTCCAAGAAGGCCCGAAAGGGTCAAAATGGCCTCCAGACGGCCAAGATGACCTTCAAGATGCCCACGTGTTCCCCGAAGGCTTTCCAAACCAATTCGGGGAACACATGGTCCGATAGCTTGGCAGGTCTGGCCTCAACGTTCGGCCACATAGGCGCTTCCAAAAAGGCAGGGGGCGGCGGTGATTCGCCGTAGGCGTCTTCGATCTGCCGCCCCCTCTTGATTTATCAAAGGGGTGCCTGGCGTGCCGGACGATATGGCTTTTGGTTTTGGTTCTCTTGCCAAAAGAACTCCCCCTGGGGCTTCGGCCCGTCCCGCCGCCCACCCGGAAAACCCACCTGTCGTCGCCTTTCTTGCCCCAAGATGGCCAAAGATGGCCTCCAAGACGGCCACGATGTCCCAGGATGGCCTCCAAGTTGCTCCAAGACGGCCAAGATGGCCTCAAAGACGGCTACGATGGCTCCAAGATGCACCCAAGACGGCCCAAGATGGCCTCAAGATGGTCTAAGACGGTCCAAAAGGCCCGCAAGAGGCCTCCAAGACGGCCCAGGAGGTCTCCAAGAGGCCCTCCAGGAGGGCCCGAAAAGGCCAAAATCATTGACTCTCCTTCGGTTTTTGAAGGATTGTGGCATTCGCGCCTTCTCGGCTTTCCGACGGCCCAAGACGGCCCAAGAGGCCCCCAAGATCGCCCAAGAGGCCCCCCAAAGGGCCCCATGACGGCCCAAGTGGCCTCCAAGACGGCCCCAAGAGGGCCCCAAGACGGCCCAAGAGGCCTCCAACACGCCCAAGATGGCATCCAAGACGCCCAAGATGGCCTCCAAGACGGCCCCGAAGCGCCCCAAGAGGGCCCCAAGTCGGCCCAGAAAGGCCCCCAAGACGGCTCCCGACGGCGTCAGACGTGCCAGGAACCCACCAAGATGGCCGAAGTTGGCTCGAAGCTGGCCCAAGACGGCCCAAGAGGCCCCCAAGAGGGCCTCCAGGAAGGCCAGAAGAGGCTCAAAACATTGATTTTCCTAAGGTTTTTGACGGATTTGACGTCTGCTTCTTTTCGGCCTTCCGACGGCCCGAGACGTCCAAGAGCCCCCGAAGATAGATCACCCAAGAGGCCTCCAAGATGGCCCCAGAACGGCCCAAGAGGGCCCCAAGACGGCCCCAAGAGGCCCCCAAGACGACACATGAGGCCTTTAAGACGCCCAAGACGGGCCTCCAAGACGGCCCTGGAGCATTCCAAGAGGGCCCCAAGTCGGCTCATAGAGGCCCCCCAAACGGCTTCTGACGGCGTCAGACGGACCAGGAGCCCACCAAGACGGCCGAACATGGCCCTAAGATGGCCCAAGACGGCCCAAGAGGCCTCCAAGAGGAGCTCCAGGAAGACCCGAAAAGGCCAAAATCATTGATTTTCCTTAGGTTCTTGAAGGATTGTGGCATCTGTTGTTTTTCTGCCTTCCGACGGCCCGAGACGGCCCAAATGCCCCCAAAGATCGCCCAAGAGGCCCAAGACACGGCCCCAAGAGGCCCCCAAGACGGCCCAAGAGGCCTCCAAGACGCTCAAGATGGCCTCATTGATTTTTTCCTTAGGTTTCTGGAGGATTTTGCATTGTTGTTTTGCTCTTTTTTTTCCCTGCCACCCGACTCGCCCGAGACGGGCCCAAATGCCCGCCGAAAGATCGCCCAAGAGGCCCAAGACACGGCCCCAATAGGCCCCCCAAGAACGGCCCAAGAGCCTCCAAGACGCTCAAGATGGCCTCAAGACTGCCGAAGAGCCTCCAAGACGTCCTCCAAGAAGGCCCGAAAGGGTCAAAATGGCCTCCAGGCGGCCAAGATGACCTTCAATATGCCCACGTGTTCCCCGAAGGCTTTCCAAAACGATTCGGGGAACACATGGTCCGATAGCTTGGCAGGTCTGGCCTCAACGTTCGGCCACATAGGCGCTTCCAAAAAGGCAGGGGGCGGCGGTGATTCGCCGTAGGCGTCTTCGATCCGCCGCGCCCCCTGTCGATTCATCGCAGGGGTGCCTGGCGTGCTGAATCCTCTCGGTCTTGGTTTTTATTCCTTTTCCAAAAGAAACTTCCCCTGGGTCCCGGAAGGATTGCCCAGACCCGGCTCCAAAGGGTTTTTCCTGCTCCAGACGGCTCCAAGACGGCCCAAGAGGGCCTCCAAGACGGCTAAGATGGCCCCAGGATGCCTCCAAGCTGGCCCAAGATGCACCCA
>CAUYUJ010006323.1:7500-54451 GCA_963575745.1 Prorocentrum cordatum | reverse complement strand
GGAGGAGGAGAAGGCCGTCCCCCCCTTGCCGAACAGGTCGGCGCCGCGGGCGCGCCCAGCGCGGTTTCCGAACCCGCGATTTCTCGGCACGTCTTTCTATTCCCACACTTTTTACATCATGCCATATTATTTGTTCTCACCTCTCCTGCCCTCCTTCGTGGGCGTCGGCATGACCGTCAACATGAACGAGACTCTTACCGTCTGCCGACAGCCGAGACCGCTTCGCAGCGCTGCGAGGCGGTTGGCGCATGCAGCTAGGAAGGGACAGCCGCCGCGGTCCAGCGACGTGAACCGCCTCATGGTCGCGGCTGCCACCGCAAGCAACGCCAACACAGCCCCCAAAACATCGTCATCCCAGTCGACAAGCCAGACACCGAACCGCCACAGGCGCCATCAGCTACGGCTGCGTCAATTCTTCGGGAAGAAGCGCCTGCCTTTGAGCCAAGCCTGCTGCTCCTCCCGCCTGTCATCACGAGCATCGGCGCCTCCACCACGGGCCCTACTTCAATGGCATGGCCACAGACAGCGTCGCAGGCGCCACGGCAACTGCAGCCCGAGAGGAGTTGTTTGGGCGGCGGCCCAACATCGAGGCCAAGCAGCGGGGCGGGGTGCAGAGCGACCTCGGCCTCCCGTGTCGCAGGCGCCAGTGCAGGTCCCTGCGACAACCACGCTGCTGGGGGAGCTTGCACAGCAACCTGGGCTCCCCCTCGGCGCGGCGCCGATGGAGGCCCCGCACCACCGCCAAACGCGAAGTCGTGCGCACCTCCGAGACCACCAGGAAGTTGGGCCAAAGACATGGCTGGCGACCGCCCCAGCCACCAGGCCAGCAAACCCATGGACATCGAAGGGGCCACCGGCTGCGACCAAGCCGACAGCGACCTGCTCCACGGCGCCAGCGACACCTACAGCCACCAAAGCGCCAGGGAGGCGGCGGGGACGCCCCCCCCCCAACCGGGCTGCCCAGAGGGACAGCTCCAACGACACCCTCGACTGCCAAGGAAGCACGGAAGCGAGGCGCCCCTGGCTGCCGAGCCTGGCAGCCTTGTTGGCGCGACCGCGGCGCGCCGCCGACTACGACGGCTACGACAAGAGCACAGAGGCGGCGGGCCTGACCGACGGCTCCGACGACGCCCTAGGGCAGCAGCACGCCGACAAGGAGGCGGGACTTGCCCCCCCCAAAAGGGCCCGACCCGACCAGCGGCTCCAACGACACCTTCAACCTCCGGAACACCGCGGAGGCGCCCACCCTACACGGGCCAACCTGCGAGACGGCTTCGACAAGGCTGCGAAGCAGTCGTGAGCTGACACCTCTCCCCACCTTCCCCTCCCTTCCATTTCCCCCCTCTTCCTTCTCCTCCCCACTCCTGTGGGCATGGCGGGATGGGGGGCTGGGCGCAAGGCGTTGGACAGGGAGGGAACGCATGAAGCGTGCGGCGACAGCGCCACCGCCAGAATCGTACTCCACCAATGTTCACTACTGTTACTATCGTACCCCATCCTCTGCGGTCACGCCCCCCGCTACTCGCCATCCCTCCCCCTCTCAACCTCGCAGGATGCATCATGTCTCCTCTCGCACAAGGAACCCCACCGCTGTGCGTGCAATTTCAACACAACATATACCCCCCAGCTGCCCCTACGGAGAATGCTGCGGCGCGTGGCCAACGTACGCAGCAAGTCAATCGCACGGACGGACCGTTCACCCGACAATCGGCCCTCCGATGATCGACGCTGTCGCCTGATGTGCCTCACTGATCTTCGGACCAGGGCCACGACGCTCCCCGGGAGGCGAGCTCCCGCCGCTATCGGCAAGGGGCGCTAGGGGGCTCAGTAGATTGCCGGGACCTCCCCCCCTCCCTCCTCCTCGTCGTGCCTCTTTCCCCCCCTCCTCCCTCCTCCTCCTCCTCCTCCTTGCCTTGTCCTCCCGTGTCGTCCCCGCTCCGCGTTCTCCCCCGCCCCCAGAGGGGAGCCCCCCGTTTCGGCTGGTGGTGCCCATTTTCAACACCTGCCACGCCCACCGCGGCAGGGCAGGGAAGGGCTGCATCTTTTGGATCCATCCGCCCTGAGCAGCAGCAGCAGCAGCAGCAGCAGCAGGAGGAGGATGAGAAGAAGGAGGAGGCTCGAGGGGGAGTAGGGAGGAGGGAATCATGCTGCTCTCCTCCTGTTCTTCCCTCGCCGTCCTCCTGGTTGAGTTCACTTCTCCTCTCGCCGCCTGGCCCGCACTCCTCATGCTCTCATCTGCTCTTGTCTTGTCCTCCTCTCCTCCTCCTCCTCCACCTTTTTCTTGGCGCAACGCTAGAACGAGGTTCGCGTGGGCGATTCATCCTCGCCATCTTCCTCCGACTCCTGATGCTCCGCCTCCCCCTTGTCCCTGCTCCTCACCCTCCTCCTCCTCCTCCTCCTCCTCCTCCTCCTCTTCCACCTCCTCCTCTTCCACCTCCTCCTCCTCCTCCTCCTCCGCCTCCTCCTCCTCCTCCTCATCCTCCTCCTCCTCCTCCTCCTCCTCCTCCTCCTCCCCCTCCTCCTCCTCCTCCAGTGGCCACTCGTGACTGATTCCGACCTCGAGATGGCGGAGGAGAAGGGAGGGAGGCGGGAGGAGGAGGGAAGAGGAGGCGAAGGGGAGGACGACGAGGGCGGTGGAGGAGGAGCACGAGGGCAAGGGCAGAGTCGAGGTTGAGGTCGATGTCGGCAACGTCGGCAGCGGCAAGGACGGCGGCGGCAGCGGCGGCGGCAGCGGCGGCGGCGGCGGCCCGCTGATCCCCCAGCCCCGCTTGGTCGTCATCGGGCGGTCGTCGACCCCGCTTTTCCGCGGGAGGATGCTGCCATTCATGACAAAGGCGACGAGGCCGAGCTCCTCGGGGGGTGGTCGATAACGGCGGCGGGCGGCGACGACGACGGCGACGATGACGAAGACGACGACGGCGACGGCGGCAGCGGACGGCGGCGAACGACGGCAACGTCCGGAAACGCACAGCGCGCTAGACACCAGAAAATATGAAAAAAAATGAATGCAAAATAGCCGCTGAACACTGTAAAACAAAAATGGCGCCACCAATATGAGCCCGGGTCGCCCAAGACGGCATCCGAGCGGAACGAAATGGTAGAATTTGGACGAAGATGGCATCCATCGCGTGTTTTCCCGTGCGTCCCAGCGTTCACGGCGGAAAATGCCCATCAACCGAAAACGGGCCTGTAGAGTGAGACAGCCGGGACTCAGGGGTCCGCCAACCCCTGCAGTCGGCGGAGATATGGGGGAAGGGGGGGAATGAGAGGAGGCGAAAGAATGACCTCGCGCACACGGCCAGCATGCCCCTGAGCCCAGCACGCGCGGGAGTTACCCAAAGGAACCACCTCCGTGGTATGCCTGCCGCTCCGCTACAATGATACGCACACAGGCACCCTCCAATGGATTGTTCCTAGGCCTCAGTGGCGGGTGGCGGTGTACAAATCACGACTGACAGCTAACGACTTTACACACCGCCACCCTCCCTGAAGGTACAAGCAAAACTCGTTTGCGGGTGTCCGTGCGCGACGGAAGATGTAGAACCAAAAACCTAACATTTAAGAAATCTGCGCCGGCCTCCCGGAAATGTCTCCGCACGAGCCTGCGGCAGTTTCTGCCACTCAGATCAGATGCTCGGCTGTGCATCTTCTCGCTGCGTATAGGGGGCCACATGCGAACCCTATACCCCTACCCCCCACCCAGCCCCTCAGAAATCGTAGGAGGTAGGGGTATCGGCGGTGGACAAACCTCCCTTTAGTTGACCTCCCCTTAGTGAATACGGCCTGGGACCGAAACCGACGGACCTGGACCCGCAAAACTGACGGCCGCGACGCCCTCTCGCGAACCGAGAACGGCCAACTCGCTAATCGGCGTGTCAGGGTAGGAGGTCTGTCCACCCCCGAGGGTAGGGTTCGCATGTGGCCCCCCTAGCGTAGCCGTCATCGTCGCAACGTCGTGCTGCTGGCGTCCCAGCGAGAGGACCCCGAGACGAGGGCCCACGGCGGCGCTCCGGGGCGAGAGGACGCGAGACCCGCCCGAGGACCACGGCGCCAGAGGAGTGCAGAAGGCAGGGGTCGCGAAGCACAAGGCACGGGGGCACCCTCGTGCGGCGCGCTTTTGGCGCGTCGGGCCTCCTCGTTTGGAGTTGGCTGTGGTCACGGACATCCTTCTCATAGATGTCATGCGATGCGGGCGCAGTTTTGGGATCGATTCCTACCGCAGATGGAGCGCGTTTCTTTATGTTCGGCGATGACGGGGTCATGTGGGTTGGGAGGGTGGGGGGGGTATGACGTGACGCCCCCCCCCCCGCCGCGTGGCTCCGGCACCACAGCCGCGCCCGCGCGCACGACGCGACGAGCGACGAGCGACGACGACGACGCGAGCAGCATGTAAGTGGCGATCTGCCCATTGCGCCTGTGTACACCACAGCGCTCGCGTGCACCACACCGCGCGTGTGCACCACAGCGCCTGCGTACACCGCAACAGCCGCGTGCAACGCACCGCCCGCGTATACCACAATACTTGGGAGCACTACAGCGCTGGTGTACATACACCGCAGCAGCCATGTGCAACACAACGCCTGTGTACACCACAGTGCTTGCGTGCACCGCAGCGCCCGTGCACGCCACAGCGCCTGTCTACACCACACCATCCGCGTGCAACGCAGCGCTGGTGTACACCACAGCGCCTGCGTGCATAAGACAAGTAGAAGGAGCATGTACGTCAGGATCTGCTGCGGACAACTAAACGCCACGCCAGAAAATTTCTGACAATCGAATGCGACGTTTTTCCCTCCTCCCTCCTCCTCCTCCACCTCCACCTCCACCTCCTCCTCCTCCTCCTCCTTTTCCTCCTGTTCCTCCTTCTTACCCCCTGTCGTGCGGTTTGGCGTTACAACGCACGTGCGCATCTCACCGTGCACCGCAGAATGGTCGATTGAATCGGTCCACTTGGTTCTCGGACGGCCAGTTTAGCTGGAGCCTCCTGGACGCAAGTGGGAGTTAGGGTGATGCGGGCGGACTCGGGGGGACTCGTAGATTCCAGCGGCGCTCCTTTGTCCATGAGGATTTGTTTTCCATTGTTTTCTCTGGAATCCACACGCGCTCCATCTTGTCACAATGATTCCTTCTGAAATTCTATACACAACAATGGTGCTGTGTTGCACACGGCTGATGTGGTGCACACAGGCGCCGTGGCGTACACAGGCACTGCAATGCACGCAGGCATTGTGGTGTACACTGGTGCTGTGTTGCGCACGGCTGATGTGGTGTACGGAGGCGCTGTGGTGTACACAGGAGCTGCTGTGCCCGCAGGCACGGTGGCACAAACTGACGCTGTGTTGCACGCGGCTGCTGTGGTGTACATCGGCGGTGTGGTGTACACAGGCGCTGTGGTGCACGCGGGCAGTGTGATGTACACAGGCGTTGTGGTGCATATCGCCACCTACATGTTCGTGCTACCCGTCCTCCGTCATTCCTAAGCATTCCCAGACGCCGCCGGCGCGAAACGTGACGTCATCGACCCCCTCCCCCCCCAGATGATTGCCGTCATCGGCCCGGACTTAAAAACAGGCTCCAGCCGCGTCCGCGCGCACGACGACGATGAGCGACGAGCGACGAACCACGAGCAACGACGACGGACGACGACGACGACGACGACGACGACGACGACGACGACGACGACGACGACGACGACGACGACGACGACGACGACGACGACGACGACGCCTGCGGACCAGACACCTATGCGGATTCCTGCGCGGACACCTACGCGGATCCCAATGCGCATGGCGGCAGCGCCCGGAGCGCACTGGGGGGGGGAGCATTACGTCATAGGAGGGGGGGAGAGGGGGCCATGACGCCCGTCATGCCCCAAGCAATAAAGAAACGGGCTCATGCTTTCCCAGAGCGAGGGCACCCTTGGTCTGGCATGGTCGACCTACTAGTCAGCCTCGACTGTGTGCCCGCCATCAGCGTCGCGGCGTCGTGCAAGTAGCCTCCGGCATGCCCCCAGGGAGTGCCCGGGGGGGGGGGGGGCCTCAGGGTGGGTCGAGGTGGCCCCGGGGCTTGACAAGGATGCCCCCCTCGAGAGGGGAGTTTTGGAAGAGGGGGGGACACCCCTCCTCCCACTCCGCTCGCGAGTATGAGGATCCGAAGATGTGCGGCAGGACGCGGCGTCTCGAGATGAAACACCGAGCAGGAGGAGGAGGAGGAGGAGGAGGAGGAGGAGGAGGAGGAGAAGCAGTAACAGGAGGAAGAGGAGGGGAAGGAGGCAGAGGGCAGGGAGAAAGAAGTAAGGAGGACAAGGGGTACGAGCAGCAGCAAATCCAGCAGGATGCGAAGGGGTGAGGTAGGCCTGATGACGACGATGAGGATGCGGTGGGGGAGAATGGCGAGGATTCGAGGCTAGGATGAGGATGCCAAGGAGGAGCATTGCCAGGAAGAGGAAGAGGAGGAGGGGAAGAAGGGGGGGTAGTGGCTAGGGGAGAGGGGGGACAGAGACCCAGAAGCCCTCCTCCTCCTCCTTTACCTCCTCCCCGTCGGGGAGTCTCCACACATCTTTCGAAACCTCTAGCCGTAGAGAAAGCCTCCGAAACCATCCGAAACAGCATCCAGATGATCAGAGACCTGCTGCGAACGTCTCCGCCTCCTTCCCTCCTCCCCCACTCCTCGGGGACAACCTCCAATAGCCTCCGCAAACCTCCGAAAGCCTTCGGACATCTCCCCTCTAATCGGACCTCCCACCTCCCTCCCCCTCCTCCTCCTCCTCCTCCTTCTCCTCATCCTCCTCCTCCTCCTCCTCCTCCTCCTCCTCCTCCTCCCCCCCTCCCCCTCCCCCTCCCCCTCCTCCTCCTCCTCCTCCCCTCCCCCTCCCCCTCCCCCTCCTCCTCCTCCTCCTCCTCCTCCTCCTCCTCCTCCTCCTCCTCCTCCGCCTCCGCTTCCGCCTCCGCCTCTCCGCCTCCGCCTCCGCCTCCGCCTCCGCCTCCGCCTCCGCCTCCGCCTCCGCCTCCGCCTCCGCCTCTGCCTCCGCCTCCTCCTCCCTCTCCTCCGCCTCCGCCTCCGCCTCCGCCTCCGCCTCCGCCTCCGCCTCTGCCTCCGCCCTCCGCCTCCGCTCCGCCTCCGCCTCCGCCTCCTCCTCCGCCTCCGCCTCCGCCCGCCTCCGCCTCCTCCGCCTCCGCCTCCGCCTCCGCCCCCGCCTCCGCCTCCTCCTCCTCCTCCTCCTCCTCCTCCTCCTCCTCCTCCTCCTCCGTCTCCTCCTCCTCCATCCCTCCTGTATCCCCCCTCCCCCTCTCGTCCTCCGCCTCCTCCCTCCTCTCCCCTCCCTCTTCCCCCCTCATCTGCATCATCCTCAGCATGCTCATCCCTTCCTCCGCGCGCGCGGAAGGGCGCGGAGGAGACGACGACGACGACGGCGGCGACGACGACGACCTCTGGGGGTCTCCAGAATTCTGCAGAGGCCCACGAAGACCTCCTGGCCTGAACATGATCGGCCCACGAACCCATAAAGGAATACAGAAATGTAAGGTGTGGCAGCGGGTTCAAATACAACTGATTGGGCGACTGGCAATTCTAATGCTGAGAATGTCGATCTTGATGTACCGTGCCAAGGGCTGTGCTGTGCTGCGCCGTGCTGAATTGCGATGTGCCATGCCGCGATTGTGCTCTATAGCGTTATGGATCGAGTCCTCCGTTGTATCCAAGTCCTGGCCGAGCTGATCTGGATCTTAAGCTCGAGCTGCCTTAGCACGTAGTCGCTGCCCCAAAGCTAATTGACAGGGGGCCATGCCCGGGGGACGCGCCGCGGAAAGTCCCAAGGGACGCGCAAGGGGATGCGCCAGGGGACGTGCCATGGGGACGTGCCATGGGGACGCACCGCGTGACGTGCCAAGGGGACGCGCTACGGAACGTGCCAATGGACGTGCCACGGGACGTCGGGACGTGCCAAAGGACGCGCCGCGCGACGTGCCAAAAGGGCTCGCCACGGGGCGCGCCACGGAACGTGCCAGGGAACGTGCCAAGCGACGCGCCAAGGCACGTGCCAAGGACGCGTCAGGGAACGTGCCACGGGACGTCCCTGACCCAGGGCCAGGATCCCTTGTAAATGACACTGCGTCCGCGCTCCCAAGGTCAGGATCCATCGCAAATTACGCTGCGTCCGCGCTCCCAAGGCTACGATCCCTTGTAGAGTCCGTTGTGTCCGCTCTGAACTGCGATATGCCATGCTGCGATTGTGCTCTATATCGTTGTGGATCGAGTCCCCCTTGGCATTCGAGTCCTGACCGAACTGATCTGGATCCTATGCTCGAGCAGCCTGGTCACCGTGTAGCCGCCCCAGGGCTAGTTGAAGTGGAAACGTGGAAGACGTTCAATCAACTCGACTTCAAACTCCGACTCAGCTCCGACAAGGAACAACACGACACGGGGCACAGGCTCACGGAAGCGCCACAGGATGTGCCAGGAGCGCAATAGGGGATGCGCCGAGGGACGTGTCAGGGGACGCATCAGAGGACGCGCCCTGGACGTGCCAGGGACCTGCCACGGGACGTGCCCAAGCGCGTGCCATGGGGCGGCCAAAGGGCGTCATGCCAAGGGACGTTGCAAGGGGCCCGCCACGGGACGGGCAGGGGAAGCGCCTGGGGACGAGCAAGGAAACGCGACAGAGGACGAGCCAGGGAACGTGCCACGCCGAGTGGCGTACTAGGGGACGTGCCAAGGCACGTCAGGCCTGAACGTCGCAAGGGACGCGTCAGGGGGCGCGTCAGGGCTCCAGGGGACGCCCCATGGACGGGCGGGGTTGGACTGTGACGCACTGTACTGCGACAAGCGTTTCGCTCGAGACATCCTCAACGGATCCTCATGCTAGACATCCGTCTGGGCGACCTGGACACGTGAAACCAAGCGTCTCGCTCGAGACGTCCTCAACACATCCTCATGCTAGACATCTGCCTGAGCGACCTGGACACGTGAAATCAAGCGTTTCGCTCAACACATCCTCCACACATCCTCATGCTAGAGATCCGACTGGGCGATCTGGACACGCGAAAACGAGCGGTTCGCTCGAGACATGCTCCTAACGTCTTCATGCTAGGCATCCGCACGGGCGACGTGGGCACGTGAAACCGAGCGTTCGGTCAACGCATCCTCAACACATCTCTATGCTAGACATCTGCCTGGGCGAACTTGACACGTGAAACCAAGCGTCTCGCTCGAGACACCCTCAACACATCTTCACATTAGACATCCACGTGGGCGACCTGGGCACGTGACAACACGCGTTTCGCCTGAGACCTTCTCAGCACATCCTCATGCTAGACATCCGCCTGGGCGACCTGGACACAGGAAACACACGTCTCTCTCTGTCGAGGCATCCTCAACAAATCCTCATGCTAGACATCCGCCTGGGCGACCTGGACACGTGAAACCAAGCGTCTCGCTCGAGACGTCCTCAACACATCCTCATGCTAGACATTTGCCTGAGATATCTGGACACGTGCAACCAAGCGTCTCGCTAAACACATCCTCAACACATCCTCATATCCGCCTGTGCTGTACGCGAGAACAAGCGGTTCGCTCGAGACATGCCCCGAACATCTTCATGTTAGACATCCGCCTGGGCGACATGGGCACGTGAAAACAAGCGTTTCGGTCAACGCATCCTAAACACATCTATATGCTAGACATCCGCCTGGGAGACCTGGACACGTGAAGCCCAGCGTCTCGCTTGAGGCATCCTCAACACATCTTCACGTTAGACATCCGCCTGGGCAACCTGGACACGCGAAAACAAGCGTCTCTCTTGAAACATCCTCGACACGTCCTCATGCTAGACATCCGCCTGGGCGACCTGGACACGCGAAAACAAGCGTCTCTCTCGAAACATCCTCGACACATCCTCATGCTAGACATCCGCCTGGGCGACCTGGACACGTGAAAACAAGCGTTTCGCTCAACACATCGTCGACACTTACTCATGCTAGACATCCGCCTGGGCGACCTGAACACGCGAAAACAAGCCTGTCTCAAGGCATCGTCGACACTTCCTCATGCTAGACATCCGCCTGGGCCACCTGGACGCGTGGAAACAAGCGTCTCGCTCGAGACATCCTCAACAACTCCTGATGCTAGACATCCTTAAGATCTGGGCACGTGAAAACAAGCATTTCACCAGAAGAATCCTCTGACTTCTGGCCCCCAGGAGAGGAACAATCTATAGCACAAAACACACGTTTCGCTCGAGTCATCCTCATCCAATTCTGAAGAACAAACGTTTCGCTCAAGACATCCTCAAACATGGTTTCGCCGGCCCTACTCGACATCGTTATTTATCGCAATTAAGGTCGCCCTACAGCCGTCGATTCTGGGGGTAAACAGCTAAAAGAGAACCCTGGGTCCACGTCCTTTCAGGGAAGAACTATCAAGAACGCAAAACCAAGCTACGATCCTCTATCCTCGATCCCCGAGCCCTTGATACTTCATCATCGAACCTCAATCCCCGATCCTAGCAACTAGAATCTCCGATCCTCGATCAGCTGTCCTCGAATCTCCAACCTCGATTACTGGATCACCAGTCCTCGATCCTCGATATTCCACCCTCTATCGTGGACTCGTGGAATCCTCGATGCTGGGCGGCGGCGGCGAGCGGACGGGATCTCGCCTCCAGCTGTGCCCTGGCTGCCTCCTGGTCCTCCACGGACAGGATGTGGGACCTCAGCGCCCCTTGGTCGATGGCCCCAAAGTACATGCTCCTGAGTTAAGAGGAGGAAACAGATGCACAACCATCAACTTCTGGAGCTCTACGCTGATTCGGTGGATCTGGACTGAGCCTCCCCGTTGGCGGCGTCTCCGGCGCCGCGCGGAGTCTAAAAGTATATGCTAGCGCATGTGTTGCTTCTTCGATGGACGGCCCTCGTCGACACTGCCGCCGCAGCCAGCGTCGTCGTCGCCGCCACAGCCGCAGTCCTCGCCGCCGCCGTGGTTGTCGTCGTGGTCGTCGTCGTCGTGGTCGTCGCCGCAGAGAGAGTCGCCGACGTCGTTGCCGCAGTCGCCGCCGCCGCGGTTGTCAGCGTCTTCGTCGTCGCCGTCGTCGCAGGTGAGGTGGAGGGGAAGGTGGAGGAAGAGGAGGAGGAAGGGGAGGGGATCGGAAAGATAAGTGAGGACACTTGGGGGGGGGGGCGCTTGGGGGGGCTGAGTCCCTAATCAGCCCAAGGACAAAGCTACCTTGGAATACCCTTGGGAGGGGAGACTGAGGAGAAGGTGGGACCGAAAAGCATGTTCGGGTCCCAACTGTTCTGTGTGTTCTTGTTGTTGTTGTTGTTGTTGATGTTGCTGTTGTTGTTGTTGGTGGTGGTGTTGTTGTTGTGATTGTGTGTTGTGTGGTTTTTGTGTGTGTGTGTGTGTTATGTTTTTTCCCCCCCCACAGTGTGTGTTTTTGTTTCCCACAGTGTGTGTGTGTGTGTGTGTTTTGTCCAGCACCTTCTCCTCGAGGTGGAGCGGCGCAGTCGGGCAGTGCCCCGTTGTCCCCTCGCTCATTGCTCCTGCGAGCGTGCTGGCAGGAGGAAAAGGGTGAGAGGGCCCCAGGATACACAACTAAATACACACGAACAAACAAACTTCCCATGTGTTCGAATATTTTCTGGGTTTCTGTCTTCCCGCCCACTTCCCATATTTTCCCGTATTTTCTATGGAATCGAAGATTAATTGTGTCTGTATGTTTCTTTTCCTCCTGAAAGGGATCTTCACTCAGGCCAGTCTGAAGAGCCAATGTAGCCGGCGAAAGCTCACCCACAGCGCCTGAAAGAACGAGATATCCCAAACACAGGCTTGAGATCGTCAGTCGGCGCAGTGTGCGGTGAGAAGCCGACGGACGCGGACGATGAGTCTGCTGCCCCTCCTCCCACCCATCGGGCCACTTGGAGCCCCGACAATGTCAGGCGTCGTGCTGCGCCAGCGTCTCCGAGCACCACGCCGTGCTCAATCATCGCCGAGTGCGTTCCACTGCTCGCAGAGTGCCTGCTCGCAAACGTCCGACAAAAACACCTGCCTGCTTTGACGCAACCTATCGTAGATCCCTGGCGGGGGATCCAGGTCCTTTTGCGAGGAGGAGGAGGAGGAGGAGGAGGAGGAGGAGTTACTTTGCGAGTAGTGGAAGGCGCTCGTCGAAATCAGGCCCCATCCGCCGCACGCCGAGGGGAGGCTCTCCAACCCACGGCCGCGCGGAGCGCCGACGACGCAGAGCAGACACCTGCGGCGGGGAGACCACGCCGCGCTGCTGGCAGCTGCCACGGGAGCGACAGTACAGTCGGGGCGTTGACCTAGGGAACCCTAAATAAGGAACGCGGCCCCTATTTTTCATACGTTGAACTTCGATTTCAGATCGAAAACCTAAGGAAAACCCAGGGCAAGCTGCGAAACACTTAAGGAACACGGAGCCCCTCCCCGACGAAAAGGATTCCTTCTTCAGCGCCCCGACTGTATACCCTCTGTGCCCTTCGCCTTTAAAGGCAGCTTTTACTCCCCCGTCGTTCCGCCGGCCTTCCGCCTGCTCTCGCCGGCGGAGGCGGCCTCGTTTCACTGACTTCCGCCGCCTTGTGCCGAGGAGGAGATGGCAACTCCTTCGGTCCTCGACGGCGAGGCCCTCCGTGGAACGTCTCTAACATAGTACGCCTACCCCCTCCCCGATCCTTGCCCCTGACCGTAGACCCAGACCCCCGACGTCGCGATTCTTTCACAGCGCCGACACCCAAAGGTCTGGACCCCCTCCCCAGGACCTCTGTTGCATCCTGAATCGTTGTTTGACGCCCTAGGGGGCCCGGTAAGGGCCCCTGGGGGCCGAACGCAACGCAAAACGTCCCGTCGCATTTTCCTGTTTTTTGTTTCACAGCGCGAGGGGAGCGCATGCTACGCATGGAGCGAACTCAACGAAAACCACCTGTGTTGGATCCGTGGGTGGACCGAGCCGGATTGCAGAAGCGATGCTGCCTCTCTTGACCGTGAGCCGGCTGTGATGCCCGCTCGTGGGATGATGATGGTGATGATGATGATGATGAGGAGGAGGAGGAGGAGGACGAAAAGGAGGAGGAGGAGGAAGAGGAGGAGGAGGTGGAGGTGGAGGAGGAGGAGGAGGAGGTGGAGGTGGAGGAGGAGGAGGAGGAGGAGGAGGACCCGTCTTCAGGGGAACCGGTCGGGTGACGCGCTCGCCCGGGTCAGCCGGGGCCCGCCGCCGGGCGGCGCCCCGAGGACGGTGCGCCCGCCCCGCTCGGCTCCCGAAGCGGGGGGTCGGCCAGAGGGCGCCTCGAGGCCCCAGAGGAGGAGGACGAGGAAGACGAGGAGGACGAGGACGAGGAGGAGGACGAGGAGGGGGCCTCGAAGCCCCAGAAGAGGACGACGAGGAGGACGAGGACGAGGACGACGAGGAGGAGGACGAGGAGGGGGCCTCGAAGCCCCAGAAGAGGAGGGCGACGAGGAGAACGAGACGAGGACGGGCCCATAGAGCCCGCAACTGTTCGGACGTGCCCCCAGCCATTGTACTTCTTCGTCGGTGGCGAGGCAGAGGCAGTCCGCACCAGCGTGGGGCTAATCGGGGCAATCGATGGGTAAAATGTCCGGCGCGCAAGAGAGAGAACGAGAGAGAGAGAGAGAGAGAGAGACGAAGACGAGGGCGGCCTCGCGCGGGGAGGAGGAGGAGGAGGAGGAGGAGGAGGAGGAGGAGGAGGAGGAGGAGGAGGAGGAGGAGGGCGTTCGGACGTGGAAGAGTTCCGCGGTGAGCGGGACGGAGCGGCCAGCCAGGGCAGCGGGGACCGCGGCAGCACAGCCCACAGCTTTGCACGTTTACACGGGATTCTGGGAGTGGGTACCTTCGACCCTCACGAAAAATTCTCACACGAAGTCCGCGGCTCGCAGTCCTCATGTAAGGCACTGACCTGTCGACACCTCTGAGGCACGCAACCTCGAGCGATGGCTGACTCGGGCGGCGCAGGAGCAGCCACAGCCAAGGACGAGGAGGAGGAGAAGGAGGACGAAGAGGAAGATGAGGAGGAGGAGGAGGAGTAGGAGGAGAAGGAGGAGGAGGAGGAGGAGGCAGAGGAGGAGGCGGACTCTGGAGGCCTCCTGAGGATCCAGAGACCGCCCTGCAAGGAGATCTCAGGGGATTGGCCGACCCCCGTTTGGCACGCCCACAGGGGGTGCGGGCAAACAAGAATGCGAAGCCCAACAGCAGGCTTAGTCTCGAAAACTGCCAGCGGCCGCCTTCGGGCAGGCGGCCTGTTGTCTCAAATAGGCAACCTCCGCGGCAACACCGACAACGAGTCTTGTTCAAAATGGGCAAGAACTGTCCCTGGTTTTCGTTCCCCTTCTTCCGTACCTATCTCGACCGCCCCGACCCGTTAACGGAAGAGGGCCACTTGAGGCAGCGGCGGCTCTGCCGCCCGGCACACTTCCGCACAACATCGACAATCGGAGCTCCTCACCCTTCCCCCTCCCCCTCCCCCTCCCCTCCTCCTGCTCCCCATCCCCCTCCCTCTCCCCCCCTCCCCCTTCCCCTCCTCCTCCTCCTCCTCCTCCTCCTCCTCCTCCTCCTCCTCCTCCTCCACCTCCTCCTCCGCCTTCTCCTCCTTCTCCTCCGCCTTCTCCTCCTCCTTCTCCATTTTCTCCCTCCTCCTCCTCCTCCTCCTCCTCCTTTTTCTCCTCCTCCTCCTCCTCCTCCCCCTCCTCCTCCCCTCCCCCTCCTCCTCTTCCTCCTCCTCCTCCTCCTCCTCCTTTTCCTCTCCTCCTCCTCCTCCTCCTCCTCCTACTCCTCCTCCTCCTCCTCTTGCTCTGCTCCTCCTCCTCCACCCTCCTCCTTCCTCCTCCTCCTCCTCCTCCTTCCTCCTCCCTCCTCCTCCTCCTCCTTCCTCCTCCTCCTCCTCCTCCTCCTCCTCCTCCTCCCCTCCCCCTCCCACCCCTCCCTCCTGCTCCTCCTCCTCCTCCCCCTCCTCCTCCTCCTCCTCCTCCTCCTCCTCCTCCTCCTCCTCTCCTCCTCCTCCTCCTCATCCTCCTCCTCCCCCTCCTACTCCCCCCCTTCCTCCTCCTCCTCCTCCTCCTCCTCCTCCTCCTCCTCCTCCACCTCCTCCTCCTCCTCCTCCTCCTCCTCTCCTCCTCCTCCTCCTCCTTCCTCCTCCTCCTCCTCCTTCTCCTCCTCCCTCGCGATACGATCACACCCTGGCCATCGCTCGGACGTCCATTCCCTGTGTTTTTTCCTGCTTCGTGCGTGGCTTTTCCGCTGAATGTTCAAAGATGCTCCTCGATGGTCCTCGCCAAAGAAAACATGCAGACGTCCGAGCGATGCCAAGCACAAGAGAGAAACCCCAATCAGTGGATGGCTTTCGCTGAAAGAGCGACCGGGAACCTGGGAGCCTGGGAGCCCAGAACTCGGCCCGGAGCCAATGACCGGGAACCCGGGAACCCGGAACCGGGGAACCCAGCGTGCGACCAAAATCGGCGGGACCCGCCAAATCTTTCAACTTCCGCGAGGACCCCTTCAGTGCAAGCACTGATTGGGGAATCATTGAATTAAAAAGGTGTCTAACATGTCTGAAGCATCTTCTGACAATGTTTAAAACATGTTACTTTCGTGCTTAAGATATGTTTTTTTGTTCAAACACATGTTCTAGACATCTGGAAGGTATTTGGCAACATGATTCCTCTCCATGGATCGTCATCCACAACGGTACCTCCACCAACCCTCCTCGGAAGTGGGCGCCGCCGACTCCCGTCGCGTGCCCGCCCCGAGAGAAGAGCGGCGGCACGCGCTGGAGGGGGGGGAGGCAGAGGGGGCGGGCCTTCTCTTAGGTCGGGCGTGCTCTCCTACAGGGCGGATTTGGGAAGAAGAATAAGAAATAGTCCACAGATGCTCAAGCATAGCCAAAAATAACCAAAAGATCGTCCCCCGACTATTTTTTGACTGTTTTTGAATACTCCCCCTGTAAAGGGACATGCCCGACTTAAGCCTTCTCCGAAAGCTCACATGGCCCGATGCCCTCCGAAAAACTTTGTGGGCCTTCTCCAGGGCCACGGGGAGCTTGTCGGGGCCTCTCAGAAGCCCCGCCGCTTTCGGAGAAGGCCTGATCCCACTCGCCTCCCACCTCGGCGCGCCGCCGAGTTGCGAGCGCCCCCCCGAGAGGAGGGGCCAAGCGGAACGAGACGAAGCGAAGCGAATAGAACCGCGCGGTGACTGTCTGGCGGGACCGTCCCCTGGAGGGCGGCGCGGGGGGTGGCCGGAGCACTCAGCAGTCGCTCTAGGCGACTGGCGGTCGATGTGGAGGTGGCGTGGGGAGTCGGGTGCCAAAGCCTGTATGTCGGAGTGATGATCCGGCGTGCGCAGTCTGGGCCTCGATGGGTGGTGGATGCAAGGGTGGAAAGTCGGGCGCCGGAAGCTGGAGGTCGCAGTGCTGCGTGCCGTGTGCCCAGACATGCGACGCCCTGACTTTTTCAGGACGGCGTCCCCGGAAGTCCCGACCCTTTCCCTGGGGCCCGGTTTTCATCCCGAGTCGTTTTTGGGTGCCGAGGCCCGGTAAGCGCCCCCAGAGGCCGAAAATGGCGAAAACTCCCCCCGCCATGATTTTTTCGTTCCTCGAGGGGGTCTGGGGAGGCCGAAAGGGGAAGCGCGGAGGGAGTCCTCTTGACGACGTCCATGAGCCCCCCGACGATCTGCGCAGCGCGCTGGCCCTGCGTGCGTCGGGCGGGCGCGGGGCAGGCCGCCAAGGTCAGAGGCAGAGGGGGGAAGGTCGGCGAGCGTAGAGAGAGAGAGAGAGAACACACAAAACATATCAATCTATACATATATACTAGAACCATCGCGCGCGCTTCGCGCGCGCTCAGGTTCTAGTTCAGGTCACCGCTCAGGTGCGACGCCCGCGACGATTCTTACCACGAAGACGGCGGCGTGCACTGCAAGCCACGTGTTCTGGAAGCGCCATGTTCCGGAGGAGCGTTCCCGGAGCATGGGGCGCCAGAGGCTCCCCCGGTCTTTCCCCCTCCCGGACTATCCTGCCGAGGAACTCTTGGGTTGCGTAGGGCCGGTCTTGCGGGCTCCCTGGGGCTCTCTGGGCTCGCCTGGGGCTGTTTGGGAGCGGACCTGGAGGCGCGCTGGGCTCTATTGGAGCGTCGGAAAGCCGAAAAGACAAGACGGCCAAGATCCTCCAATTCCTACGTAAAATGATCGATGTTGGCCTGTTGGGACCCTCTTGGGGCTGCTCCTGGAGGCGTCTTGAACCATGTTTGAAGCCTCTTGGGAACTACCTGGGGCCTCCTGGGGCTCTCTTGAGGCGGAAACCCTGGGTTTTCCGGACGCGGTCCGTCTCTTGGACACATCTCGGGCCTGTTTTGGGGCACTCGTGGGCTGCCCTGGGCGCTTCTTGGGCCAGCTTTGGGCTCTCCGGGACCGCCTCGGGGCGGCGTTGGGCGCTCCTGGAGCTGTTTGGGGGCGGTCTCGGAGGCCTCCTAGGCCGCCTAGGAGCGTCGGACAGCCGCAAAGATCAGAAGGCCAAAAACCTTCCAAAACTATTGTAAAACCATCAATTGTTGGCCTGCTGGGGCCCTCGTGGGAGTGCTCTTGGAAGCGTTTGGGACCATGTTGGAGGACTCTTGGGGGCTGCCTGGGGCCTCCAGGGTCACTGCTGAGGCGGGAGCCCTGGGTGTTCGGTACGCGGTCCTTCTCTTGGGCCCTTCTTGGGCTTGTTTTGGAGTCTTCTTGGGCTGTCGTGGGCGCTTCTTGGGCCAGCCTTGGGCTCTCCGGGGCCGCCTTGAGCTTGTCTTGGGGGCCTCTGGGGCTGCTTGGGGGCGGACCTGGAAACCTCCTGGGCCGTCTTGGAGCGTCGTACAACCGAAAAAAACAGAAGGCCGAAATCCTTCCAAAACCGCCGGGAAACCATACATTTTGGCCTCCCGGGGCTCTCTTGGGAGTGCTCTTGGAAGCGTCTGGAGCCATGTTGGAGGCCTCCCGAAACCTCTACCACGCGCTTCGGCAACATGGGTCGAAGGTGGGAACCATTCCTGGTGCTGAAACAGCACCAGGGTCTGTCCAGAGCCGCTCGGGAGACGCCCCGAAGCGGCTCTGGAGAGGCCCGGGGGGGGGGTCCCCCCATGGCGAGTCGAGGCAGTTGGCCAGAAGCCCCCGGCCTCGTACCCCGACAGATATATATATATATAGAGAGAGAGAGAGAGAGAGAGAAAAACAAAAGAGAGAGAGAGAGAGAGAGACAGAAAGGGAAAGACAAAGAGAGAGAACAGGGAGAACAGAGAAAGAGAGAGAGAGAGAGATGGAGAGAAAGACAAATACAAAAAAAGGGTCTGAGAGAGACAGAGACAGGGAGAGAGATGCGTGAAAACAAGCGTCTCGCTCGAGACATCCTCAACAAGTCCTCATGCCAGACATCTGCCTGGGTAACCTGGACAAGTGAAACACAGCGCCTCCCTTGAAACATCCTCAAGACCAGAGCATGTGAAAACAAGCAATTCGCCTGAGACATCCACTGCATCCTGGTCCCCAGGAGAGGAACACTATATGATATAAAAGAAGCGCTTCGCTCGAGACATCCTCAACATGTTCTGCGACACAAGCGTTTCGCTCGAGACATCCGCAACAAACGAACATGTTTGCTTTACCATTTGCTTTATCGATCATCTTTGTTTAGGAAAAAACAGCGCTTCGCACTCGACACCCTCACTATTTGATTTCGCTGGTCCTACGCGGTTTCGCATTTGATTGCGCAAGAAACTTGCTAGCCCTACGCAAGGTGAAGCCCGGCACATGGTTTACCACACTACAAGAGAGACCTGGGCCTATACCCTTTCCGGGAAAAACGTAAAACATGAATTTACAAGATCTGGGCCTGTGCCCTCCCCGGGAAAAACGGAAAAAGTGAGTTTACAGTTCGGATTGTTTTGAATGTTGCTTAATTCGGAGACAGAAAATGTACTAGAACAAGCGGTAGAAGTGAATTCGCATTTCGGGAAAACGCCAAAAGTGAGTTCGCATTTTGGAATTTCGCACCGAGCTTTCAATGGCCCGCGAAGTAGCAAGGCGGGCAGCAATGGCTGAGCGATGCGCCATCACCAACGGACGCTCAAGCGTCGCATTCCTGCCACAATGTGCCCACGAGTAGCGAGTGCCAACCGTACCTGAGCATTTGAATGGGCGATGCGAAAGCCATGAAATGGATCATGTAACGCCCATTGAGAACACCCTGTGGTGGACACCCGAATTCACCCTCCGACCAACGCGCGGCCCCAGAGGTCCTGACCCCTTCTCCAGGGGGGCCGAGAGGTCTGGGACCCCAAGCACGAACTAAAGTCGGAGCGGCGGGTGCACGGGCATGGGGCGGGAAGGGGGCAGGATGAGGAGGAGGAGGACAGGAGAGTCTGGAGCGCTTCCAGAGCGCTTTGAGACAGCCCCAGCCCCAGACACCTGACGATGTGTGTTTTTCGAGTGCGCGATCCATTTTACTCAGCCAGTGCTTACACTTAGGAGTTCTCACTTGCGTTCCAACATGCTTGGATGGGTCCCTCGAGGCGTCGGCACGCTGCCGCCCGTTGCCGCCTCGGTGCCGCCTCGCGCGCTGGGTGGGTCCGGCGAGGTTTCGCCACGTTGTCGCCCCTTGCCGCCTCTAGCTTGCATCACGCAGTTGCACCACGTAGCTCACACCGCAGAGCTTGCACCACCTAGCTCCCGCATCCACCGTGCAATCAATTAACTACTCTTTGGGGTCCGCGGTGGCCACAACATTTGATGGTCCTGGGGCCCGATAGCGGAGCCGTGAGGCCGAAGTCGGGGAGAAGTGCTGGGACTGCTGAAGAGCAGACATCGTCGGAGATCACTGGGGCAGCGGCCGCGGCCGTCAGCCGTCGTGGAGCCTGGGGGCGGGCACCGCCCAGGCCGCCCAACACCCGCGCCCGATGCACGCGTGAAGGGGGGCCATCGTGCCCCCGGCCGCCAGATACTCGACCGATCGACTGATCGACCGACCGATCGATCGGTCCTCGCACTACCATGACGGTCCTCGATCGATGCTCGCTCGAGCGACCGATCGACCCTCGGTCGACCATGGCGTTCCTCGACACACCCGTCTTCGATCGACCGCTCATGATCGACCGATCGATCGACAACGACGACGACGAGGGCCGGCGCGGCGGTCCTCGACGCTCCGACCCCGCGCAGGCAGGCTCAGCGTCAGCCTCGCCTCCACGAAGGCGGCGGTGGCGACCATACACGTCCTCCGCCGCCGCCGCGGCGGGTCCCGTGCGGGGCTCCCGCCTGCCGCCGCCGCCGCAGCCGTCGTCGTCGTCGTCGTCGTCACCGCCGCCTTCGTCGTCGCCGCCGCCGCCACAGCCACCTTCGCCTTCGCCGCCGTCGTCGTCGCCGTCGCCGTCGCCGTCGCCGTCCCCGCCGCCGCCGCCGCCGCCGCAGTCGCCGGCGCCGCAGTCGCCGTCGCCGTCGCCGCCGTCGCCGTCGCCGACGTCGCCGCAGTGGTCATCGTCGCCGCCGCCGTTGTCGCCGCCGCCGTCATGGTGGAAGCGAGGCGCAGCGTGAGCTCCGCGCCAGCTGGGGTGCTCTTTCCGACGGCGGGCCCCGCTCGAGACCTTCGGCGCGAGGCGTGGCCCGGGGCGTGGCTCGAGACCTTCGGCCCCGGCAGCGACGACAACGGCGGCGAAGACAGAGGGCAGCAAGACCATCATAAGAGAATCGGGCCGGACGAAAGGGGGGGATTGGGAAAGGGGGGATACGAAATTTGCTGCATGCAGCTGGTTTCGGCCCCGCCGCCGGGCCCACTCCTCGATGCATGGGCGCCTCCCGGGCGCCTCCCGGCGCTGGGAGGCGCCGGGAAAAACCGCTACGTGAGCTGATTCTCAACCCCCCCTTTGCTATCCCCCCCTTTCGCCCGACCCGAGAGAACACCCCGACAGGCGAAGCCGTTCAGTAAACGCGTGCGAGGAAGGATTCGAGCAGGGCAGGGCTGCTCAGCAAGCGCCCAGGGCTGTTAAGCAAGCGTCATGTTTTTTTCAAGACGGCGTCTCCGGAAGTCCCGACCCTTTCCCCGGGGCCGGTTTGTCATCCCGAGTCGTTTTTTGACGCCCCCCCCCCCTCGAGGGCCCCCCAAGGGCCGAAAATAGCGAGAAGCTTTCCGTTCTGGGCATTTTGCGACGCGAGCATGTCTGGGGAGGCTCCTCTTGAAGAGAGGAGGGCCAGCGACGGCGGAGCGCAGAGCAGCAGCCTCGAGGGACGCCGTCGGGGGCCACCTCGGCCACCTTGGCGCCGAGCTCGGATCGGAATCGACATCGGCGTGGATATGGGGGTCGGGGTGGCTATTCCTCCCGTGTGAAAAGGGGGGCCCACGACGGCGGCGGCAGCGACGAGCATCAAGTCGGGCCTGTCCCCCGACAGGGGGATTGTCGACGACAAATCAGAAGTACCCCAAACATAGTCCACAAAAAGAATCCAAACATAGTCTGGGGACTATTTTTCGAATACTTGTTGACCTTTTTGGGGTGTTTTTCATTTTTCGTCGAAACTCCCCCTGTAGGGGGACGCGCCCGACTTAGAACGAGCAGCACCCCCCCTCCTCCTCCTCCTTCTCCTCCTCCTTCTCCTCCTCCTCCTTCTCCTCCTCCTCCGCCTCCTCCTCTTCCTCCTCCCTCCTCCTCCTTCTCCTCCTCCTCCTAGCGGCGGCAGCAACGAGCAACACACTCGAGGGACGCCGTCGGGGGCCACAGCGGCGCCGAGGAGGGATCGGCATCGATCTCGGCGCAGGTGGGCGCAGGCGGGCGGCGGCCGCGGCGCGGGGCCCAAACTCCCGACGGTGAACGTGTTTTGTCAATGTCTGGAGGCCTGGAGAACAGAGGGGCCGCCTCCAGGAGGAGGAGGAGGGGGATGGGGGAGGAGGGCAAGCTAGGTGCGCTCGCATCATATCTGACATCCTACCCCTCCCTCCCATCCCTTACCATGGCGCTGATTTTCTGTATCCGCGGACGCGTGTCGTAGCGGACCTGTGGCTCCGCGCGCGTGTGCGTAGTGGGTGGTGGTGCGCGTGCGTGCGTGCGTGTGTGCGTGGTTGTGGTTGTTGTGGTGGTGGTGTGTGTGTATGTGTGTGTGTGTGTGTGCGTGTGTGCGCGTGTGCTGTGGTGTGACGTGGTGTGGCGTCTTGGTGGTTTGGTGGTGGCCAGGTGCGTACGTGCGTGATGGCGGTGGTGGTGGTGGTGGTGGCGGTGGTGTGTGTGTGTGTGTGTGTGTGTGGTGTGTGTGTGTGTGTGTGTGTGTGTGTGTGTGTGTGTGTGCGTGCGTGCGTGCGTGCGTGCGTGCGTGCGTGCGTGCGTGCGTGCGTGCGTGCGTGCGTGCGTGCGTGCGTGCGTGCGTGCGTGCGTGCGTGCGTGCGTGCGTGCGTGCGTGCGTGCGTGCGTGCGTGCGTGCGTGCGTGCGTGCGTGCGTGCGTGCGTGCGTGCGTGCGTGCGTGCGTGCGTGCGTGCGTGCGTGCGTGCGTGCGTGCGTGCGTGCGTGCGTGCGTGCGTGCGTGCGTGCGTGTGTGTCTGTGTGTGCGCGCGTGTGATGTGGTGTGACGCGGTATAGCGTGGTGGTGGTGGGTGGGGTAGTGCGGTGGTGGTGGCGGTGCGCGGTGGTGGTGCGCGTGCGTGCGTGCGTGCGTTGGTGGGTGGAAGTGGCGGTGGGTGTGCGTGCGGCGGGGCGGGGCGTGGTGCGGCGCGGTGGTGGCGGGCGGATGGGCGCGCGAGAAAGAGGCCCGCGCTGGGGCGAGAACGCCATCCTGAACGACGGAGGCAAAACACCGATCCGAAAATGAGGCCCACGCTGCAGCGGGAGCACGATTCGGAACGATTCGGGAGCAGAAATGAGGCCGGCGCCTCAGCGAGAGCAGCATTTTGGAAAAAAAAAAAAAACGCAAGCGAAAACCCAACTCCGGGGAATCGTGCGTGTAAAAAACAGTACGCGTGGGGGGCGAATACGCAAAAGACGTCATCAGGGGAAGAGGGAGAGTAGTATTCATATTGAGTAATTGTGGAGGAGGAGGAGGAGGAGGAGGAGGAGGAGGAGGAGAGGAGGAGGAGGAGGAGGAGGAGGAGGGGGAGGGGGAGGAGGAGGAGAAGGGGGAGGAGGGGGGAGGAGGAGGAGGAGGAGGAGGAGGAGAGGAGGAGGAGGAGGAGGAGGAGGAGGAGGAGGAGGGAGGAGGGAGGAAGAGGAGGAAGAGGAGGAGGAGGAGGAAGAGGAGGAGGAGGAGGAGGAGGAGGAGGTTGTTGTGGAGCGGGCTAAACCCAGGTTGCAATTTAAAATAAGACGCCCTCTGAATCGGAGGCCTCGTCGTCCTCCCACTCATCGTGGGCTCGACGCTCAGCTTCCCCCAAGGCTCTCACCTGTGGAAGCTCGCTCTCCAGCAGGCCGAAAGCTCGAAGGACGTCTGACTTCGACGCAAACCCTCGGGCAAGAGCAGGGTCAACAGAAGGTGCCGACGTAGCCCTCAGATCTGTCGGCCCCCCCCCCCGGACAGCCAGCAAATCACGCTCTGGCTGCCCAAGCCCCCGCGGACTGCCGAGGCGCAACTCTTTCGTAGTCGCCCTTCCGTGCGGGTGCTTGCCGTCGCGGATCCGCTTGATCTGCGAAGCAATTTGGGCCGAAGCAGGTCTGCCCTTGCAAACATCGAGCAACGCTTCATTCGGCCGGAAATCCGTGCAGTATCCGCCGCAGCGGTAACAAAAGGTTACGACCTCTCCTCGCCTGCGAGGGTCGTCCACATCACAACTCAGGAGACCGTGGCCGCCCAGGTAAAAGGCGCTGGCGGCCAGGCCTTCCCAATCGTCGAAATGCTTCACCCCCGCCCTGGACGACGACCAATCCGACGACGACAGCTCCCCCCTCTCATCCACGCCAACGCTGTCTGCCACCGGCGGGGCCTCGAAAGAGTCAGGAACTGACTCGTGCGAGGCAGCATCCAAGCCAACCGTGTCGTGGCGCGTTTCGCCCACAGACTAAAGGTGCACCTCGAAGGACCCGCTCCAGCGGGCCGCCTCACAAGCAAGAGCCTTGAAACCGTTATACAAATCCACGTCCGACTCGGAGAGGCTATGCTTAGCAGCGCCCATTTTCGCATACTGATCCACCGAGTCGTTGGCTCTCTTCTCCCAGATGGTGGTCTTGCCCTCACGCTCGTCGTTCATTGACGCGTGCGCGAGGGTTTTGACAGCAACCACATCCGAGGCCCCAAAGTTAGACAAAAACGGACTCCACATGTGGGCGCGCGGGTCGCCCGCCGAAGTGCCAGCCTGAGAGCCCGCCCAAAGCACTCGAAACGTCCCCTCACAGTCAACAAACAGATCTACCGGAGCCATCGCGCACTGAGTGAGCATAAACACAGCATAATCTTCCGCGTCCTTGGCCGTCTGCCGAGGAGGAGGAGGAGGAGGAGGAGGAGGAGGAGGAGGAGGAGGAGGAGGAGGAGGAGGAGGAGGAGGAGGAGGAGGAGGAGGAGGAGGAGGGAGGAGGAGGAGGAGGAGGAGGAGGAGGGGAGAGGAGGAGGAGGAGGAGGAGGAGGGAAGGGAAGAGGTGGAGGAGGAGGGCAACTCGCAATTTTCCGACGCCTCGCTCAAAAAACACCCTCGAGATGGCCGCCGGCCTCGCGGGGCACCACCAGCAAAACAGGGGGCCGCCTCCACCAATCCTAGATTCTGGCGTCAGTGTCTTCGGTCATCTAGGTGGCAGGAACATCACCACCACCACCACCGAAACCGGGATCATCTGCCCTTGGCGGAGGCGCACCGCCGAGTTTGGTTTCGGTGTCAACCTCTAGGCCTCAAAGCTGGCCCAGGCGAGGCTTGGGCACACCGATCCGTACTTCGTCCTGTCGCTCGACCTGGAGCAATGTTTCGACCGTATTGCTTTAAACAATCTGCATGCTCTTGCTTCGCATTTGGGGCTGCCGGCCTGCACCCACGCGATCAGCAATTACCAACGGCTTACAAGGATAGTTTGTTGACAGCCAGCCGTCTGACGTGTGGCTGCAAGGCGATAATCTTGTCGGGGTGCCGCAGGGATGCCCTCTCGCATGTCTTCTGTGCAACATTACATCTGTTATGTGGCATTTTGCTGTGGCCCGCGCTGTTCCTGAAGCAATGGATCTTGTTTGGATGACAGGTTCATCATGGCCAGGTCTTGGGAGGAGCTTTCTCCCGCCTTGGAGGCCACGCAATTGATCGACCTCTCGATTGGGCCGAACTTGAAACTATCGAAATGCGCTCGTGGTGCGGTGGTGGCCATCGGTTCCAGAATGCTCAAATGTTCCGTCACTGCACTAGCCCGGATCACATATCGCAAGACGTTCCGCTACCTCGGGATCGACCTCGTGATGGGCCAGGCGATGACCATGCCGGTCGCTGCACGACGGCTCCATGTTTATCGGGATCGCCTCCAGGTGGTCAAGCTGCTACCCTTCGCCAAGCGCGGCGCCGGCGTCGCTGACGCCACTGCCACACTCTGGCGTGATGAGGGTTCTGCACATACTCAGTCACAGATGATGTCGGCATCCTCGTGGGCGGCTTCTGCTATCACGGGCAAATCTAGAGCTGAGACCACATTGCGGCGCTCGCGGCCTACCACTCACAATTTGGGCCCCCGCAAGCATCGTACTCACCTCTCTTGCGCGTCCATGTACACTACGACCTGGGAGACGTAAGACTCGGGTACGAGGGACTCGGGTTGGCCCGACGGGGGGCATCATAAAAATGACGAGACCCAATCTGGAATTTGACGCGGGCTCCCGCCGCAGACATCCCACGAAAACTGGACCGTCAAAATCCAAGACGCGCTCGTCAAAAAACTTCGGCAGACCCGAGTTCCGGCAGCTCTGTGGAACCAGCGTGCACGCCTTCCGTTCGGACCTCTTGCCCTTCTCCAGCGTGCCTGTGCGACGCTGGCTGTCGAGTGGCCCACCGCAGCCACATCTACCTTTGCCACTTTCACGCTCGACTTTTCCGTCCGTGCTCAGCTCCTTCAGCAGCGGGCTGATCGGAATGCTGCACACAGTCTCTGCAAGGCAGCCACAGTTGACGCTCGTCTCCACGCTCTCCCCACATGCCTGCGCAAGCGTGTCGCTGCTCAGGAGGCGGCCCGCCGCCCGGAGCATCTCGGCGGTCTGGAGCTTGGGCTCTCGGAGGACCGGGAGAATCGAGAACACATGTACGGAATGCAGCTTCACTACAGCGGCCCGGCCTTGACGACGGGCGGCTTGTGGACGTCGCTCAAAATCGTTCACATACCTTTCCACAACTGCGATGAGTTCTGTGCTCGTTGTGGCGCTGCTGTCAAGACGCTGACACATCGTTTGTGGGAATGTCCTTGCAACTCTGCTCAACGACGTACCCTCGACATTCGAGCACCAGGCAACGATGTTCCTCGTGGCCCACCACCTTGTCTGGCCCGCTGCGGCCTTCTGCCGGCCCATCTTGGAGTCGATCCAGTCCCTGGCCTGGAGGATGCGAAGGCCATCTCCGATTATCTTCTGCGTGTGAACGCTATTGCCGCTCTGGCCGTGGTGGCCCGGCGCGAGGGCAGGCCAGTCCTTCTGACCTTGGATCAGCCCCGGGCGCGTCGAATGGATGACATATATCGTGCCGCTCTTCCTCCTCGTCGTCGTAACGAACGGCCCGTTGGAGGGCAGGGCCCAAGAGGGGGAGCACCTAGAGGGCTACATCTTCCTCCTCAACCAACTCCTGGTTTGTTCCAAGCGCCAGAGGTCATCGCGCTCTCCTGCGACGGCTCCGCGCAGCAGTCCACTGACGAGACGGCCTCCCGCTGGGGCTTTACTGTTGCCGGCCTCGACCGGCTTATTGGATTTCTGTGGCCCACAATATTGGACCCTGCTCAGCATGGACTTGTCGGCGCACAACATCACACCAATAATGTCGGGGAGTTATCGGCAGGTTATTTTTCATTGTGTTGGATTCGTGAATTCATGTCTTCCTCATCTCTTCATCAACGATTGCGGTCGAGTATGATTCTGCGTATGCCGCCGGCGTGGCACAGCGGCACATCCGAGCACGGGCGAACCTTCAGCTTGTTTTGCGGCTTCGCCACATCTTTGATCAGGTCGCTGGTCGTGTTGTTTTCAGAAGTCGAGAGACATACTGGGCAATATTTGAACGAGCGTGCTGATCACCTGGCTGATTGCGGTGCCTCTGGAATCTTACGTGACCCGGTTGATGTACATCGCTGGGCGAGCTCCTCGAGCCAATCTGTGGCACTGTGAGGCCAGGCAGCCCCTGACCATTCTCGACGCAGGCCTCCGACGATGCGACGCCCTAGGAGGGCCCCTTCCCCTGTGCCAGGGGTGGTGTCCCGCCCGAGCTCACTCTGCGGCAGCGTGATCTGGCTGTCTGACCAGATGGTCCGATGGTCCCGAGGGCCGGTCGCGGGCCCCGTAAGCTGAAGCCAGGGTGAGGGGCAGCATCGGACAGTAACAAGTGGCACGCGTGCCCTGGCTCTTGCACCAAGGAGCCGCGAGGGACAGGAGGCTTTCGTCTCCTTCCTCCAGGAGTTTCCTTCCGGGGCCGGGGGGTGGGTGACGAACGACGAACGAACGAAGAACGACGACGGAGATAAAGAGGTCCGAGCTCTAGAGCACAGCTGCGCAAGATAGTAAAGAGGTCCGAGCTCTAGAACACAGCTGTGAAAGATATAATAGATCAGGAGTCTCTACGGTCCGGCGGCTCTGGAGGAGGTATCAGGCGCAGCGGTCTTCGCAGAGCGTCCTGGCGCGCCCCGAGAGCGTCCCGAGACGGTCTGGCACGGCTTATCCCTGCTCTAGCTCCGCCTGGCCCCGGAGGCAGCCGACCTCGAGGGTGCACGCCCGGGTTGAAAACGTCACGCCGTCGGAGATCTCAGAGACCTCCCAGATGGGGTCCGAGTGCATGGGTCGGAGGATCGCGCCGCATCTCCAATGCATCGCCACTGCCTCGCCGATGTACTGGCTCCACTCGGCGGCGAGCGAGGGGGTGAAGCGAGAAGGAGAAAGCCTTCTTAGAAGGCTCGGAAGTCCCCTGGGCCTTTTGAGAAGCTGTCTAAGCCTTCCCCGAAGACAAGAGACACTGCTCAGAAGGCGTGACGGCTTCTAAGAAGTCCCGCCGCCTTCTGAGAAGATCTTCTCCTTCTCACTTCCCCCCCTCGCTCGCCGCCGATCCACATCGAGCCGCATCGCCGACGCATCGGCGATGCCGCACGATCTTCCGACCCCATCTACTCGGGCCCTCTGGGAGGCCTAGAGACCCTGCGTACGAACACATGGGCAATTACGATGCCCAACAACACATGCTGTCCTAAACCCACGGCGGCCGCTGTTGGGCAGGCGGCCTCCTGCCTCAAACGGACAACGTCCGAGGCGACACCGACAGCGAGGCCTGCCAGAGGGAGGAGGAAGGAGGGAGAAGGGAGGAAGGAGGAGGGAGAAGGGAGAAGGGCGGAGGGAGGGAGGAGGAGGAGGAGGGAGGAAGGAGGAGGGAGAAGGGAGGCGGAGGATGGAGAAGGGAGAAAGGGGGAGGAGGGATGGAGTGGGATGTGAGCAGGAGGGAGGAGGGAGGAGGGAGGATAGGGAGGAGGAGGCCTCGTTGTCGGTCTTCGCACGTGGGGAAGCCAACGGCCACCGACACCACAGGCACCGCCTCCGCAACAGCGGGGGCCACTGCCAGGAAACACCCTCCTCCTCCTCCTCCTCCACCTCCTCCTCCTCCTCCTCCTCCTCCTCCTCCTCCTCTTTTTCTCTCTTCTTCTTTTTCTTTTCATTCTCTTTTTCTTCCTCCTCCTTCTCCTCCTCCTCCTCCTCCTCCTCCTCGTCCTCGTCCCCCTCCTCCCCCTCCCCCTCCTCCTCCTCCTCCTCCTCCTCCTCCTCCTCTCCTCCTCCTCCTCCTCCTCCTCCTCTCCTCCTCGCCTCTCCTCCCTCCTCCACCTCCTCCTCCTCCTCCTCCTCCTCCTCCTCCTCCTCCTCCTCCTCCTCCTCCAGTTCCTCCTCCTCCTCCTCCTCCTCCTCCTCCTCCTCCTGCTCCTCCTCCTGTTTCGATGTTTTCTTTCCATGGGAATCGTGACGTTCCCGCGCCAAAAATCAATGGACGTCCTCGTGTCTCAGGGTTGGGTTCCTTGTGGGAGGTTTCTTGTGGACTGACCTCCACTGTATACTCCCTGGCCCTCTCCTCGGGTGCCTTCGGACCAGAATTTCGAGGCAACTCCAGCGGTGGCGACGAGGGCCTCTCAGGAAGCCATAAACGACGGAAAAGAGGCCAGGGTAGCGGCATCGATACCCACTTCCAGACATGCGACGTCCTGACTTTTTTCAACACGGCGTCCCCGGGGCCGGCTCCTCATCATGGGTCGTTGTTTGACGGTCCCGGGGCCTGGCGGGGGCCCCCAGGAGCCGAAAATAGCGAAAAGCTTGCCGTCCTGATTATTGTTTCGACGCGAGCATGGCTGGGCTTCGATCGCACGGAACCCCGGGCGGGGCCCCTCCTGGGCAGGACATACTGGCCGGGGGCGTCGATGTTCACGTCGCCCCCCTTGCTGCCGCCCCAGCCACCGCCGGAGACTGCCTGCCCCCCACACGTATGCGCATATGCAGCGCCCGCTGTGCTGGAGCGAGAGCGGAGATGGGGAAAGCACGCTTGGGGGGAAGTCACGTGTTTGACCACGGACGGCTCCTGTCCAAGGCGTACCTTTTCCTGTGCAAGCTCTTCGGCACCGCCTGTACCTCGCGCCCTCCGGCCGCCTGAGGCCCCGCCCGCCCGCTGCGCCCTGTCTCCCCAATTAGTGCTTCGCGCGCCCCGCCTAGCTCTTAACCGGACGAGGCCCGCTCTCGATTCGCCGACCAAAAAAGTTCGACCACGGACCCCTTGCTACCCATCGCCCCTGGGCCGTCTTCGGCGGTCTTCGGAAGGTCTTGGGCGGTCTTCTGACGTTCTTCGGCGGGTTCCGGCGGTCTCCGCCGGTTTAGGAACGCTTCAAGAGAACAAACAATGACATAAACGTAAAAAACTCAAACGGTCCGCGCGGATTTCTCAGATTGGCGCTGGACCCCCTCTTGGTGGGCCCTGGAAACGACAGGGCCCTTGTATCACCGGTTCTGTCTTGCCGTTTTTCTTGCCGGTTCCGACGCCGTCTTTTTGCCGGTTCCGTCGCCGCTTCTTTTCCGGTCCTGGCTCCAGCTCCAAGCCTGGAGCCGTTGCTTTGCCATTTCCAGTCGGCGCTTTCTTGCAGCTTCCACTTTCAAGAAACACTTTCTCGGCAGCGGTGAAAGAACGGCCCTGCCAATTCCGGGGCCCACTAAGGAGCCCCTGGTATGCTCCCCGACGCTTGGCGGGAAGGCAAAGGGGGCATGGTATGCTGCACCTTCGGGGGACCTCGGTTGTCCCGTCGCGCCCCCTTATCCGCGTCGAATCCACGTCGGACTGCTCGAGTCCGCGTCGAATCCACGTCGAATCAGCCTCGCATCCACGCCAAATCCGCGTCGAGTGCGCATGGAACCCGCGTCGGGGGCACAATAGTAGACATCAATTTGGGGGGCCGACGAGGTCCCCCGGAGATGCAACGTAAGGCATGATGCCCACTTCGGCCGGTAGTTTTCGCTTAGCGTTTCGTCGCCGCGGCGGCCCTGGTGACACGCTACGCCTTGCAGGTGGGGCCCGGCGGGGGGGTAGGATTATGTCGGGCCTGTCCCCCATACAGGGGGATGTTGGACGAAATATATATATATATATATATATATATATATATATAAACCCAAACATGTTCAACAGATGTCCCAAAATACTAAAAAAAATCATCCCCGGACTATTTTTTGACTATTTTTGAATATCCCTCCTATAGAGGGACAGGCCCGACTTAAGACTGGGCGCGTGGAAAGCGTGTCGCGCCGACGCGTGGTGGGCCAGAACCAGCGGAACGACACGCACAGCCAAAGTTCCCGACCGTAGCGCGTGCATCGGTCTGCTTGTACCTCCCGACCGTCGCCGGAAAGCCCCCCCCCCTTCCTCTCTCCTCGCTCCTCCACTCCTCCTCCTCCTCCCTTCTCCTCCTCCTCCCCCTCCTCCTCCTCCTCCTCCTCCTCTTCCTCCTCCTCCACCTCCTCCTCCTCCTCCTCCTCCTCCTCATCCTCCTCCTCCTCCTCCTCCTCCTCCTCCTCCTAGCCATTTCGCGTCCGCGCGCCCCCCCCCCTGCACCGGGCCCCTTGGACGATGCGGCGCGCAAACTTCGAAGTGGTGCTGCGCGCCCGAATCATGAAAAAGCAGCGCGGAGCCCCACGTCATCAGCTACAACGCTGAGATCAGGCGAGCGCGCAGCTGCCAGGATGCCCGCCCCCTCCCGCCCCCCCCTCCTCCTCTCCGTCTCCACCCTCCTCCACCTCCTGGCAGACCGGGGCGCCAGCCGATGCGGCGCCGCGGGCAGAATGCGGGGACAACAGAGTCGTGATCAGCTACAGCCTAGGGATCAGGCCGTGAGAGAAGACCAGCAGTGGCAGGCAAAGCTGACGCTGCGAGAAGCAAGCAGTGGCAGCCAGAGCTGGCGCTGCGACAGGGACGACGGCGCGGGTGGGCCACGATCAGCTACAACGCTGGGAGCAATCCGTGCGAGAAAGGGAGCGCGCAGTGGCAGCGGACGGTGGCGCTGTGCAAAATGCGCGGGTGGGCCACGATCAGCCGCAACGCTGGGAGTCGTCCGTGCGAGAAGGAGGGCCTGCGAGAAGCGGGAGGCGAAGCTGGAGCCCGCGCGTTTTTTCTAGCTAGCGCCTCAGGGAACAGCGCGGGTGAGAAAAGCGAGCAATGTTCTGCCGCGGCCATCCTGCGAGAAGTGGGAGGCGAAGGCAGAGCCCGATGTCGACAGCTACAGCGCTGGGATCGGGGCAAGCCGCTGCGAGAAGAGGGAGGCGAAGCTGGAGCCCGAGCATCTCTTCTAGCTAACGCCTCTGGGAACAGTGCGCGCGAGAAAAACGAGCAATGTTCTGCCGCTGCCATCCTGCGAGAAGTGGGAGGCGAAGGCAGAGAACGATGTCGACAGCTACAGCGTCGGGATCGGGGCAAGCCGCTGCGAGAAGAGGGAGGCGAAGCTGGAGCCCGAGTGTCTCTTCTAGCTAACGCCTCTGGGAACAGTGCATTCGAGAACAGCGAGCAATGTTCTGCCGCGGCCATCCTGCGAGAAGTGGGAGGCGAAGGCAGAGCCCGATGTCGACAGCTACAGCGTTGGGATCGGGGCAAGCCGCTGCGAAAAGAGGGAGGCGAAGCTGGAGCCCGAGTGTCTCTTCTAGCTAACGCCTCTGGGAACAGCGCGTGCGAGAAAAGCGAGCAATGTTCTGCCGCGGCCATCCTGCGAGAAGTGGGAGGCGAAGGCAAAGCCCGATCTCGACAGCTACAGCGTTGGGATCGGGGCAAGCCGCTGCGAGAAGAGGGAGGCAAAGCTGGAGCCACACGTCGTATAGCTAACACCTCTGGGAACAGCGTGTGCGAAAAGAGCGCCACCCTGCGAGAAGTGGGAGGCGAAGGCAGAGCTAACGCCTCTGGGACCAGTGTGTGCGAGAAGAGCGCCATCCTGCGAGAAGTGGGAGGCGAAGGCAGAACCCGACGACGTCTGCTACAGCGTTGGGATCTGGGCAAGCCGCTGCGAGAAGAGGGAAGCAATGCTGGAACCAAACGTCACCTTCCTAGCCACCACCGTGCGCTGGGAGAAGAGGGAGGCAAAGTTGGAGCCCGACTCTATCTAGCTACACTCGCTAGAAGCAGCGCGTGCGAGAAGTGCAGGGGCCAACGAACGGGTTCCGGCGCGAAATGGCAGGGCACGGACGAGCTACCCTCAGTTACAGTGCAGGGATCAGCCCGTTGTGCGAGAGCAGGAGTGGAGAAATCCACTCGTGCGAGAAGGGGGAAGCAAGCAGGCAGTGGCAGCGGGGCTGCCCAAGCGTGCGGGCGAGAAGCAGGCAGTGGCAGCGTGCTGCCACGGCGTGTCTCAGTGTCCTGGGGGCGATCCTCGGAAGGTCTCTGGGCGTTTGAATCGTTGGGGGAACGGCGACACCCGACCACCAACCGCCTTTTCTGATGCAGCCCATGTCGCCCAGGAGAGGCCTGGGGGATGGTGCTGTCTCATCGTCGGTCGCGCTCTCTTGCTCATGGCGCGGAAGGTCAGGATGGCAGAATCCTCGTAGCAGAATCCTCCACCTCCTCCTCCTCCTCCTCCTCCTCCTCCTCCTCCTCCTCCTCTCCTCCTCCCTCCTCTGTTCCTCTGCTCCTCCTCCTCCTCCTCCTCCCTCCTCCCTCCTCCCTCCTCCCTCCTTCCGTCCTCCCTCCTCCTCCTCCTCCATCCTCCTCCTAGCTCCTTACCCTCCCCTCCCTCCTCCTCCTCCTCTCCTCACTCCTCCTCCTCCTCCTCCTCCTCCTCCTCCTCCTCCTTCCTCCTCCTCCTCTCCATCCTCCTCCTCTCCTCCCTCCCCCTCCTCCTCCGTCCTCCTCCACCCCCCCCTCCTCCTCCTCCTCTCCTCCTCCTCGCTCCTCCTCCTCCTCTCCCTCCTCCACCTCTACCTCGCTCCGCCTCCTCCTCCTCCTCCTCCTCCTCCTCCTCCTCCTCCTCCTCCTCCTGCGCCCCCCTTCTCCTTCTCCTCCTGCGCCCTCCTCCTCCTCCTCCTCCTCCTCCTCCTCCTCCTCCTCCGCAGCAGCAGCTCTTCGAGCGGGGCGTGGCCAGCGAAAGTGGCAAGGAATGGACCGAGGAGGCAAGGACGCAGGGGTACCCCTGGGAAGGCTTACCATCCTTACTATGCGGCTTGACTGTATCGGGGTTTGCGCATGCGTGTCACCTGCGAGCGGTATTTGTGTGCTTCTTTCGCGTCCTCCTCGAACATCCGCCAACGGTTCCGTCGCCTCGCTGGAGGATGTTCGTGACTTTATTTCCCTGCACCGCCTACGTTCTACAGCCCTGCGGACGGGTATGCCCAGCACTGTCTGGGGTCTGCTTTTTAACGCAGGGGCCCACACAGGAAGGTAATCGTTGCATGGCACAGCCCGCTTGCGATCCGTCTCATGCTGGTTGTGGCCGGGCGGCGCGTCGGAGGAACAGCGCGCGCAACACTCCACGCAGGCTGCGCAATGCGAGCTGGTGCGCACCGCAGGCTGCGGACCAAATGCTGAGACGCATCGGGGACAGAGGAAAAACGGTGCACTAAAACTGACCAACAGCGTGTCCTTCCACTCGGAAGAGCCAGCTAACTACCTGAAAGGAGTTGCTCACCTGCTTGGTTGGGAACCTTGAGATATGTTGATATCTAGACACACACATGTATCGATAGATAGACATGTATACATATAGTTGTATGTATGTATGTCTGTCTGTCTGTCTGTCTGTCTGTTTGTTTGTATGTATGTATGTATGTCTGTATGTATGCCTGTATGTCTGTTTTTTATGTATGTATTCCTATATATATCTCTATATATATGTATTATCAAAGGCAGCAACGTGGAATAGGGATTCCCCGCTGCAATGTCCCGGCGGAGAACCGCGGGCCACGCGGAGGCTCGTCGTCGGGCCCTCCGCCAGTGGCTCCTCCTTCTTCTCCTTGTCGTCCCCCTCCCCCTGCCCCCCCCCAGCCCATCCCCCTGCTGTTGCTCAGTCTTCCTCCTCGCCCTCGTCGTCGTCGTCGTCCTGGTCGTCGTCGTCGTCGTCGTCGTCGTCGTCGTCGTCGTCGTCGTCGTCGTCCCCCTCCTCCTCGCCCGGTTGCGGTTGCGGTTGCGCGCCCGCGGGCGCTTTGAAATGTGTCGCCCGGTTGCGGTTGCGGTTGCGGTTGCGCGCTCCCGCGGGCGCTTTGAAATGTGTCGTGCGGTTGCGGTTGCGGTTGCGGTTGCGCGCCCGCGGGCGCTTTGAAATGTGTCGCCCGTTGCCGGTTGCGGTGCGCGCTCCCGCGGGCGCGAAATGTTGTTGCGGTTGCGGTTGCGCGCCCGCGGGCGCTTTGAAATGTGTCGCCCAGTTGCGGTTGCGGTTGCGGTCGCGCGCGCTCCGGTTGCGGTTGCTTTGAAATGTGCTCGCCGCGGGCGCTTTGCGGAAATGGGTTGCGCGCCCGCGGGCGCTTTGAAATGTGTCGCCCGTTGCGGTTGCGATGCGGTGCGCTCCCGCGGGCGCTTTGAAATTGTCGCCCGGTTGGGTGCGGTGCGCGCCACCGCTGGGCGCTTTGAAATGTGTCGCCCGGTTGCGGTTGCGGTTGCGGTTGCGCGCTCCCGCGGGCGCTTTGAAATGTGTCGCCCGGTTGCGGTTGTTGGGTTGCGCGCCCGCGGGCGCTTTGAAATGTGTCGCCCGGTTGCGGTTGCGGTTGCGGTTGCGCGCTCCCGCGGGCGCTTTGAAATGTGTCGCCCGGTTGGTATAAAAAAATATATTCGCAAGACCACCCACCTGCATCAGTGTCGCTTGGGCCCGGTCCGCCTGGCATGTGATTTCGCGCCCATGCCTTTTCGAATGGGTGCACTCCGAGCTCGCGCAAAGGAGGTCAAATGAGGCCCCCGACCCGAACCAGCTCCAGAGCCTGGACTCCGGCCTCCTCCGACGACGGGCAGCAGCGGCGGCGCCCGCAAAAAGCTCGCGCAGAGGAGGCGGAGAAGGAACCGAGCGTAGGGGCCGCGTGTCGGCCCACAGGAGGAGGAGGAGGAGGAGGAGGAGGAGGAGGAGGAGGAGGAGGAGGAGGAGGAGGAGGAGGGAGGAGGAAAAGGAGAGTAGAGGAGGAGGAAAAAAAGAGGAGGAGGAGGAGGAGGGAGGAGGAGGGGGGGGGGGGGGGGGGGGGAGGGGGGGGGGAGGAGGAGGAGGAGGAAGAGGAGGAGGAGGAAGGAGGAGGAAGGAGGAGTAGGATGAGGAGGGAGGAGGGAAGTGTGAGGAGGAGGAGGAGGAGGAGGAGGAGAGGAAGGGAGGAAGGAGGAGGAGGAAGAGGAGAGGAAAAGGAAGGAGGAGAAGAAAGTGAGAGATAGGAGGAAGATGAAGAGGAAAAGGAGGTAAAGGAGGAGGAGGAGGAGAGCCCCCCTCCTCCCATCCTACCCCCTCCTCCTCCTCCCTTCCCCCTCCTCCTCCCTCCTAATTCCTTTGTCCTTTCCCCCTCCTACCCTCTCGTCCTCCCTCCTCTTACCATCGGGCGTCAGGGCCCTCAGGGCAGTGCCATCGCCGGCAGCACGCCTCAACGCGTGCCACCTCGGCGGCACGCGGACACCGGCACGAAACACACGTGAAGCTGCAGCTGCAAGGGTTCGAGCAGGCAATCGACTACAGAATCCATCTACCCTAAAATTGGCTTGTTCGTCGAATGTGTGAGAAGTGCGTAAAATGTTCGTAGATCTGCGAGCCCTCGACCAGAAAACCAAATCTGGGGTAAATCAACTCTGCAGTCGATCCCCTACGCGAAGGGTCGGGAGCCCGTCCCAACAGACTCGTGCAGCAGGCCACGAGAAGCAGCCAGGACGCACCAGTCACGTTGACTCGCTGTGCTGAGGTCTTAGAACGGTGGCCTGGCACGAGTTCGTATTGCCTGAAAGACAACCACACTGATTCGCGGCATGGAAATCCAAGGAATGTTGTTTTGGCTTCCAATGGGAGACGTCCCGCAATCATCATATTTTTTGTAGGGACCTATGAAGACTTGGACATTGATGAGTCTGGGGTTTGCACCTATGAGGGTTTCTTGCAACGTCATTGATGGGTCTGGGGTTTGCACTGGTCCTCCTCCTCCTCCTCCCTCACCCCGCCGCGAACATTCACCCCTCGAACCTTGATGCCCCCCCTCCTCCTCCTCCTCCTCCTCCTCCTCCTCCTCCTCCTCCTCCTCCTCCTCCTCCTCCTCCTCCTCCTCCTCCTCCTCCTCCTCCTCCCCCTCCGCCCCACCCCTGCGCAGCCGTGCCGCGGATGGCGGGCGGATCGGTTTCAAAGTGTGCCTCTCGCCTCAGCGCCGCGCACAGTCGTCTTAGAAGCTTGCCGTTGCTTCCAGGATGGACGGCGGATCGTTTTCAGAATGCGGCTATCGCTTAGCGCCGCGCACATTCGCCTCAACAGTTTGCAACAGCTTCACGGATGCAGGGCTGCTTCTCTTCAACATTTGCCTTTCGCCCCGCGCCGTGCACACTCGTCCTCAAAGGTTCACAACAGTTCGGAGGATTCGTGCGGCCGAAATCCCAGAAAAATTGTGTTCTGGCGCTCACCAGGACGCCACGGCCACGCTGATTGGCAGCGCTGACGTCCCAGGAGTGGCGCCCTGACGAGGTTTGGGACTGTCGGGACGCAACGGTCACGCTGACCCGCGGAGCTGAAGTCCCAGGAACGGTGCTTTTTGGCACGGTTGCACATTATCATACGGTTGTCTTGCAATGGGAAACGTCCCACAATCAACAGGAATTCTTGTCGTGACCTATGAGGGAACTTGGAGGGAGGGCATCTTGCAACATCGTTGCTGCGTCCTGGTTTCACGCTGGTGTTCCTCATCCTCCTCCTCCTTTACCTCGCAGCGAACCTTCACCCCTCGAACCTCGATCCTCCTCCGATCCTCCACAATTGCACAACATGAATAATACTCTCCTCTCTCCCCTGGTGACGTCCGGAAGATGTGCGGCCTCCCTCCGCATACTGCTGAAGGGCTGGCCCCATTTCTGCGCCTCGGATTGTTCCAAATCGTGCTCCCGCTGCAGCGCGGCCGTTTTCGGTTCTTCCAAATAGGCCCCCAAATCTAGAAAATGCCCCCCCGAAAAACCATCGGAATTGATTACGCATTCGGTGTCGATTCGTTAATTTTTTGGACCGCAGAAGCCCACCACTTTGAGGCGTCGTCGTTTTCAGGAAGTATCAAGCGGGAGCCACGTTTCTGTTTTAAGAAGGCGATGTCGAAAGCAGAGCCAGCGGGTGCTCTCAGAAAGGAGTTTTTGGGGAGCTCAAGGAGCTAGACTCTAGACATGGAGCCACGACTCCAGACCGGCCCAGACCTCTCGAAGACGATCCACTGACCCTCCAAGGAAGCTGGCGCCATGCCATGGCATGCTGTGCGGTATTGTGTTCTGCGCCGCTATGCGATGCCATGCTTTGCTAGGGGGCCACATGTGAACCCTACCCCTACCCCCCACGATTTCTGAGGGGGAGGGTCGGGGTAGGGTTCGCATGTGGCCCCCTATTTGCGTTGCAATGATTTGTGATGCAGTGCTTCACTGCGCAATGCCACGCCATGCTATGGCATGCTACGCTCTAGCGTGCTCTTCTATGCCATGCCATGCCGTGCTCTACCATGCATCGCGTACCCTCTCGCGATCATTGCCCTGCTCGACATCCAACTGTGAGAATAGAGAGGATATCTACACCATGGTAAGGGATGGGAGGGAGGGGTAGGAAGTCAGATATGCCGCGAGCGCACCCAGCTTGCCCTCCCCCCCTCTCCCCTGCCCTTCCTCCTCCTCCTCCTCCTTCTCCTCCTCGATCCTCCCGCTTCCATCTTCCCCCTCCTCCCGTCCCCCCACCCTCCCTCCTCCCCGCCCCCCCGAAAGCCTGCGTCCAGTCGGTGCCCGTGCCGCCGCGCAGCATGTCCGCCATCACCTTCCCGGTGGCGCCCATCCCAGCCAGAGCGGCGATCGGCGACGAGGACTGGGGAAGCTAGAAGGTACCCATACCGCTGCGCCTCGGACCCCTCCTGGGGTGCGTTCTCACCAGAAGCTCGAGGCGAGTCCAGCGGTGCTGGCGAGGGCCTCCGAGGAGGCCCCCCAGAGGAGAGAACGAGGAGAAAGGGTAGAGGTATGGGCACCTTTTCCTCCTCCGAAGGACGAGCCGAGGACCTGCGAGGGAACGGGGAGGACGGCCCAGGATCAGCGAAGGACGGCAACGGAGGATCGGATGCTGGCCACGCTGTCGTGTGTGCATGTGTGTATGTGTATGCGTTTGTGCTTGTGTGTGTGTCTGTGTCTGTGTCTGTGTCTGTGTCTGTGTCTGTGTCTGTGTCTGTGTCTGTGTCCGTGTGTGTGTGTGTGTTGTGTGTGTGTGTGCCTGTGTGCCTGTGTGCCTGTGTGCCTGTGTGCCTGTGTGCCTGTGTGCCTGTGTGCCTGTGTGTGCGCGTGGCCCGCGGCCTGCTGCGGCGCCAGGCGCAAGCTTCAAGGCCTCGCGCGGCCGACGTGCTGCACGCCTGGCTCCCCGGGGAGTGCACGGGGAGGCCGCTGCTGCACGCCGGCCCCGAGGTGGTCCGGCTGCCCAGCCCCGCCAGCTGCCCCCGCGGGCCCAGCGGCAGCCGGCTGGACTGCCTTCGTGGAGCTCTGTGCTTGACAGGGTGTGTGGTCGGCACTTTGCCTGGCCGGCTTCCTCCCCCCCCCCCCACCCCCCCAGCCGCCGCCCCGCTGCTGCTGGTCCCGCCCCCCGGCGCCGCCCCCGCCGCGCGCCTGGCCCTGCTCTGAGCGGGCTCGGCTTCCATCTCCCTCCCGCCGCCGCCGGGCGCATCCTCCCTCCTCCTCGCGCCTCGTGGCATGACTCGCGCTTCGTATGTCCTACCGACGCCCTATCCGCCAGCGCAGTGACTCTGCCCAGCCGCCGAAGAAAACGTGTGGTCGGCACTGTGCCGACCAAGTTCCGGCGTTGGCCGACCTCTGCCCTCCTGCGGGCGCCAGGCGTGCTGGCCCCTGCCATCGCTCGGACGTCCATTCCCTGTGTTTTCTTCGGTGTCGTGCGTGGTTTTTTCGCCAATTGATCAAGGATGCTCCTCGATGGTCCTCGCCGCGGAAAAAACGCACACGTCCGAGCGATGCCAGGTTACCTCGGGGAACGCCCAGATCTGCAAGGTCAAGACAGGTTCGGGGCACACGTGGGGGGGCAAGAGGATGGGGAGAGGGCGGAGACAGGAGGATGAGAAGAAGGATGAGGAGACCTCTCCGGAGCTTCTTGGGTCATTCTTGGGGCCTCCCAGGAGCTTCCTGGGGACCTCTTGGGGGCCTCTTGGGAGCCTCCTTGGGCCTTGGGAGCTTCTTGAGGGCCTCTCTGGTTGTCCTTCGGCGTTCCTGGCCCATCTGTCGCCGTCAGAATCCGTCTTGGGAGCCTCTCTGGGCCGCTTTGGGGCCCTCTTGGGGCGCTTCAGGGTCGTCTTGAAGGCCATCTTGGGCGTCTTGGATGCCTCTTGGGCGTCTTGGGGCTCTTTGGGGGGCGTCTTGGGAGCCTCTTGCGCCGTCCTGGGGCCATTCTGGAAGCCTCTTGGGCGATCTTGGGGAAATCTTGGGGGCCGTTTTCAAGACAATGCCAAAATCCTTCAAACGCCTGGAGAAACTCAATGATGTTGGTCTCCTGAGGCATTCCTGGAGGACCTCTTCGAGGCCTATTTTGCACTTCTTGGACCGTCTCGGGACCTCTTGGACCATCTTGGCGGTCTTGGAGGCATCTTGGGACCGTGTTGGCGGCCACCGTGGGGCTATCTTTGGGCCATCTTGCCCGTCTTGGAGGCATCTTGGAGGCCATCTTGGCCAGCTTGGAAGCGATTTGGGCAACGAGGGCTGGATTTTCGGCGGCCTTCCGGGTGGCCTGCGGGCTTGGCCGAAGCCCCACTAGGAGTTCTAGAGAACCAAAAACCATCAGGCGTCCAGCACGCCGAACACCCCTGTGGCAATCCACAAGGGGCGGCGGATCCAGCGACTTCCGGCAGATATACCGCCAGCGTGGCTGAAGGCGTTTTCGAGCGTACTTTGCGGTACCTGCGAAAATGTCAGAAGGAAATCTGCTGTGGCTTTTCTGTGGTGTCATGTTGTTGCCTTTTTATGGGAGAATATCTGGAGGCCTCCTGGGCACCTCGAGACTCGAGAGGAGGCTCTGGAGCCTTTATGGCCCCCTCGCTGCCCTTCGTGGCCCCGTTGCTGCCCTCAATGGCCCCGTCCTTTCCTTGCGCGGCCCAATACACGTATGCCCTTCGTGGCCCCCGCTCGTTCGCGCCCGTCGTGGCCCCATGTGCATGCCTTTTGTGGAACCGCTGTCGCACTTCGTGGCCCCCTCGCTGTCCTACGTGGCCCAGTTGCTACCCTCAATGGCCCCGTCGTTGCTCCTGCTTCCGCCATCTCGCCTCCTCGCCCCCTCCCCCTTCCCCCCCCCACACCACAGCCGCCTTCCTCCTCCAAAAGCTGTAGCGCGCGCGGAGACGGAACAAGAGGAGGGGGAATAAGGAGGGGACGGAGGAGGAGGAGGAGGAGGAGGAGGAGGAGGAGGAGGAGGAGGAGGAGGAGAGGAGGGATATAGGAGGGACGGAGAGGAGGAGGAGGAGAAGGAGGAGGAGGAGGAGGAGGAGGAGGCAGAAGGCGGATGAGGAGGAGCGAGGAGGAGGAAGAGGAGGGAGGAGGAGGGGAGGGGAGGAAGGAGGAGGAGGAGGAGGAGGAGGAGTAGGAGGAGGAGGAGGAGGAGGAGGGAGGAGGAGGGAGGAGAGAGTAGGAAATCGGGTAAGGGGGAGCTCCTCCTCCTCCTCCTCCTCTCCTAATCCTCCTCTCCTCATTCATCCTCCTCTCCTCCTCTCCTACTCCTCCTCCCCCTCCTCCTCCCTCCCTCCTCCTCCTCCTCCTCCTCCTCCCCTCCCGTTCCCCTCCTCCTCCTCCACCTCCTTCTCCTCCTCCTCCTCTTCGTCCTCCTCGTCCTGATCGCTCCCCTCGTCCCTCTCGTCCTCCTCGCCATTCCCGCCCTCGCCCCCTCTTCTGTGCAGCCACATGCTGTGAATACGCACTACTCTCCTCTCTCCCCCCCGAGGCCGCCGACTGGGCAGCACGCACGGACAGATTGTCTTCTATACGTCGGATCCCCGGCATCTGGTCGATCGTGAAAGCTTTTCCGTTCCGAACGCCTCCGGTCCTTCCAGAAGGGCGCTCCCGCTCCAGCCTTGGCGTCATGCTCGCGTTCTCGGCCCTTGCAAAGATCGTTCTCCCGCTGCAGCGCTGGCCTCGTTTCATTGTTTCGGTTCTTACAAAGTCGTGCTCCCGCTGCAGCGTGGACCCCATTTTCGGATCGGTGCGTCGCTCCAGTCGTTCAGAATGGCGCTCTCGCCCCAACGCGGGCCACTCTTATGGATCCGAGTCTTTCTTCATTGTTGTCGCCCCCTTCATTTCCCCTCCTCGGCCTTCCCATGGTCCGCCTGTTTCTCCCGCTCCGTTCACTCCTGTTCCTGCTGCTGCTGATCGCCCTCGTACTTCTCCTGCCGCTCATCTTCCGACTCTTAGGTCGGGCATGTTCTCCTTCAGGCGGATTTTGGAAGAAACATTGAACATAATCCAACATATTCAAGCAAATCAGAAAGCACGGAACATCGTCCCCAGACTAGTTTGCACTATTCTTAAGTTATTCCTCCGGTAGAAGGACGTGCCCGACTTAATTCTACTCACCCGCCACTTCCTTCTCCCGTGCACACAGCCCCCCTTTTCTCCGATGGCGCACAACACGACGTGGCCTTTCGGCTGGAGTGGTAGTCGTTTACGACACGCGTCCGCAGGTAGGGACCAATCTGCGCAATGGGAATGGATGGGAGGTACAGTAGGGGCCCGACTACAAGAAACCTTCCACAAGAAACCCAACCCTGAGACTCCAGGATGTCAATTGATCTTTGGTGTGGGAACGTTACTCTTTCCATCGCGAAACCATCGAAATCCAAGAAACTCAGGGCACCCTGGAGGCAAACAGGTGTTTGTTGGCATGGGTCTCCACTGTAATATGACGTGGTCTTTCGGCTGGAGCTGTCGGTCGGCTATGATACGCGTCCGCGGATAGGGCAAACATCTGCGCAGTGGGAAGGAATGGGAGGTAGGGATAGGATGTCAGATGCGGCGCGAACGCACCTAGTTTATCACCCCCTCTCCTCTGCACGCCGGGGCGCACACGAGGGATGATGATGATGATGATGATGATGATGATGATGATGATGATGATGATGATGATGATGATGATGATGATGATGATGATCATGATGATTGCTTGATTGGTTGATGATGGCTAGAACGAGGAGGAGGAGGAGGAGGAGGAGGAGGCGGAGAGGTGTCCCCCGCCGACGGCGGCGGCGACGACGACGACCACGCCTCGCGCGCGCGAGCGAACTCGTCGGCATCTCCCTCTCTCTCTGTCTGTCTCTCTCTGTCTCTCTCTCTCTCTCTTTCTGTCTTTCTCTGCCTCCCTTTGTCTCTCTCTCTCTGTCTCTCTCTCTCTGTCTCTCTGTCTCTCAGTCTCTCAGTCTCTCTCTCTCTCTCTCCCTCCCTGCGCTACTGCTGCACAAGAGGAGTGCGGCTCTTCTGCCTCCCCTGAAGCTGTGCAGTGGGGACACCGCCTCTCCCGCAAACAGCTTTTCCACACACGCACACGCACACACACGCACACACGCACGCACGCACGCACGCACGCACGCACGCACACACACACAGACACACACACGCGCACACACACACACACACACACGCGCACCCACGCACGCACGCACACACGCGCACCCACGCACGCACGCACGCACGCACGCACGCACGCACGCATCGCCGCGCACAGCACACAAAAAACACACAACACACACATAACACACACAGACACACACACGCGACACACCCCACCCACAACACAACGCGCACCCACGCACGCACGCACGAACGCACGCACGCACGCACGCACGCACCGCCACCGCGCACACACACAAAACACACACACAACCTATACACACACACACACGCACACACGCACGCAGCACGCAACGCACGCACGCACACGCACGCACGCACCGCACGCACCGCACGCACGCACGCACGCACAAACACACGCACGCAAAGATTGCCTCGATCGAGCGGGCCTCGGCCTTGGGGCGCTCCGACTACGGTGCTGGCCACAGCCACGTGGGAAAGGATGGGTGTGAGGGGTGGAGTTTCAGATATTGCACGAGCTCGCCGTCATATCACAAGCCTGTATATGTACATGTGCATATGCCTGTATACATATATATATATATATATATATATGAGTATATACATATATATATATATACTTATATGTATACTTATATACAGACACATGTGGATTCGCCATTCGTGCCCTTGAGGCAGGAGTTGGAGTGTCCTCGGGTCCCTTGTGGGATCCCCTGGAGCCCCTCAGTCCTCAACCCTCAGGGATCTGCAGGCGGCCCAGACCCAAAGTTGCCACATCTCCTGGGGCTCGCCGTGTGGCCCCTGGGGCTCCCGGCGTCTTGCTGCATCACGTTTTCGAGAGGGCCCCGAATCGCCAATCAATCGGCCCGTGACGCCCAAAATGCCATCCAATCGGCCGAAAGAGCGCCCAGGACGTCTGAAGAGGCCTCCGAAAGCCTTCCTAGGGAGGCCGCGAGTAAAGCTCACATCATTCTCGCCTTTCGGGCTTCACGTCGCTCCGAGACGCCTTCAGAGGCCCTCAAGGTCGCCCCAAGACGCCCCAAGACGGCCCGAGAGGCCTCCAAGAGAGCCCCCAAAACGCCCTGGAGGGCCCCAAGAGGGCCCAAGAGGCCTCCGAGACTGCTCAACAAAGGCTCCCCCCAAGAGGCGCCAAAAGGCCCCTAAGAGGCCCCCAGGAGGTCCCAAGGGGCCCTGCAAGAGGCTCCCAAGATACCCCCAAGAGGGCCCCGAACTCCCCCCCAGAGGCCCCCAAGAGCGCTCCGAAGAGACCCCAAGAAACATCCCTGAGGACTCTGACTCGCAATCCAAGCATGGTGGCAGGATGGGCCGAAGGCCATTAGATGTATGTTCCTCAATGTGTGACAGACTGTCATCATCCTCATAGGCATCCTCGTCCTCGTACGCACTCTCATTATCCTCAGCATCCACACAATCATCTTCACCATCACCACCACCACCTCCACCATCATCCTCATCACCATTCTCATCCTCATCCTCATCGTCATGGAAGTCGTCATCATACAATATGCATCCACCTCCAACTCAAGCTGCCCCTCCTCCTCTTCTCTATTTCTGTCTTCCTCCGCCTCCTCCTCCTCCAACTCGAGCTCTCCTTCAGGGACGAACGACGAGGTCCTCCTACTCCTCGTCCTCCTCCTCCCCCATCGGTTGCTCCTCATCTCTTCCTAATCCCTCGTCATCTTGTCGTCTGCTCCTCCTCCTTATCCGAGTCCTACTTTTCCTCTTCTCCTGATCCTCCTCCGCCTCCTCCTCCTCCTTCTCCTCTCCCGAGGAGGAGGAAGGTGGAATGGCATCCTTCCCTGGGTGGCTAATGCCTCCCAATGTCTCTCAAGGAGCCGTGGGGCGAGGACGGGAGGAGCACGAGGAGGAGTGATGGGGGGAATCAGGAAAACGGGATGGGAGGACGAGTGACCATACTTTGGAGACAGTGGCGGGCGGGTGCAGCGAGGATCGCGGCAGCCACCCCCACCCCGTCAACACCCGCGTCAGGAAGTCGCACAGGGCCGTGTTGCGGACGTGGCTCTGGGTCACGTACTCTGCTGATCAGCGGGCAGGGGAAGCAGCAGGGGGCGAAAAAGGAGCAATGGGGGGGGCGGATCAGGCAAGATTCTGTAGCCACTGGGAGGAATCTGAGGGTGAGTCGGAGGAGGAGCGTGGAGGGACGGACATGGAAGAGGAGGCGGGAGGATAGGGGGGGAGGGAGAACGGGAACGGGTGGAAGAGAGAAGGAGGGGCGCTGGGGGGGAGGAGGGAGGAGAAGGAAGACGAGGGGATGCGGAGGAGAAGGAAGACGGGGGGACGAGCAGAAGAGGGGATGCGGAGGGGGGCGAGATGGAGGGAGAGAGGGCGGGGCACAAAAGATGGCCGGGAGGAGGAAGAGGGGGATGAAGAGATGGAGGATGAGGGGAAGGAGGAAGAGAATGAAGGACGGAGGCAGGCAGGGCGGAGGAGCACGAGGAGGACGGGCGAAACAACGATGATGCTGATGATGATGCTGATGATGATGCTGATGATGCTGATGATGATGATGGTGGTGATGCTGCTGCTGCTGATGCTGATGGTGGTGGTGATGCTGCTGCTGCTGCTGCTGCTGATGATGATGATGATGATGATGGTGATGGTGGCTATGCTGATGATGATGCTGATGCTGGTGCTGATACTGATTATGGTGGTGACGCTGATGATGATGATGATGATGATGATGATGCTGATGCTTATGATGCGGATTAAACTGATGATGATGCTGATGCTGCTGATGATGATGATGATGATGGTGATGACGAGGGAGAACGGGGCGGATAGGGAGACGGTTTGAAGGGAAGGGCGAAGAGGAGTAGGAGGCGGAGGACGGCGACGACGAGGACGAGAAGGATTGGAAGGACAGGAGGGATGGAGGGAGAAAGAAGGGAAGGGGAGGATGAGAGAGGAAGGAAAGAGTAAGGGAGGAAGGGAGGAGGCAGGAGAAGGGAGAAGGAGAAGACGGAGGAGGCCTCTCCCAGCCCCATCTCTGAGCCCAGTGGGTAGACAACCGCGGCAAGAGGGAGGAGGGGGGAGGAGGCGGAGGAGGCGGAGGGGGAGGAGGAGGAAAGAGGGGGTAGCATGGAGGGAGGAGGGAGGAGACATCAAGGGAGAGAAAAAGACGAGAAGGCCATCCCCCCCGCCCCCCCCCTGACCGCCTGCTCCACAGCAAACAGCGAGAGGCCAGGAAACGGCTGACCGCAGGACACGACGAGGACAAAACCGAGAAGGGGCAGGATGGCGACGCCGACGAATATCGCGACGACGACGCCGACGACGAAGAACCACGACGCAGCGAACGGTGACGACGGTTGACGCAGACGACCGCGACGTCGACGGGGACCACAACACCGACGAGCGGCGACGACGGCAAGAAAGACGGCCACGACGCCGACGGCAGCTGCGACGGCGACGACGGCGACGCAGACGACGCGGGCGGCAGCGGCGAGGGCGGCGGCGGGCGGCGGCGACGGACGGCGGCCGCGGGCGGGCACGACGGGGACGCGGCCCGAGAGGCAACGAGCAC
>CAUYUJ010006323.1:0-2500 GCA_963575745.1 Prorocentrum cordatum | reverse complement strand
AGATTGGGCGATGCCGAGCGAAGACCGCGACGGCGGCGGCGGTGACGACGGCTGGCAGCAGAGTGCCGAGGGCACCCAGGACCCGCCGAAGGGTCCCGAGGGGGGAGGGATCGCCGAGCGACATCGCGAAGCAACCCAACACCCAGACATGCGAGGCCCTGATTTTTGTCAGGACGGCGTCCCCAAAGTCCCGATCGACCCTTTCCCCAAGACCGGCTTTTCGTCCCGAGTCGTTTTTTGACGGTTCTGGGCCCGGCGAGGGCCCCCAGGGGACGAAAATGATGAAAAACTTGGCGTCCTGATGATTCCAAGACACGAGCATGTCCTTGAGCAGGGACCGACCGTCCCGGCCTTTTATAGTCCTACCACGAAATGTTCTTAGAAGCCAGAAAATGTTCTAATTCGCCGGCCCAACGGGCCAGAGGCGTGCTAAGATCTCCGGTAACTGGTTAACAATTGTATTGTACTAGTTCGCGCGCGCGGGGCGGCCCCTGGGGGTCCCCCGGCGAAAAGTTCCCCGCCCGCCGCCTGGGAAGGTCCCGCCCGGTTCAACTCAGAGATGGTTTTCCTTCTGGGTGCGGCCTCTCAGGCCGCCCTGAGCGCGCCAAGAGTGCCCCAAGAGGCCCCCAAGATGCTCAAGAGGCCCCCGAGACGTTCAAAGAGCGCTCCAAGGCGCCGAAGATGACCCCAAGACGGCCCAAGAGACCCCCAAGACAGCCGAAGAGGCCTTCAAGACGCCCCAAGAGCCTTCCAAGAGGCCTCCGAAGAGGGCCCCAAGAGGCCAAAATCGTTGATTTTTATTGGTTTTTCCGATGTTTTTTGCGTTCTGGCTTTTTCGGCTTCCGGACGCTCCAAGACGACCCAAGAGGCGCCCAAGATCGCTCCAAGACGGCCCACGAAGCTCCCAAGACGGCCCCGAAACGGCCCAAGAGGGCCCCCAAGACGGCCCAAGTGGCGCCCAAGACGGACCAAGAGGCCCCAAGACGGGCCCAAGAGGGGCTCAAGAGGGATACAGAGAACTGAAAAATCGAGCCCTCCGCCCCAGAAGCCGCCCAGGAGGTCCCAAAGAGGCCCCAAGAGACCCCCAAGAGGCCCCCAAGACGCCCCAAGAGGCGCCCAAGAGGCCCAAAAGAGGCCCCAAGAGGCCCCAAAACGGCCCTCAACAGGCCCCAAAACACGGCTAGCCCACCACGGCGCGATCATGCAATATGGACAAGCGGAGTGAGCGAAACGATTGAATCACATTTCATTTCAGACCTCCTCTGCGCCGCCTCCGAGGCCGTCCGAGTTCACCCCCCGTCTGGGCCACCCCCCTTTCCGTTCACCCGAATGTCGGGCCCTGGGGCCCTCAGACATCGATCCGGGGCGAAAGAGCCGAGCCGGACGGACCACGTTGGAAGCCCGGGGCTCGATTCTGAGCCGATGTTCGGGAAAGCGCGTCACTGGATTCAGGCAGGTTCGCTTGCATGGGATTTTGGCTCCGCCGCCTCACGAGGCAGTGCAAGGCCGGTACAGCGTGCAAGTGGGTTTCGGCCTGAGCGATTCCAGATCTCCTTCGGGGCCTTGCCCGACCCCCTCCGTGCAAATAAACTTGCCAGAGTCTGAAGAGAACCTAGATTCAGGAAAAACAGACCCCAAGAGGCCCCCCAAAGAAGCATCTTGACGACGACTCTATTTCGCCCCATCGAGAGACGACCCCCAGGGAACTGCTTCACCATCAAAACTCCCCACGCAACGCGTCCGAACGACACCCGCCCCCAAGAGCGCAACATGGGCAACGAACACACAGACAAAAACCAGCGATGCCATATCACGGGCCGGCGGAATGAGCGAAGCGATTCAATAACAAAAACAATGTTCCTAGACCATTAGCCCGATGTGTTAAAACAAGGCAATATCAGCAAGACATGTTCTAAGAACATTTCGTGGAAAACTCAAAACGTTCTTAGACAATCGTTTGGTAGGGCTATAGGCGAACCAGGACGCTTCGCCACTGCTTGATGTCTGGGCAGAGATGAAGGGGCCGTGGGACACACAAAGGAATGCACACCAACTACAGGATTCCCCATATTTTCCAATGTTTTCTGGGTTTTTGTCTTCCCCCCCTTCCCATATTTGTCCACATTTTCCTGGGAATCGACGATTAATTGCGTCTGTGTGTTTTTTCCCCTCCCGAGGAGAAGTGAGTCGAGCAATTCTGCGATGGTCTATATCATATCTTGTGCACCGCCGGGCGACCGAGACCAGCGGCGAGGGAGAAGCCAGGACGAGGCCAGGACGAGGACGAACTCGGGCGAGGAGACATCGAATATCTCTGAGATCCGGCGGCTCCCCAGACATGCGAGACCTGGTTTTGTCAGGATGACGTCCCTGCCAAGACATGCTCGCGTCAGAACAGAAATCAGGACTGGGGGGCCTCGCCAGGCTCCGGAAGCGTCAAGAAACGACTCAGGATGAAAAACCGGCCCCCGGGAAAGGGTCGGGACTTCCGGGGACGTCG
>CAUYUJ010006322.1:40000-54458 GCA_963575745.1 Prorocentrum cordatum | reverse complement strand
GGGGCGGGAAGGCAGGGTAACAGGATCAGCGCATAGGAGTGGGAGGAGGGCGAAGGGAGGCAGGGATGAGAGAGGCAGAGGAAGATGATGAGGAGGAGAGAGCGGAGAAGAATTGCGAGGAGGAGGAGGATGAGGAGGACGAGGAGGAGGAGGGAGGAGGACGAGAGAATGGCTGAACAAACCAGCCACGTCGCCTCTCCCTGCCGTCCTCCCGCTTGTGCTGAGGCTGTTTCTGAGGCCACTCGAGGATATGGGGCGCGGGGTTTGTTCTTCGAGGCCAAGGGGGGAGGGGGGGGGTCCTTCACCCCGCCACCCTCGGGCCGCGGCGACTGTAGGTGGGAGGAGGAGGGAACGGAAGAGGGAGGGAGAGGAGGAGGAGTAGGAGGAGGAGGAGGAGGGAAGATGAGGAGGAGGAGGGAAAAGGGAAGACGGGATGCTGAGGAGGAAACGGGAGGAACAGGAGGTGGGAGGCTAGAGGAGGAAGAATGAAACATACGAAGAGAAGGAGGCTCGATCACCAAGTAATATCACGCTTGCGACGGCTGAACTTACGTCGTTGCGGCACTCAGAAAAGCTGATATTTGTTGATTCGGAGCCCCCCGCAGGTTAATTTATAGGAGCGGCACCGCCGCCATACATCGTTATTGTGGCCCCCGAGAGAGCAGTTCTATCGATATCAGAGGCGGCAGATCGATATGAAAAGTCCCCAAAAAACAAAGGTAAACATGATCCTCAAGATCGGCCACGCAGATGGGTCAGATGGCTCGTCCTGCTCCAGGCGGGCCACGGAGAAGGGCGCCTCGGCAGCATCCTCCAGCCCAAACCCGCGGTGCGCGAGGTGCGCCCATCTTCGCGCCCCCGCGGGTGGCATGGGACAGGCCCAGACCCCCGACGTCAGGATTTGCTCACAACGCGGACCCCTAGCAGGCTGACGAAAACCCTTTGCAAAGTTTTAGGGTTGCCACGTGGAGCCTGTGGAGGGGCTCGAGGCAGGTTGCGTTCGACTTCGCAGATCGGAGGCGTTGCCACTTTCAATATTCCCCTACAGCGGGGTCCCGAATCCACGTAAACATGCATCACATCGTGCCTCTGAGGTCGGTATATGGGACGCGGCAAAGTCTGCAGCAAAAGTATGGATGGAAACCCCGAACGGGATTGCGCCGAGCTTGATAAAACGCGGCACGATCCCGCCGCGGTTTTGCGCACCCTCTGCGCAAACTCTCCGAAGCGGTCGCTCTTGGAATGTCTGGATACAGATCTGAAGCGCCGCTGGATGCCCCATGAGGGGGCGGGGGGGTCCGGGACCCTCCCCGCGCCCTTACCCTCCTGGTCCGTCGACCTGGGCCGCCCCCCCCCTTCTCGGTCCGTCGTCCCAGACACCCCCCTTTCCTTCAGAAAGGAGGGGGGAGTGGTCGAAACCCTCCCCGCCCCCTGGAAATCGAAAATCGGACGCCCCTCCCTCCACCTTGTCAATTAGAGGGGCACCCACTGGCGGTCTTCCCTTTTTTTGTTCACGACTCGAGGGGCTCCCAGGACAGCGACAGAAGAAGAAGCAGAAGCAGAAGATGGGCCTGGCGCCGATCCAAGATGTCCGCGCGGACCTCGACACTTTATGCTTCTGCAATTGATCCTTCTTCCCTGACCCTGGACTTCACGATTTGTTCACAACGTCAATGCCCCCACCCACTCTCAACCGCCCCGACTCGCAGAGATCTAGACCCATTCCCTGGGACTGGCTTTTCGCCCCGAGCTGTTCCTGTTACGGTCCTGGGGCCAGGCGAGCGCCCCCAGAGGCTGACAACGTCTCGAGACTGCCAGTCTCAAGACTGCCCTACAGGGGGATCTTGGACGAACCCAAAAAATACCCCAAAATGATCAGAACTACTCAAAAATCGTCCCCTGACTAGTTTTAGGACTATTTTTGAATGTCCCTCCTGTAGAGGGACACGCCCGACGTAAGCCTAGGCATCCGGCGCTCCAATTTCTTCCGCGTGACCCCCAAAGGTCTGGACCGCTTCCCGGGGGCCGGCTTTCAATTATCCTGGCACGCCGCTTGACGGTCCCGGGGCCCGCCGAGTGCCCACAGAGGCTGAAAGCCGCCCGCTCCAGCCTTTTCGGAGCCTCGGACCTTTGGGAGGGGCTCTGGGTTCGAGGCGAGAGAACTCGACCCTCGGAGTGGCTCTCTTCTTCTTGGCGGCGCGCACAACGGGGTGGGGGGAGGGGGGAGGGCTTCTTAGAAGAAGGCTGCTTCTTAGAAGGCGACGGCCTTACATCTACAGATAAGGCCCGCGCCCTCTGAGAAGCAGGCGTGCTTCTAAGAAGCCCTCCCCCCTCCCCCATATGGTAGGTTCGTGCGGCGTCAGCGCGCGCACATGTTCTTGACACCGCGTCGATCGATCAACCTTGATGAATCGATAGCGTCACCGATCGTTCCATACTGAATTCCGTCGGGTCCAATGGCGCTGCCGTATTCTTCGGTGCTTCCGCCTCCCAGAACTCAACCTTGAACGCCTCCGCTGGCGTCGCCGGCGCCACGTCGCCGCATGACCCTACCGTACCCCCCTCTGCGCGTGGCTGGCCCTTCCCCCCTGGCGCCTGCTTGCTCTGCGGCGGGCGCCTCCCCCATGGCATGGCGCTGGGCTCCGCCTCGGCGGCGGGCACAAGCTCTCTGAGGAGGGTGGGGGCGCGAGGGGGGGGACGGCCATGGGCAGGATCGACGACGCCGACGCGGACGGCGAGGACGACGAGGACGACCGCCGCGGCCGCCGCCACCACCGCCGTTGCCGCCGCCGGCGAAGGCGCCGCCGCTGCCGTCGCCGCCCCCGAGGGGCGGGCGCATGGGATCGGCAAATCGGATCGGACCGAGATGCGCATCGGATCGGAGCTGCTTCCGCCCAGAGTCGGGGTCGGAGCGGATCGGCTGCGCCAGGATCAACAGCAGCGCCATGCAAACATCGGGGTGCACTGGATCGTTTGAACATCGAAACGGAATCGGATGCGGCCGACCGAAACCCATATCGAATCGAATCGAATCGATCGGATCGAAATTGTCCCTGCCATGGGCCCCTTGTTAGTCCGCATGTCATAATAAAAAGAAGGATGTCACAGCCCTCCCAGACGAGCAATTTTAGACCACCTCCAGACCAGCCCTGAAAGGGCGGCCTTTTGTCCAGACCCCACTGGAACCCTCCAAGACAGCTCAAAACATGCCCACCCTAACCAGCCTCCCCATTACTTGTGAAGTTCATCTCAGACCCCCTCAGATCGTGAATAAAGCATAGCAGAATATTTTTGGACGTCTTCGACCTCTGGAGGCTCTCGACAGGCCCGCGCACCGCCAAAAAACAACTCGGGGTGAGAAGTTGGCCCAGGGGAAGAGGTCGATACCTCTGGCGGTCCACGTGGTGACAAAAATCAAGAACGTCGGGGGTCTGGGGACCCCGTGCTACCCATCAGCCAGCAGAGGTAATCGGCGGTCGCTCGGCGGCAAGCGGCGGTCTGTCGGAGGTCTGAGGTTGCGATCGCCAGTCGTTGGCTGTCTTCCGCACGGAAGCTGAACGAACAAATTTCACAAGGGCTCCATGATCGAACACAGAACTCCTGAAAAGGCGGGAAGCTTTTCAGAAGGCAAGGACCCTCCTGCCTGCACAGATCAGCACGATGGAAACACGGGTCCTCGAAGAGAAAATCACCCAGCGCGTTCCACTACTCGCAAGGTGCCTACTCGCGAGCGGACGGAAACCAAGCAAACGTGTGCCCCAATGTCATGGATGGTAGATCCCCCGCGGCGAATCCAGGCCATTTGCGAGTAGAGTAGTTACTCTGCGAGTAGTGGAAAGCGGTTGTCCAGACGAGAGGTCCAGGGGGCGTTTCCCCGATTTCGGAGGCCCTGGGCCCTCCGCGGGCCCCTGGGCCGACAAGAAAAGACGACTATGGATCGGCGGCGAGCGAGGGGGGGGAAACGAGAATGAGAAAGGCTTCTCAGAACTAGTGGTAGCGCGAAGCGCGAAAAGCTTCGCGCTTTGGCGCCCCCCCACCCAAAGGGAGAAAAGGAGGACGAGGAGGAGGGGGAGAAGGAACGAGAAACGCGAAGCGCGAATCAATTCGCGCCCTCGTGGGAGCCCTTGTCAGAAGGCCCTCGCGCCTTCTGAGAAATTCTCTGAATCTTCGGAGAAGACTTCGTTCGAGAAAGCCTCTCGGCAGGCCGGGGGACTTCCCAGCCTTCCGAGAGGGCCCGCCGCCTCTCTCGCCTGCCCCCCGGGCTCGCCCCAGCCTGGAGGAAGCAAGAACTGCATGAACGTGACGTTCCTCATCTCCGAAGTCACAGGGGGGCCTCTCAGACGGCCGAAAAAAGGATCCTGAGAAGCCCTGCCGCCTTCGGAGAAGGCACGTCCCCTCAACTAGGAAGAATAAAAGACGCTGTAAGCATAAACATTTGGCGCTCCGCGCGAATTTCTCGGACCTGCGCTGGGCCCCCCTCTCCAGCGCGCGGAGCGCGCCAGGGGCGGCGCCGGAGGCGCCGCCGGGGGGGGGGGGCCCAGACGCCGACCCAAGAACTCCGCGCGGAGCGCCGAGAGTCACGTGTGCGCCGTCGTTTCTCCTCCGTGACCCGGGAGGAAGGAGTGGCGCGGGGGGAAGCACCGTGGGGTCCGGGGCCCGCCTCCCTCGAGACCCTCTCCCCTCCACGGTCATCGGAAGCCGTACCAGCTGCAGACAAGGCAATCTCCGCAGCCGAGCTCGCCCTCCGAGGAGCCCCCCTGCCCCCTGAAGACCTGGACATCCTCGGACACAAGAGCGAGAGGCCGATCGAGCGCCGCAGGTCGTCCTGTCCCGCTTCTGGGAACGGCGTGATACGTGAACGGCGTGATACAGTCATCCGAGAAGAGCAGACATCCAACACGCCCCCCACGCGACACTCGGCCGGAAGAAGTGGGTAGAACCGTGAAGTAGGAAGGCGTCGGAAGTCGATCGGGCTTCCGCCCGCCCCCCGAAGAGAAAGAGAAAGGCGAAGGCACCCGATCATTGAAGCAGTACGGCGCTTGAAGTAGACTGAGATCCGAAACTCCAAAACTACCCACCCTCGACGGCAGGCGGCGCGTGCCGAGAGAAACAATCCAGGGCCGCGGGCCCCTTCCCCGCGTGCAGTGCGCTGCGGCCCGAGCTCCGCTCTGGAGAGATGACCCGCCGATGGGCCTCCTCCGCCGCCTCCGCCTCCGCCTCCGCCTCCGCCTCCGCCTCCGCCTCCGCCTCGGCCGCCTCCGCCTCCGCCTCCTCGTCCTCCTCCTCCTGCTCCTGAAAAGAGAGCGCCGAGATCGAAAGGATCGCGCCGTCGGGGGCCTGGCTTTCGAGTCAGACTTCGGAGCCCCAAACTTTTGAAGGGGCCCAGCGACACACAAAGAAATATACACAAATCCCAGGGTTACCCGGATCTGTCCATATTTTCTGGAGTTTCGTCTTCCCCCAGATGTCCGTGCTGTCCCATGTCTTCCTGGGAATCGACGATGATTGGTGTATGCGTTTGCCCTCCTTACAAACTTGGCGGCGCGCAGAAGGGGGCAGAGGGAGGGGGGGGAGGCTTCTTCGAAGAAGGCTGCTTCTTAGAAGGCGCCCGCCCTGCAACTGGAGACGAGGCCCGCGCCTTCCGAGAAACAGGGGTGCTTCTGAGAAGTCCTCCCCCTTCCCCCTATAGTAGGTTCGTGCGGCGTCCGCGCGCGCACAGGTTCTCGACACCGCGTCGATCGATCCACCTTGCATCGATCGCGTCACCGATCGTTCATGGTTGAATTCCGTCGGGTCCAATGGCGCTGCCGTATCCCTCGGTGCTTCCGCCTCGCAGAATTGAACCTTGAACGCCTCCGCCTTCAGCCTTTGGTCCCCCCCCCTCTGCGCGTGGCCGCCCAACGGACCGCGCGGTGACCTCGGGGCCTCCCCAGATGGCCTCACCGCGCGGCCCGTCGGCACGAGCGCGGCTCCTGGGTCCCGCGCGGAGAGGCCTCCATTCGGCCCGAGCGGCGGCCCCGCCGCCATCCCACACGGACGCGCCGCGCGGTGGTCACCACACCGCTTCGGGGCATCGTCTGTGCGACCCCCCGAGGCGTGGCCTGGGCCCCACTGGGCGATTTACCCCCACGGATGGGGATGCAGGCCGTCCCCTTCGGGCTTCGAAGGGTGCATCCCCCACTGGGGTGGTGATTTGGTGGGGCTCTCGAAGGGGACGAGGATGGGGATGGGGGTCGGTTAAAACATACTGACCTTCGGGGCCCCCCGAAAAGAACGCGGGCCTCCTGCGGCCGCTCGGGGGCGATCCTGGCACCCAGGGGAGCCCTCTCGGCGAGGCGCGAAGGCATCCCGAGGCTGGAAGACCCTCGGGGGGCCCACGACGACGTCCGAAAACCTTCGACTGGAACCTTCGATGTCTCTGGGCCACCTCCCGGGGCCCAGCAAGGGCGCCTGGACGCCGAAAACGACACAAAGTCTTTGTGCCCGGAGATCCGACGTTGCGAAGAGAATGCAAAATCGTGAAAAATTGCCACCGAAGCCCAAAACCCCATTTTCTGCTGCATTGTTGGAGCTGGAGCCATATGTGATGGTCCCGGGACCCGAACACGTGCAAAAATTGAGAAACGACGACCATCTTCATTTGGAATTATCCCGGCAAAGCAACCTAACAGCGATGTGTAGAAGCATATCTGAAAGCATTCCCCTTAAGATTCAGATGAAAATCCAGTTGAAGAATTCTGCTGTTCTCGCACGTAGTCCGCATTCGCGATGACAGGTCGCAGCGGCAACGGCAGTCGCACAAAGTTCCACAGCCTCAGCCTCAGCACTGCCTCAGCCTCAGCCTGACCTCACCAGTTACCCGACCTGCCTCAGCCTCAGCCTCAGCCTGCTTCAGCCTCAGCATCAGTCTGCCTTCAGCCTCGGCCTCAGCCGCAGCCTGCCTCAGCCTCAGCCTGCATCAGCCTCAGCCTCAGCCTCAGCCTGCCTCAGCATCAGCCTGCTGCAGCCTCAGCCTCAGCCTGCCTCAGCCTCAGCCTCAGTCTGCTTCAGCCTCAGCCTCAGTCTGCCTTCAGCCTCGGCCTCAGCCTCAGCCTGCCTCAGCCTCAGCCTGCCTCGGCCGCAGCATCAGCCTGCCTCAGCATTCAAAATGTGGCCCAGGAATGGAGTTCTGCGAACTAGAAGAACACGAAGTGGCCTACAGTTGGCTCGGGGCATTCAAAATCATGCCCAGGAATGAAGTTCTGGGAAGTCGAAGAGCACGAAGTGGCCTACAGTTGGCTCCGGGCATCCAAAATGTGGCCCGGGAATGGAGTTCTGGGAAATCGAAGAGCACGAAGTGGCCTACAGTTGGCTCCGGGCATCCAAAATGTGGCCCGGGAATGGAGTTCTGGGAAGTCGAAGAGCACGAAGTGGCCTACAGTAGGCTCCGGGCATCCAAAATGTGGCCCGGGAATGGAGTTCTGGGAGCACCAAGAGCGATTTTGCGAGGATGTCCCAAGCGATTTCGGCTTCGGCGGCAGCCCTCCGGGTCCCGCCCCCCCTGAGGAGTCATGATGCTCTCTTTTGAGACCACTAGAAACCTATCAGCAAGAGCTGTTAGGTAAAAAACGTGTCATGATAAAATTGGCCTAAGAGGATCTAACGGCCCTCGAGTGCAACGTTAGAAAGCCTTGAAGTCCTGGAATCATTGTAAATCCTTCAGCACATAATCATCATCATCACCACCACCACCATCACCACCACCACCACCACAATCATCATCATCATCATCATCATCATCATCACCATCACCATCACCATCACCATCACCATCACCATCAGCATCATCATGACGACTTCTTGCTCCTCTGATTGATATCTGCTCGATGTGTTCAGGGCGCCCACCAAGGATGTACGCGCCAAACCACATACATGAATACGCACCCCCAGTCCGCGAGACCAGCCTCGTGATGCGAACGTTCGCGCAATGCGTACTCTCGAAACCAGCGCGGATTCATGTATGTGCACGTCCTTTTTTCACTCCTGAGTCGCCGTTGAGCCTGCCAATTTCCAGTGGGGGGGGCGTTCCAGAACATTGAGAAAGCACGGAGAAACCTGTGCACCACCCAGCCCGAAATTTGGGCGTGCCTGGTGCCTTCGGGTTGGGCTGGGGTAGTTCGCGGGGGAACGAAGCATAAACATAAAAACTCGGAGGTCCGCGCAGATTTCTTGGATCGGCGCTGGGGCCCCCTGGCGGCGCCTGGCGCGCTCCGCGCGCCAGGGAGGGAGTTCCGGCGAGATCCGAGAAATCCGCGCGGACCTTCGAGGTTTCCTGTCTATGCCAGCTTCCGTTCCCCTGGTCTGGTAAGTAGGGAGCCTCTGATTGATGCTTGCTCGAGGCGTTGGAGGCCCAGGCTCATCCGGGGTTCCCTAATGGGGGCCGGCAAACGGGGGGGGCAAGAAAGGTGCACCTTTCGTGCACCTTTCGTACCCCTTCGGGGCCCTAAGGGGGCTCGTTTACGGCCCCCTTGAGGGCCCCTTTCGCGCAACCCTCGACGCCCGCCAATGTATCGTCCCCCCATTACCGAACGCCCGAGCTCAGGATTGGTCTTCCATACCGGGTCGTCTTCTGGCGGTGCGCCCCGGCAGGGTCGCCCAGCGAGGCTATGCGCGGCCAGGCGCCCTCTCCGACGGGCGAGGAGAGGAGGAAGAGGACGAGGAGGATCGAGGAGGATCGACGAGGATCGACGAGGAGGAGGAGGATCGAAGAGGATCGAGGAGGACGAGGATCAAGGAGGATGGAGGAGGAGGAGGAGGATCGAGGAGGATCGAGGAGGAGGAGGAAGAGGAGTTCCAGGGAGCGCGGTCGGCCTCCCCTCGCGCCACGCCCCCGTGGGCGCCGGCAGCCGCCCACGGCGCAGCCGCGGAACCACGGCCGGCGGCCGCCACCAGCAGCCCCGCCAGCGCCGCGGCGGCCACCACGGCGAGGCGCCGCGGCGGCCACCGCCGCCCCGCGCCGGGGGGAGCCCCGGCGAGGTCCTCCGAGCATGGCTCGACCGATCCCCAAAGATCTGCTCCTCTCCGAAAGACCCGCGGGGCGAGGGGTCGAGAACGAGACAGGTCCGCAGCCCCTCAGGGGAGCTTTGAACGAAGCAGCGCCGAGCGATTGCAATTCCCGGCGAGGTCCTCCGAGCATCGGTTGACCGCTCCCTGAAACTCTCATGGCGCTGGCCACGATATCCGCCCCCCGAACCATCACCCTCCCCTCGGCCGCCCCCCAAGAGGCTCCTGAGAGGCCCTCAGGTTCCTCCACAAAGGCCTCAAAGGGCCTTCCGAAGAGACCCCAAGAAGCATCCCTGTGGGCTCGTCGCCGCCGCCGCCGCCGCCGCCGTCGTCGTCGTCGTCGTCCCCCTTCAGAGTCGGCGGCACCAGCCACAGGGCCTTCGCAATATCTCAAGGCCTTCCTTTTGTGCAAGACGTTGGACGTTGGACGCTGCAGGGCGAAAAAACTGCACAGACAGAAACGTTGGGAACTCGGCGCTGCGCTCAGAAAGTTTATGCTGATGTCGTTTTTCTTGCCCAACGATCCCTATCCCCACCGGAGTGGCCTGGGCCCCACTGACCGATCTCTCCCCCGTAAATAAAAACACGGCCTTTCCACTCGGGCTTCTGAGGGCATGTCACCACCTGGGGTGGTGGGATGCGAGGGTTCGGGATGGAGATGGGGATGAAGACAGGGATCGGTTACCCGTTGGTCGGCAGAAGTGGGTAGAAGCATGAAGCAGGAAGGCGGTGGAAGTAGATTGAGCTTCCGCCCGCCCCCGGAAGAGGAGAGAAGCGGGAAAACCGCTCGACTCTCGAAGTAGGAAGTCGGCTAAAGTAGATTGACATCTGGGAATCAATTATTCACTGCGTGGGGCTCCCCATATGAGCATCTATTCGCATGGACCTGTCCGCCGTGAGTGTCTCGGCGCAAGAGTTTTCGAATATAAGCGGGCTTGAGTTGTGACGGTCTGGTCATGACTCTAACTGCGAATGAATTGGAGTGTGAATGAGTCTCACTAGTACGAGCGCGTCTCTACGCATGCGCCTGGGGCCTCCTGGGGCCTCCTGAAACCTCCTGGGACTTCCAGGGGCCTCCAGGAACCTTTCGGGGCCTCCTAGGGCCTCTTGGGGCTTCGAGTGGCCTCCTGAAGTCTCCTGGAGCCTCGCGTGGCCTCCTGGGGCCTCCTGGAGTCTCTGGGGACCTCCTAGGGAGTATTCGTGCCCCAGGGGAGGCCCAATCTGTGTGTATATATATATGTATATATATATATATATATATACATGCATACATATATATATATATATAAATATATATATATACAAGACTGCAGTGGCGCTTCGCGCCACGCACCTTGGTCTTTGAAGTTTGGTATGCAGGCGGAATGGCAGGAAGGTCAAGCCGACAATTTAGCGATACCTCCTGGTTGCCTTTTCCGGCATCGCCGCTATAATGATGTTATTCGTTATCCTTCCTCCATGCTTATTGTTCCTCAGTTTCGCCATACCCTGCGCATTCTCCCCATCCTCCTCAGCTCTTTTTTGCGGAGGCTCCTCCTTGGAGAGCCTCTAGGGTCCTCACAACAGTTGTTTCGGGCTTTATTAAGGACTTCTGGAGGCCTCCTGGGCGTATTCTGGAGGCCTCCGGGGGTTTCCTCGGGCCACCCTGCCTCCAACCGCCGTCTCCCTGAACGACCGAATCACGATTTGGAATTCTTCGGAGGGTGTCTTTGGGCCATCTTGGGCCGCCGTGGGGCTCTCTGAGGGCCATCTTGGACCCGTGTTGTGCCGTTTTGGGGCTCTCTTGAACTGCCTGGAAGCCCTTTCGGATGGTTGTGGGGCGATTTGGGCGCCTCCCAGGCGGCTTCGGACGCCCAGAAGACCGCCGTCTTGGAGCGTCGGGAAGCCGAAAAGAGGAGAACCCCAAAATTCACCAATAACCCGCAGAAAATCAATGATTCTTGCCTCGGGGGGCCTTCTTGGGAGTGCTCTTGGAGGCCTCTTTGGGGCCGTCCTGGAGGCCTCTTGGGCCAGCTTGAGGTCACGTCGGTCACTCTTGGAGCGCTCTTGTGCTGTCTTGGGGGTCTCTGGGACGTCTCCGATGACCCCCCTGATCGCCCTAAGTGTGCTGGGAAGGCTTGGCAAAACGCCTTGCGAGGCCCGGTGGCCGCTTCGAGGCCCGTCCGGAGGGCCCCAAAGCCCCAGGTCCTGGGAATCCGGTTTGGGGGGGGTGACGGGTTTTCCCCCCGCCCGGGCTTATAAAAATATAGGAAAAGGTATATGCATATATATATATATATATATATATATATATACATACATACATACATACATATATACATATACGAGCGGACGTACATACAACATGGCGGATTGGAGTCACAGGAGAAGGGCAAGATGTAAGAACACACGTTAAACACCAAGGACTCGTGCCCCAGGGGAGGCCCAATCTATAGGAGCATACGTAAAACAGTTAATATTGTATACACAGGAGAAAGACACAATATATACATATGAATACTAGAACCATCGCACGCGCTTCGCGCGCGCTCAGGTTCTAGCAGGCCCCCGACATTGACGAATTCATTGCTCCACTGAAGTAGTGGACCAGTCCACGCATGCCAATCAGAAGTTTGCCTGATGATTGACCAAATCGCTTAATGAAGGACAACCGCCTTTGCAACACTGAATACAATATGATCGAAACAATTCAACATAGTACAAGCAAGTGAATGGAATATGGAGAATATGACAGCGAATACAACTTGTCGGAACACTGTAACAAGGACACAAGCATCTTTGAATTATGTGCCCACCCCCACGGGCCGAGTGCACCCATTATGGTGGGGTGTCTCTTGCCCGGGGACGCGCCTGCCTTAAGGGCTGCAGGCGCCCGTGGTCCGTTCCGTCGCGTCACGAACGACACCTTTGTTTCCGACGTAAGGAAAACACCCCGTGTAAAGCGCTCTGTGGGTTTCCACTTGACACCGTGTCTGGCTTCAAGCACGGTAGCTGTATTTGCCAGAAGATGTTGGGCCAGGCTACTAAACCCTGACCATCTGGCCTTCACAGAAGGGAGGAAACGACTGCCCCCTCTTTCGTGACATCGTCGGCACCTGGCGGCTTGGTCGCAGGTGTCCCCTTTTCCTTGAATGTTCGACCCCCCGCCCCCGTGACCAGAGCACTGACTGGAGCACAGGACGGCGGAGCCGACTTCGTATCCCGGTTCTCGGGCACCACAATCAGAGCGCACGTGCGAAGCCCCCTGTTTGGTAAAGCGACCACTGCTACTACTCTGGCTGATGGGAAAAAATCTGCACCGCCGAAGACGAGCTCTTGGAGAGACTTTCGGCTGATAACCAGAAGTTTGCCTGATGATTGACCAAATCGCTTGATGAGAGACAACCGCCTTTGCAACACTGAATACAATATTATCGAAACAATGCAACAAAGTACAAGCAAGCGAATGGAATATAGAATGTGACAGCGAATACAACTTGTCGGAACACTGTAACAAGGACACAAGCATCTTTGAATTATGTGCCCACCCCCACGGGCCGAGTGCACCCATTATGGTGGGGTGTCTCTTGCCCGGGGACGCGCCTGCCTTAAGGGCTGCAGGCACCCGTGGTCAGTTCCGTCTCCAGCGTGACGCGGGGCAGGCCGACGTTGACACGAACGACACTTTTGTTTCCGACCTAAGGAAAACACCTCGTGTAAAGCGCTCTGTGAGTTTCCTCTTGACACTGTGTCTGGCTTCAAGCACGGCAGCTGCATTTGCCACAAAATGTCGAGCCAGGCTACTAAACCCTGACTATCTGGCCTTCACAGAAGGGAGAAAACGACTCAATCTGCAATCCGACAGGCCTTCGAGGAAAATGGTTGTGTAGGGGGGCGGAGGCCGTATGAATCGGGTTCCCCGAAAGCCTTCTGGGAGCATGGGTTTGGGGGCGTCTTGGGGAGCCTGTTGGGGCGTGCCGTCGTCGTCGTCGTCGTCGTCGGCGTCGTCGTCGTAATGTCGTCGCCTATTGGGGCGCTCCGTCGTCGTCGTCGTCGTCGTCGTCGTCGCCGCCGCCGCCGCCGCCGCCGCCGCCGCCGTCGTCGCCGTCGTCGTCGTCGTCGTCGTCGTCGTCGTCGTCGTCGTCGTCGTCGTCGTCGTCGTCGTCGTCGTCGTCGTCGTCGTCGTCGTCGTCGTAATGTCGTCGTCGTCGTCGTCGTCGTCCTCGTCGTCCTCGTCGTCGTCGTCGTCGTTTCGTCGTCGTCGTCGTCGGTTCAGGAGGGCACTTGGGGCAACTTTGTGCGAAACGATCTGCGGAGGGCCGCGAGAAGTCGATCTGTCATGTTCCCAATCAACTTTCCAGACAGCTCTCCTGTAGCATGATGGTACTTCGAAGCTTCCAGAGACTCGCGGGCCCATGATGAACCATGTCCCTGGAAGGCTTTCTGGGGACATGGGTTGTTGGGGTGTGTTGGGGGTTCTGTTGGGCGTTCCCTGGGGGCCCCTTGGGGGCCTCCGGGAACTCTCGGGCCCATGATGAACCATGTCCCCGGAAGGTTTTCTGGGGACATGATTTCTTGGGGTGTGTTGGGGGGGCCCCTTGGGGGTCTCTTGGGGCTTCCTGGGGGCCTCTTGGGCGCTTCACAGGGCTTCGTGGGAGCCTCTTGGTGGCCTCCGGGGACCCACAGGCGGCCTCCAGGGCCAGAAACCTCGAAATATATCGGTTGGCGGTCCCCCTCTGGGCCCTCTCTTGGGGAGCTCTTGGGGAGCTCTTGGGGCACAGTTGGGTTGTCTGGGGAGCCTGGGCCGTCTTGGGGCCCTCTTCCAGGCCTCGTGGCCCGTCTTGGAGCGATCTGAAGGGCCTCCGAGCGAGGCCGTGAGGGAGCGCTGGGAAGCGGGGGAAGCAAGAACGCCTAAATCCTTCAAAAACCATCGGGAAATTAGTGAATCTTGCCTTCCAGGGTCCTCTTGGGGAGCCTCTTGAGTCCATCCTGGAGCGTGTTGGAGTCCTCGTCGGCCGTCTTGAGGGCATCTTAGGCGCCTTCGGGGCATCTTGGGACCGTCTAGGGTCCTCTCGGGACCTCCATTAGCCTGTCGTGGCCTGCTTCGGGGCAGGCCCAGGCCGTCTCGGGACCCTTCTGGGCCTTCTCTTGCGCGCTCATGGGGCACACTTGGGTTGTCTGGGGAGCATCCTGGGCCGTCTTGGGGCCCTCGTCGGGGCCTCGTGGGCCTTCTTGGAGCGATCTGAAGGGCCTCCGAAGCCGTGAGGGAGCGCTGGAAAGCGGGAAAAGCGAGAACGCCAAAATCCAAAACACTTGGAAAACGAGCGAGTCTTGCCTTCCAGGGTCCTCTTGGGGAGCCTCTTGAGTCCGTCCTGGAGCGTGTTGGAGTCCTCGTCGGCTGTCTTGAGGGCATCTTGGGCGTCTTCGGGGCCTCGTG
>CAUYUJ010006322.1:12500-37500 GCA_963575745.1 Prorocentrum cordatum | reverse complement strand
ATAAATACATACATGTACGTATAACATCAAGGATTCGTGCTCCAGGTGAGGCCAAATCTATAGGAGCACACGTAAAACATATCGGATTGGAGCCACTCCTGTTGCCTTCTGAGGCCTCCTCCTGGGGCCTGTCGGAGCCTCCTGTTGCCTTCAACGGCCTCCTGGCGCTTCCTGTGGCCTCCTGGGGCCTCCTGTGGCTTCCTGAGGCCTCCTGGAGCTTCCTGGGGCCTCCTGGAGCCTCTTGGGACATCCTGTGGCCTCTTGAGTCTTCCTGTGGCCTCCTGATGCCTCCTGGGACCTCATGTGGCCTCCTGGGGCCTCTTGAAGCCTGCTGGAGCCTCCGGTAGCATCCTGGGGATAATATGTACCCACGAGTCTGGCCACCAAAACAGGCAAAGCGATCGAGACATCCTCAAAATCTGGCCCCCCTTGGGGGCGAACATGAGCGCCTCGCTCGAGACATCCTCCAAATATGTTCCGAAAGCGGAGGATGCTGGGCATGCAAACAGGCAAACCGCTCGAGACGCCGCCGCCATTTTGGCGCGAACGGAGGCCGTGAGATACCCCTGGCGCCCCCCCTTGGGGGTGCTAAAACCCGAGCTTCGCTCAAGACATCCTCAGAATTTGCTCCGTCATCATCATCATCATCATCATCATCATCATCATCATCATCATCATCAGCAGCAGCAGCAGCAGCAGCGGCAGCATCATCATCATCCTACTCGTCATCCTCATCATCCTCATCAGCAGCATCATCATAATCAGCAGCATCATCATCAGCATCACCATCAGCAGCATCATCATACTCATCCATCATTCACCATCACCATCATAATCACGTCATACTCTCATCATACCATGGCCATGATGATCATCATCACCATCATCATCATCATCAATAATCAATCAATCAATCAATCAATCAATCAATCAATCAATCAATCAATCAATATCATCATCATCATCATCATCATCATCATCATCATCATCATCATCATCATCATCATCATCATCATCATCATCATCATCATCATCATCATCATCATCATCATCATGGCAATCATCGTCATTGCCTAGTGCAGAGAGGGAGGAGTGGAGGGGAGAGGTCCGTCGCGGTCAGAGAATAACAGCAACCGCATCCTGTGGATATGGGGAATGGTTCCAGGAGCTGCGACCTCCTGAAGCCTCCTGCTCCTGGGGCCTCTCGGGGCCTCCTATTGCCTTCTGGGGCCTCCTGGTGCCTCCTGGCGCTTCCTGTGGCCTCCTAGGGCCTCCTGTGGCCTCCTGAAGCCTCCTGAAGCATCCTGGAGCCTCCTGAGGCCTCCTGGAGCTTCCTGGGGCCTCATGGAGCCTCTTGGGACATCCTGTGGCCTCTTGAGTCCTGTGGCCTCCTGATGCCTCCTGTGACCTCATGTGGCCTCCTGGGGCCTCTTGGAGCCTGCTAGAACCTCCTGTAGCATTATGGGGAGAATATGTGCCCACGAGTCTGGCCAAAACAGGCAAACCGATCGAGACATCCTCAAAATCTGGCCCCCCTTAGGGGGCGAACATGAGCGCCTCGCTCGACACATCCTCCAAATCTGCTCCGAAAGCGGAGGCTGTTGGGCATGCAAAGGCCGTGAGGTACCCCTGGCGGCCACCCCTTGGGAGTGCTGAAATCGGAGCCTCGCTCGAGACATCCTCAGAATTTGCTCCATCATCATCATCATCAGCATCAGCATCATCATCATCATCATCAGCAGCAGCAGCAGCAGCAGCAGTAGCATCAGCATCAGCATCAGCATCAGCATCAGCATCAGCATCAGCATCAGCATCATCATCAGCATCAGCATCAACATCAGCATCATCATCATCAGCAGCAGCAGCATCATCATCGTCAGCAGCATCATCATCAGCAGCAGCATCATCATCATCGTCAGCATCATCATTATCATCACTGTCATCATCATCGTCACCATCATCATCCAGCACTCACCATCACCAATATACTCACATCATACTCTCACCATACCATGGTCATCATCATGGCAGTCATCGTCATTGTCTAGTGCAGAGAAGGAGGAGGGGAGGGGAGGTGAGGAAGTCCGGCGCGGTCAGAGAATGAGAAGCACCCCACCCTTGGGACACGAGAGAAAATACCTGCTCCCTAACGAGCGGCGTGTCAACGAGGCGGGTCCTCCTCGCTGGACGACACCAGCTCCGGCCCCGCCATCCCGCAGCGGGGCGGGCGAGCGAGCGCCACGTCCACGCGTGCACCCCGCGGGTGCCCGCGCGAGCCCGTCACGCCTGGCCCGCAGGCTCCGCCATGGCGCGGCGCCGCCCGGCGGGAGGGGCAGAGCGGGCCGCCGGAAGAAGAGAGCGGGCGAGCGGCGTAGGCGAGGCACAAAGACGACGAGGAGAAGGAGGACGACGACGACGACGAGGACGAGGACGAGGACGAGGACGAGGACGACGACGAGGGCCCTCACATGGCGGGCAGGGGCTCGGGGAACAAGCAGTAGCATGGAAACTCGGCGTCGGGCGCGCACCAAGGAAGGGGTCCAGCGCCGTTCGAAAACATCGGCGCGGACCGTCGAAAGTTTATGTTTATGTAGATAGAACCACGCGCGCGCTGCGCGCGAGCGCGCCGTGGTTCTAGCATGTTGCGGCATCGGAGTGAAGAGAAAACTTCGACCACTCATGATGAATCAGCAGATGATAACCTCCCTCTATGTTCCCACAGATGTTATGCGGTGAACCCCAATCGCCCTTAACCCTGCATTATCCTCTCAGCAAGCCTTCTCATTCCCTCTCCATTCCGCCCCCCTTTTGGCGGACCGATGGCAGCAGAGTCATCGTGGCAGAAGAGGTGTTGCGGCCGCGGTGGAGGTGTACCACTCGGCACGCAACGCGACAAATCCGCCGGTCCCTTGGGGATCATCGGCGTGTGAGATGCCCCCCCCTCCCCAAACCCCTCCCCCGGGAGCCCGGTCCGGTCGATTTGGAGGGGGGGGGGGGGCCGACGAGCGACTCACGGGCTCTTCTGGGCCCAAGAAGGCCTAAAGATGGGCCAAGAAGGCCCCAAGAGGCCTCCAAGACGGCCCACGAGGGCACCGAGACGCCAAACCAGCGCTCCAAGACGCCCAAGATGACCCCAAGACGGGCCAAAAGGCCCCGAAGACGGCCCAGGAGGTCCCAAACAAGCCTCCCAAGAGGGCCCCGAGAGGCTAAAACTGTTGATTTTCCATTTTGTTTTCCGTGTGTTTTGGTCTTCTGGCCTTTTCGGCTTCCCGACGCTCCAAGACGGCCCAAGAGGCCCCGAAGACAGCCCCAAGACGGCCCAAGAGGCCTACAAGACGGCCCCGAAACGGCCCAAGATGGCCCCAAGACGGCCCAAGAGGTCCCCAAGACGGCCCAAGAGGGACTTTCAGCTTTGTAGCCCGCGGCTCTCGAGGATGCCGCTCCACTCCGATGCCTGGCACCTTTTGCAAGTTGCCCAACGCCTTGGCCCTGGACCTGACGCTGCCATGAAGAGATCACCCCGCTTACCTGCACAGATCTACTAATGAAACGGATGTTGGGTGACTGAGCCCCCCTTGAGCACCGCGCGCGGGGGTCTGGCGCTGGGGTTGCCAAAATGGTCCGCCTTGCGTCACAACGGCTTGAGAGTGAGCAAGGAGGATTGAGAGTGAGCAAGGAGGGAGAAGGAGGTAGGGCAAGGGAGGAGGAAGAGGAGATATTACGACGTAGGGAGGAGCGAGCAACGAAGAGGCGAAGACGTGGATGACGACGAGGACGAGGAGGGGGATGATGAGCAAGCATGAGGAGCGGCAAAAGGAGGAGGAAGGAGGGCGGAGTGGGAGGATGGGACACAAGGAGGGAGAGACTGATGGGGATGTGGGACCCACAGCAGACCCAGACATCTGGCGGCTGATTCTTGTCGAGAGATGTGCTCCCAGACTACCCGACTTTTTCCCAAGGCTGGTTACTCCTTATGACTAGGCCCTTGACTAGAAACCTCCCGGATGGGGGCGGAGTAGATGGGGGCGGAGGCTCTCGCCGCATCGTCGATGCAGATCTGATGCATCGGCGACGCCAGCGCGGCGGAGAAAATCAGGCTCCACATCGAGGCGCATCGGCGATGCCTCCGGCCCCATCCAGACTGATGGCCCGGGAGCCCCGAACAGGCCCCGAGAGGCCTGCGACTAAGAACAGCTGGCTGCCACGATCGCCTCGAGGCGCTGGGCGGCCAGCCCAGACCTCCGACGTTTTCACCACGCCGGCCCCCGAGGTCTGGACCCCCTCCCCGGGGCCGGCTTTTCGCCCCGAGTCGTTTTTCGACGGTGCCGAGGCCAGGAGCCCTGCACCCATTTCGACACCCCCCTCACACGTTTTGTGTGGCCCCATAGGGAGCTCCACCGAAGGCCCCAGTGCCACCGTCCGCATGCGTCCGCCGCACCCATTTCGGCACACCACTCACCGGGTTCGCGGCCCCTTAGGCAACGCCACCGAAAAAGATATTCAAAAATTCAGGTACTCACACAACGGGCCCTTCGCCAGGCTGATTTGGCGGTGCCGAGGCCCGATGAGGGTCCCCAGAGGCCGACAATGCTGAAACACCTCCCGCCCCGATATCCTCTCGCAACGCGAGGAGGTCTGTGGGGGGGCCCACGCCGACGCGGGAGGGCCCCCGCGCATCCTGCGGCGTCCCAGCTGCCGCGGCGGGCGGCACGACGACCGGCGGCGCTTGCCACCGGTGCCCCTCGGGCGGAGGAGGGGGAGGTTTTGGGTGACCCAGGAAAGTGTCCAGCTGAAGGGGGTGGTGTAACAGATTTGGGGCAATTGTATTGCAAATGTATTGCGCCAGAGCGTTGTATTACATTGTATTGTATTGTATTGCATTGGATTGCAAGTAGTGCGTCGCACGCGAAAGTCCAGCAATACAATTGCGCCCCGGAATGTATTGCACGCCCCAAACGTATTGCAACCCCACAAATCTATTGCTCCAAATCTGTTGCACCACCCCCTTGTCGCTGGACCCCGACACAATATCAGGCTGCTGCGCACCGAGTCAGTTTTTTACGTGGCGCTCCCTTGGGAAGAGCTCTGGGCGATTGTGCTCCCTCACGCCCGCCACTGTGAGCCAACCGGCTACAGATGACAACAACGATGTTCCTGCCCTCCTACCCTATCTTAGCTCAAACAATACTCAAATTCCCTTATCAATCGACCTCCCCCAGAAAACCGGACCCCCTCCAAATGCGACCTAAAATTCCAGACCCCCCTCTTTGACTCTTCGACGGGTTGATAGACCGGACCCCCTAGGCTCCAATCCAGAGAAAGCGCCCTAATGAACCAGACCCCCCCAGTTGCAAAACAGGCGCCTCAAAAAACCACACCGGGGGGACGATTGCTGAGGGATTTTGAGCATGCGCGCGGGAGTTGGCAACTCCCTTGCGGGTCAACCCGAGAGGTGGGGCCGACCGCTCGGGGGGCCGCCCTGTCGGCATCTCTTCTGGGCCTCGCGGGCGCATCTGCGGACCATGGGGAGGCTCAGGTCGGGCCTGTCCCCCTACAGGCGGATTTCTTGGACCAAACATTGCAAATATCCCAAACACATTCCAAAAACGTTCCAAAATGGTACAACCAATCCTCCCCATCATATTTTCTGACTATGTTTGAATAGATCCCTCCTGTAGAGGGACGTGCCCGACTTGAGGGGAGGCCCGGGGAGCTCCTGGGAGGCCCCTGGGAGGCCCCTGGGAGGCCCCTGGGAGGCCCTGCCTGGCCCTGTGAGCCCTCAGATCCCGGCGGCCCCCCTTTTCCTTCGGGCCGGGCGCGTGCGCTGAGCCGCCGGGGCCGGGGGCCCTCGCAGACCGCCTGGGCTCGAAAACTGGCGCAGAAAGATGGGGTCCGGGGCTCCCGGCGTGATGGCCGACGATGTTGCCATGCTTCGCTACGTCGAATCTCGGGGGGGATCGAGTCGAGTCGACAAGTCGGATCGGCGATCGAAACGAATCTGGTCGGCAGCCTGGTAGGCCTCCATTAGATGACCGGAGCCCGAATCGGATACGCGATTCGAATCGAATCGGAATCGGAAGCCATCGAAGTCGAATCGAATCGAATCGGAGGAATCGAAACGAGCCCTGTCAGGGAGACTCTGGGAGGCACCGAGAGGTCCCTGGGATGCCTTGAGGGTGCATATATGGGGCGGGTGCCGCGCCCCCGGGCGGTCCGGGGGAGGGAGGTCCTCGGCCGCCCTCCGGCTGTGGCAGGGCCCCACTGGAGCCCCGGGGGCCTCCTTGGGACCTCGGGCCCTCCGCCATTCGCCCCAGAGTCGGGCGTCGGCAAGACTGGGTCTATAGCGGGACCTGGTGTCATGATCTGCACTGCGGAACGACGCCCCCCGCCCCCTTCCACTGACCGGAACTGCCGTCACCCGAAAAACACACAGCTACGGCAGACCTGGCTTGGCGATTCCAGTCCACATTTTGGACCTCGGGGCCCAATCACTAGCCGGCACCCCTTAACCGGGGTCCTGGCTATCCCCGACAGAGGCATAATCGGGGGAGGTGAAGAGGGGGGACAAGGGGACTCTCAGAGGGGATCGGCCCCTAGAAAGGCCCTTCCCAACACCCCGCCCCTGAAATGCAAGGAGCCTTTGACAAGTTGCCCTCCTGACGCATCGGTCCCCCCCTCCGGGGGGGTAGGTCCTAGGGGGCGATCCCCCGAAGCCAGAGGAGAGAGTGCACGTGCCCGCCGACGACTGGGATACTGGGGCCAGGTGACCCTAGGGAGGGGTCCCCCGAAGCCAGAGGAGCGAGTGCACGTGCCCGCCGACGACTGGGATGCGGGGGCAGGTGGCCCTAGGGAGGGATCCCCCGAAGCCAGAGGAGCGAGTGCACGTGCACGCCGACGCCTTGGGATCCTGGGACACGTCTCCAGGAGAAAAGGGAAACATCTAGATTTTGCCTGGCGGGGGGAGCGGCACAGGTTGACGCAATGAGGACGAGGTGGCATGGCGGGCTCAAAAATCCTTAGCGAAACAACCTTGCCATCTCTTGGGAGGCCGATTGCTATTCCCGCCGACTTGCGACGACCGGCCCTCCGCCGACGGGGACGGCCTCGTGTTGGTTCCGCCGCCTTCCGCCGAAGAGATATCAACTCCTTCGATCCTCGAAGACGACTCATCATATCTCATAACATCGTCGCCGCCCTGTGGCTGGCCCCCCCCTGAAGCGCCTCGCTCTGAGGTGGATTGATTTGTATGGAGATGAACTGTCCTGAGCTGAATTAACACACCCTGGCAAGACTCCGATTCGATATTGCATGATACGAGCTTGACAGCGTCAGGTTTAAATGTGCTGCAAAGGGAGGATCAGAATTGCAGCTAGCGGAAATGAACAATGCTGATCTGCCCGTCTCATCCTGCCGCATCGCCCCCGCCCCTCCCAGGAGGAGGGAGAGACGGAGGAACAGGACGATGACGACAGCGCCGTTTCTATCCCTCCGGAGGCTTCAAGAAGGTCCCTGGAAGACCCCAGAGCCCTACAGAGGACCTAAAAGGACGAGAAACGAAACAAACAATTATCGTTAGGTCGGGCATGTCCTCCCACAGGCGGATTTGGGACGAACAGTTAAACATAGTCAAAGAACATCCAAACATGGTAAAAAATACTTAGACAGCCGTCCCCGGACTACTTTCTGACTATTTTGAAATATTCCTCCTGTAGAGGGACAGGCCCGACACAAAATGATCGATGCCCTCCTTGGAAGTGCCGTGACAATCGTGGGTGATGGCGCAGGCTCCTTCTGGGCCTGCGCTGCGCCCGAGTGCTCGAGGAGCGCCCGGGGCGCAGACCCAGGGCCCAGGGATCCCCGAGAGCCCGCTGTCGAGAAACCTGATGTTGCCACGAACCCCGACCTGTGAATGCAGGCAGGGACGGCTGGAGAGAGCGGTAGGGGACAACCGCGGCGAGACGGAGAGGGAGTTCCCATGTTGGAATGCACAGCAGAAGGCGGACGCGGTCGACGATCTTCTCTATGAAGTCGGACAGGCGAGCGGCCGAGAGGTGTTTGTCGAACGGTATGCCGAGTGCTGTGCACCAAGCTGAGATGGCGATGGGGGCATCAGCACGCGAGGTGTGGAGGTTCCACTTAGGCAGCCAGTCGCGCAAGAGTCGTTCCGAGTCTTCGGGGTGCTGGCGACCCCACTGCTTGATGAAGGCTGCGTCGAGACTGGGGAGCCACTGAGGCTCCGCTCGCAGAGTGACAATTGCGTCGACGATGCGGTCGATATACTGCGGCCGGAGGTCGTTGCAGAAGCCTCTGAAGGGAATGAGGAGGGCTGCGCACCAATCGTCGATAGTGACATCGTCGTGGCCTCTCTGTTTTGTCGTCCTAGGAGGTATCCTGTGACCCTCTGAGGCCTCTCTTGGGAGACGTCCTTTGAGAGGCGTCCTCGGACCCTGTGAGGCCTCTCTCTTTTTTTTTCCTCACACCTCGCGAGGATGAGGCGACAAAATGAGTCCCACACACCTCCCAAGAACGCAGTCCGCTTACGTCCGAGAGTGTCAGAGGCCAAACGCCTGCAGACGGCGTTCATGGCGTGCTTGCGCTGAAAGAACCACAATGGCTTGTGTTCTCAGCAGAAGGTGCCGGGGATGCAGCGGCCAGCACTGTACACGAGCTGCTACCTTGGGCTGCAGCTCGCTGAACATTGCTGCGTGAAAATGCGCTGCTACCTTGGGCTGCAGTGCCACGCAACTAAAAAAACCCAGCATTACTTCTCCCACACGGCACTTGAACGAAAGATGGACATGCTTGGTTCGCGCATGAATTTTCTGTCCTGAGTCCTGAGTCCTGGGTCCACTTAAAATGCGAGGTAGCGCTTGCAGCGCAAATCGGGATTGGTGACGGAGGAATGGTCCCCACCGCCGAGCAAACCACCGACTGGATACCCCGACTTGCCCAAGTTCTTGGCAAACATATTCAGGTTGGGAATGCCTCCGCCAGTACGGCCCCATACGGTCTTCAATTTAATGCTGTGGAAGCTCATCCAGCCCGTTCCCTTTCGATGGGCCTGCGGCTGCTTGGCCGTGTAATGGAAGCCGCCCTCGCGCACGTCGTCCGCCCACTTACCGGTCACATTAATGGATACAAAGTAAACGTCCGAGCATGCGTCGCCACAACGCTGTGCCACGGCCGCGACGGCCAGGAGCGTCGCGCTCTCCGCTGCAAACTGTGGGACCTCGACCAGCAAGTGCCTGCCATCTTTGAGGAGATCAAAACGCTCCCCGTGTATATTTACCAGGTGAGGATCCCCGACTGCAGCAGCAATCGCTGCAGGCGTACGGGCTGGCGTAGGGGCAGGCGTCGGCACCGGGGTCGGTGCAGGCGTCGGCGCGGGCGTTGGTGCCGGCGTAGGCGCCAGCGTCGGTACCGGGGTCGGTGCAGGCGTCGGCGCGGGCGTTGGTGCCGGCGTAGGCGCCAGCGTCGGTACCGGCGTGGGTAGGTCGTAGATGCACGCGAACTTTCTGTTGTTATGGCCGCAACATGTGAATCGGTGTGACATGCTTTGCTTTGAACCATCACTGAAGTAATAAAAGAGATCGGCATCATCAAGCCCGTTGGAAAGTGTCATCCACCATCCCTGCCCGAATTGTTGGAGGGCGGATGGGAACATATCCAAATCATTCTCTGTTGCCAAATACCCTCCCAGTTGACTGCAATGCTGCTCGATGTCCTGGCAATCAAGCTGGACTCGCCCATCGTCATCGCAATTCCGCACCACAATTGAGTCAGTCTGCTGGGGAGAAGAGATGCATTTTGTAGGCGAAATACTGATCGCGAAGTTGGCCGGGCATGCCTGCGTCGCAGCCTGAGTTGGTGCTGGCGTTGGCGAAGCCGCCACGTAGAGCTCGACTTTGGGCACGGCACTTAAAGTGTGATCAGGGCCGGGAATGCCACCGTTCCAGTAATGGAAAGCACCAACTGCGTAAAACCAGGCACCGCTGGCCACGCTCCCGTCCAAGAGCGCGTACTGCGATCCTTCCAACCCTCCCCACGACCGGGTTGTGTAATGGATAGACACCGCCTCATAGCCTGCAACTGGCCTGGTTGACTGCTGCCCTGAAGTAACTGGGTTGAGCGATTGCTTCCATACTTGGTCCTGCAATCCAGAACCTGGCCAGCTCAATTTGAACGTGAACTTCCCGTCGCCGCTGCGAAAAGTTTCCAGTTGATCCAGAATGGCATAATTGTCATTTCCAGGATCTCCGGCGTTTTTCGACCACTCCCCATTGCTGAATAAATACGGGTACGTTTGCCGAGCCAGTAACGTCCAAACCGTAGTGCCCGTGGTACCCTTCGGGGAACTGACGCGGCCGAGGTCGAAGCTGGTGGCGTCCGTGCCGAGCTGCAGGAGCACGGTGTCCTGCTGAGGGTCGACCTCCGCAGCTGCGGTCGTGCCGAAGACGCCGTGGGCGAGGAGATGGATCAGCAAGCACGCTCGGGCAGGCGCCGTCCGGGCCATCGTGGCGTGCATGTCAGAAAGGCAGACTCGAGGAAAAGTTAGTCCGGTGAGGCGCGTACGTTGGCGTTTCACGTTTGAGCCAGATGGCTGCGGATCTTGAGGCCTCTCTTGGAAGCCTTGTGGGGCTCCCTGGGGCTTGCCTGAGGCAACCTTGGGGCCCTCGTCGGTTGTCTTGGAGGGGTCTTCGACCGTCTCGGGGTCCGCTTGGGGGCGTCTTGGGCCGCCTTGGAGCGGACTTGGAGGCCTCTTGGGCCATCTCGGGCGCAGAAGAAACCGACCAAAGAGATGCGGTAAAAGCGTGTGTTTTTCCGAAAGAATTGTATGATTCTAGCCTCTTGGACGTCACCTTGTTTCCCACTTGGGACGCTTTGGGGGTCTCCCAGGCATTAACTTAGGCAGTGTGGAGCCGTGAGGGATCTTTGGGAGGCTTCCTGGGACCATCTGGGGATTCTCTTGGGAGCCTTGTGGGCTCCCTTGGACCTGCCTGAGGCAGCCTTGGAGCCCTCGTCGGTTGTCTTGAAAAGGTCTTGGGCCGACTTGGGGTCCGCTTGGGGGCGTCTTCGTTGCCTTCGCCCCCCGTCATCCAACCCTTCTCCCTCCCCTCGCTCGCTCCCTCCCCCTTCCCCTTTCGCCATTCTTTACCTCCCCTCCTCCCTCTGCCAGCCTGGCTCCCCTGTACTCTCTCCCTCTGCCTGCCTGCTCCCCCTCCCTTCCCGCCTCCTCCCATCCTCATTCGCCTCCAACGCCCTCCCCATGCCCCCTACTCATGTTCACGTTTTCTGCTCGTCCTCTTGCTTCTCCCGGCAATCCTCCTCCTCCTCCTCCTCCTCCTCCTCCTTGTCCTCCTTTTCCTCCTTATCCTTCTTCTCCTCCTCCTTCTCCTCCTCCTCTTCCTCGTCCGTCCAATTCCATGCTGGTGGCAATGTCAGGATGATGGTTCCCGACGCCACAGATCCCATCCGCCGTGGCCAACGCCGGGGGGGATGGGGAGGACACCCATCGGAAGACGGTGGAACGGCAGCAGCATTCCCTGAAGGACGCTCCCCGTCTGACCCACTTCTTCGCCGTCTCCCCCCCGTCAGGCAACCCCGTGTCGCGAGGCTGCCTTTAGGTCGGGCATGTCCCCCAACGGGCGGATTTGGACGAATAATCGAGCTTCGTCAAACAATATTCAAATATAGACAGAAAAAAAAAAACAGATCGTCCCCAGACTATCTGACTATTTTTGAACATTCCTTCTATGGAGGGACACGCCCGACTTAAGGCTGCCTTGCCGTCGACGCCTTGAACGCAGCGGCATCAAAGAAAAACGCCGCCCCACATGCGCGGCCACGGAGTTCCGGGCCCCGGTTCCTGCTCGTTTTCGTCCTTTTCCTTCTGCTCCTTCTGCTTCTCCTTCTCCTCCTCCTTCTCCTCCTCCTTCTCCTCCTCCTTCTCCTCCTCCTTCTCCTCTTCTGCTTCGCTCTTACTTCCCTCCTCGTGCCTCCAACTGGCTTTCTTGGCGGCGCCTTTGCGCGACGCTTGGCAAGTCCTCGCTGGGGGGGTGGGGGGGAAGGAAAGTTTGCAGGCTCAGGGGGCCTGATCCTTTCGGCTGGTATGGGGTCTTGGCAGTAGCGCTCTCCCCGCGCTCGCACTGCACCTTCCTTCGGCTCCCCTGCCGTCGCGGGGTCACGGGTGAGAAGAAAGAGAAACGGTGGGAAGGAAAGCCAGGAGACAACGGAGTAGGTGCTGCCTAAATGTGCCGCGGACGCGCGCCGGCACGCGCTGGGGGGCAGATGGGCCACATATGATAGTCAAGAGTAGTTAAACGTTGGAGTGGGCGATGGAGTTTTTCTCCAGCGACTGAATACAGTGTTCGTGGCAAGTTGTACCCAATTTGTATTGTTGTCCCCTGTACAAATCGGAGGTGAAGGGGTGAGATCGAAGTGGAACGGAGAGCCCCCCTACCAGGAAATCGGTTTCGGTTTCGTGTTCGTGCGTGCCGCACGTGTGGGCGAGGCGAAACTGCTTGGGCGGGCGAGAAGACAATCTCTTCCGGCTGAGGCGCGGCCGGACCAAATGATTCCTTTCCGGGGGCCTGGGGCCCGCGGTGTCCCGCCGGCGTCTTGCTTTTGGCAAAAGCGCGACCAGACCAAATGATTCTTTTCCGGGGGCCGGTGGCCCGCGGTGTCCCGCCGGTGTCCTGCCTGCGGCTGAGGCGCGGCCGGACCAAATGATTCCTTTCCGGGGGCCAGTGGCCCACGGTGTCCCGCCGGTGTCCTGCCTCCGGCTGAGGCGCGGCTGGACCAAATGATTCCTTTCCGGGGGCCGGTGGCCCGCGGTGTCCCGCCGGTGTCCCGTCGGTGCCCAGATGACGATGATGATGATGATGATGATGACGACGATGATGATGATGATGATGATGATGAGTATGATTATGATGATGATGATGATGATGATGATGATGATGATGATGATGATGATGGTGTCGATGATGTTGGTGATGTTGACGATGATGGTGTTGGTGGTGATGATGATGGTGCCCCGATGATGATAATGATGTTGCTGAAGATGATGATGTTGACGATGTTGGTGATGATGATAATGATGATGGTGATGGTGGTGGTGATGAGGGTGTCCCGATGATGATGATGTTGATGTTGATGTTGTTGGTGATAATGATGGTGTGTTGGTAACGATGATGATGATGATGCTGATGATCCGGATGATGTTGATGATGATGATGATATGGTGATGTTGATGAAGATGATGATAATGATGGTGTCCCGAAAAATGTGATGTTGGTGATGATGCGGTTGATAACGGGTGATGAAGATGGTGCCCCGAAGATGATGATGTTGATGATGGCGATGACGAGGATGGCGTCCGATGATGATGATATGATGTTGATGATGAGGCTGACGCTGAAGTGATGATGATGATTTTGATGGTGATGGCCCGATGAGGGTGGTGATGATGCTGATGCTATTGGTGAGGATGATGGAATCCCGATGATGATGATGGTGATGATGTTGTTGGTGAGGATGATGGTGCCCCGATGGTGATGGTGCGGATGCCTGTTCATGATGCTGATGATGGCGTCCCGGTGACGATGAGGTTGATGATGTTCATGGTGATGATGATATAGTGTTGATGATGATGATGGAAGTGTTCCGATGATGATGATGATGATGATGGTGTCCCGATGATGATGATGTGGATGATGATGGTGACGCTGACGGTGTCCAGATGATGATGGTGGTGATGATGATGTTGGTGATGAGGTGATGATGATGGTGTCCCCATGGTGATGATGATAGATATGATGTTCATGACGTTGGTGACGGTGATGTTGATGCTGATGACGTTGGTTGTGAGACCGATTGTGATATCTATAGTGAGATCGATAGTGGTAACGAATGTGAGATCGACTGTGAGATCGGTAGTGAGATCGGTCGTGAAATCGATACTCAAATCATCGGTGAGATCGATTGAAAGAGACAGATCGAGTGAGATCGATTGTGAGATCGACCGGGTGAGATCGATCGAGCGAGACCGATAGTGAGATCGATACTGGGATCGATAGTGGGACCGATCGAGCGAGACGTTGCCCCCCCCGAACCTCCTTATCGCCCGAAGGGTGGTCGTATAGGTAGAGCGAAGGAGCTGCGTGATGTCGTCGCTCCAGCGTTCTCGCTTAAATACCACTATGTCTGCGGCGAGCATGACGCGAGTCGCGGGCGTCGGGGCTTCAGGCTGCAGCGAAGTCGGGCCAACCTCTGTCGGGATTGCGTTGCTGCGCGCCCTGCCCATCGACATCTCCGCTCGTGGCGCAACGTCGCCCCGTCCTCGACTTCAGGAGTGCGTTGCCCGCCCCGTAGCTGCATATGTCGCTCTGCGGAAAAATTCGCCCCAAAGTTCAAGGTCGGAGCCGTCGTCGGCGTCGTCGAAATTGAGTTGCCGCCGGATGTAGTTGGAGTTGTTTTGTGGTTGGTCCGTCGTCGCTGTGCCCTGGGTCGGATCTGGACGCGTCGTCGGTTGGTGCGGTCTGGTTGCTGCCTCGTCACCTGGTCGCGTTCACTATGAGACGTGACATGTGTCGCTGGGTGGATCTCAATACTAAAACCATGTCCTTGGTGACCGTCCACGAGGTGCAGCCGCGCATGACAGTTGGCGCCGCCGCGCCGTTGAAGTCTGAGCCTGCTATGAAAAAGGGATATCGGCTGCTTGAAAATTCGTCTCGGCGTTTGCTGAACGGGGCACTTCCCATGGCAGTACGCTGGAAAGCTCAGCCTGGTGGACGTCGCGGGGCGTCAGCTTCCAGCCCAAAATGCTTGGCGATCTGTTCGGCGCTGAGGATGGCGACCGCGCCCCCGTCGACGTCGACGCGACTAGTTATTTGCCCGCGTCTCCTGCTCATGTTTGCGAACAAATTATGGTTCTGTCCCAGCGCAGCTCAAAACGGCGCTTCGCGGCCGCGCGCTCGAGGCCGCGCGGGGCGCACTAGAATTGGCGCAGACTGGGGGGCGAGTAGTCGGACATCGTCAGCAAATCGTAAATTTGTCAGAAGCGTAAGTTTTGCGAGCCCCAGCTGCGCGCCAAACCCTCTCGCACCCAGGTTGGTTGGAATTGGCGGAGCAAGTGCTCGAGCAAAGCCTCGGGGAGATAGGATCTGAGCATGCTCAGATCAGATCTCCCGAATGGCGCCGCATTCGAAGTTGCAATTCCTGCTGATGACGTCTGTCTACCCCGCGGCCACCTGTCCACATTTGAACTTCCGCAGTTGGGCGACGCGCGGCGCCGGAACGCTGCGCCCCCGCAGGGCTTCCCGCGCGGCGACCCGCGCGGTCGAGCGCCTGTTTGAAATTGATGGCAGCCGCCAACAAGTGCAATTGCCATTCGTAGGAACACGCGCGCAACATGGTCGCGGTGAAAGGGCGGCCCTCTGTGCAGGAGCCCCCGCGGGAGCCAGCTTGGTCGGGGGACTGATGCGAGTCGAAAAGCGCTTCGAGCCCGCTGCGTAGCAGTCGAGACAGCAGCTTGTAGCGCAATGGCAGACTAGCAAGTGGCCATTAATTGCTGGGTAAGCGCGGGCCGCCAGACCTGGCGACGACGCCAATCGCGGCGCGCCTCCATTGCTCGGGCGGCGTCTGTTCAGGCGCGATAATGTCGTTGAAGAGTTCCAGCTGCGCGATCGCCCCCCCCCCCCTCACCCCCCGCGCGCGCTTTCAACAGCCTTGCAGGAGGCCGGCCGCGTCTCTGCATCTGCCTGTTTTGCGATGAATCACTGATTGGCGCAATTCGTTCTTGGGCAAAGGATGGGATGGCTGGTTGGGTGGCGCCGATCGCGCGGTCGGTCGTGGATCTGTCGGCGTTGGTAGAGCGACGGTAAATCTCTTCGTAGAAGTCTGCAAACACGTCTGCAACCCCTCTCCGGTCTGATTCGTCGTCGCTGTTCGCGGTCGATGGCTTGCGCGATGTCTTTTTTGCTGGACTTGATGCCGAGTATCTTAATGAGGCCGCGAAACTGGAGAATGATGTCATTGAGTGCCGTCTGTCATTGTGCCCTCTTGAGGGCCCAGCGCTGTCGTGGAATGCGCTTGTCGAGAGCTGTTCTGGCGGTCGCGTCGGCGCGCGGTGTATCTCTTCGCTGTGTCAGGAGTGCCCGCGGTAGTCGCGCGGCCTCGTCGTCGTCTCGAATGGCGAATGGCTGTTGCTGTGGTTCGTGCTCTTGCTGTCGCTGGTGGTCTTCGCGCGCCGCTATGAGTGCTCGCTCGGCGAGCGCGCGGGCGTTTTGCAAGTCATCGAGTGGGCTGCTGATCGCGAAGCTTTTTTCATGCTTTTTGGAAGCTGGAGTCGTTGGTTCGCGGCGGTTGCCGACGCATGCGCTTGCGTCGGCAACCGCCCTCGCCGTCGCCGTCGGCGCCCCGCGCTGCCCGCTGCTAGTCGGAGGCGCACGACTTGATGATCGGAGTGGAGGTCCGGGCACGTCGCAGCGACTGAATCGAATGCCAGACGCCGGGCCCGTTGGTCAACCGAGATGCAGTCGATCTGCGATTCTGCCCGGTTGGAGCCTTCAGGCGCGCGCGCGTGCAAAGTTCTGCGACGCGTGTAGAGCGCTTTCTTTGCCGTGCTGAGCTTTCGCACGCAAGCCGGTTACCGCGGCCGCGCGCTGCGTTCACTGCGGCCATTCAGTCCGCGGTTGCCGGGAGCGCTTTCGCCTGCGACGCGCTTGTCGAAGTGGGCGTCGAGCCGCCTGCCAACCAGCGGGTTGAGGTCGCCCGTCAGCACTGCCATTCGCTCGCGTCGTCGCGCCGCGGTATGGGCCTCAGAAGATGCGTTGTACATGGCCTGCGCGCGGTGGTCGCCGTTGCCTCCATGAGGGTAGCACGCCGCAACGGACCGGAAAGGGAACTGAGGGAAGTCGATGCCAATGTAGGCGGTCCGTTCGTCGATCGCTTTGAATCCTCGGACGCGCGTCGCGCGCCGCTCGCGCGCCAGAAACGCAGCGCCGCGAATTGGAGAGTCATGCCCTGCAGGTGCACATATGCTAGCGCCACGCTCTGCAGACCAAATCTCTCGTTGCACAGCCCGCCACGCTTCGTTGACAAGTGCCACCGCGCCCCAGGATATGCGTGGGCCCATGGGTGAGCAGATCGATCGCGTCGTCGTTGGCGAGGCTTCGTGCGGATGTTTGGATAATCGCCGCGGCGTCGTCTCTGGCGCTGGATTGTAGGTGGGCGCCTGCTCTGCCTGGGGGGTCTTGCGATGCCATTTGCACCGTCGGTGGTAGAGCGTCTGGTGACGAGTGCTGCCGGTCGGCGCGCGGTGCCTGGAAGCATGCCGGCACGTCCCCCATCCGTGCATCCTCCGGCGCTGCGTTGAACTGGATGTCGATGCGGCTGCGTGCGTTGGTCCAGCAAGGAGAGCATTTTCACCGAATCTCCGGGTTGCTCGCCGCGAGGTTGCACGCTGATGACCTGTAGCAAGAGCCCGTCGTCGCCCTGCGAGGGGCGCCAGGGTGTTCTGAGAGAGTCGTCGACACCATCATCGGAATTCCCCAGGTCGCCGATTGACAAATTTGGGGTCGAGGGCGAATCGTGGAAGGCCGGGGGCGGGGCGAAGACAATCGGAATTGCGCCCCCCGCTCCGCGGTTGCAAGCAAGACCGCCCTTCGGGTCGGAGCTGGAGTAGTGGGTCGCGCACGTGGGTGTCCAGATGCGGCCGGCCGCCTGCAGCGGGTTGGAGTAGGGAAGGTCGGTTGGGGGCGATTGAAACGAATGGCGGTGATGTCCTGAGACTCATTGGGGGTGCTGTCTGACTCCAGGCGACAATTGCCCATCTGGACATGCGTGGGCCGTCTGTCATTGGAGGTCCAAGGCGGCCTCCCTCTTCGCCGTGGAAGTAACCGCGTCGACTCTGGCACTGCCCCCGCCCCCTAAAGTGCTCGGCGCGCCGCCCTGGTCGACCTTCGCAAGAACTCCCCCTTGCACTTCGCCTTGCCTCTGTCACCAAATACGCGAATCGATTGCTGCGCCAGCCCTTCCCCCATGACACAACCTGTCAAATGGTTCTGCCGAGCAGCCTCTTCTCGACGGGGTCGTTGCTCTTGCGCCGCGACTTGTCGTCGACCCCCTGCTGGGCCGCGGCGCCGCTCCATTCTCTGAGGAAGCTCACGTTCCATCGCGGGTCTTGAACTGGGCGAGGCGCGACGCCCAAATTGCCCATCGCCGTGAGCTCGATCAGGATGCTGCCCATCTGCTCGAAAGTACTCTCTGCGAAGATCTCTGACTTCAATCCGCCAGAAATCACCTGCAAGTCGCAGTCCGAGTCCCCGATGTTTCGGGCGTGCTAAACGATGTGATGGTGATATTGCGCTCAATGGCATGCTCCTGGTCGCTGTTCATCTTGCCCCTGCCATCCTTGATCTGCGACTGCAAACCCACGGCTGCTCCCATTGCGCAGGCCTCAGTTCGAGCTGCAGAGTTGCGGCGTCACGCACATCATCGATGTCCTCCTTGTGCTTCTGGGCCACGGCGCGAAGTTCGACGTGGATTTCCTGGCCAGGCATCTTGGAGACGTCGCTGCTCTCCCTTCCTGCGCTAGCCAACGGGCAATGGGCCCGCGGAGGTTGCTCAGCCTCTGCGGAAATCTAGCGCGCGCGCGAGAGAATAATCAACAATCGACGAAAATTCACACGCGTCTTCTTTTTGTGCAGAGCGCCATTACTTTGACGTATGCGTCTTAGACTATGACGCACGCTCTTTGTCTGCACCTCAGAAAAGCACGCATGCGACACATATGATGGAAATGCAGCCATATGTTTGGGGCGTTGCGTCAAAAGGAATCACGCAATCACGCCGCGCGTGACTCCTCAACAAAAAGACGCGTCACATTACATTTTGGATTGCGTCAGTCCGTTTGGCGACACCATGAATGATGGGACTCTGTGTTGGCTGGGGATTGGGTTACTCGCCCATGCCAGCAGCATATGAATCGAATGTGCGTTGCGTTTGCGCTGGGTGTGCGTTGCGTGTACATGGCGTGTGCGTTGCAGTTTCTTTGTTAGTGCGTTGCGAGCATCGCATGGCATTGTCAAGTTCACATTTAGATACATTACATTGCATTACGTTGCAATACATTGCATTACATTGCGGTTACTAACACCACACTTCATGTGCTCCAGTAGTTCAACAGATCATGGGTTCGTATAAAGGTCAAACGGTCTTGAACTGCCCCTTTCTTCGGCCCACGAACTGCCCCGCGACGCGCCCGCAAACCGCCTGTATATATTTGAATGTCAACGCAATCCATGCGAGTAAGACTCACCCCCCCTCTTCGGCCTCCGCCTGTCTCCCTCCTCATCCAGAGCCGTTTTGGCCCAAGCATTCTTCTCAAGAGAGCGCCTGCTGCGCGCGAGCGCGCGCTGGCGCCATGGCATCAAAGGCGCTCGCGGTCCACGTGAAAGCAGCGCGGCTGAACGAGACCCTCGGCTGCCTTCCACCAGCAGCCCTCGCGAAGAAGGGCGCCTTCGTGCCCTACACGAACAGCAGCTTCAACATCGCCCCCCGTTGCAGGAGATGGAGCCGCACAAAGAGACCCTGCGCGGTGTGCTTGATGCGCCTGGTGGCGAGATGATCCTGCGCACGTCGATGTCCAACGGGGGGCGCGCGTAAGCCAAGCGTGAAGGCATCGAGCTGGATAACGCCATACTCGAAGAGGGCACGTACGCGCTGCGATCGATGATTTGCTAAATGGCGAAACCCTGAAGAAAAAAAAGCCTCCGCGAGGCGCTCGAAGTGAGAACGGAAACGCTCGGGTCGAGAATTATGAGAAGGGCGGAGGAGGGATGGAACACTGATCGAGACGGGGGGGGGGGGGGGGGGGGGGGGGGGGGGGGGGGGGGGGGGGGGTGGGGGGGGGGGGGGGGGGGGGGGGGGGGGGGGGGTGGGGGGGGGGGGGGGGGGGGGGGGGGGGGGGGGGGGGGGGGGGGGGGGGGGGGGGGGGGGGGGGGGGGGGGGGGGGGGGGGGGGGGGGGGGGGGAGGTGGCCTGGCGAGAGAAGGGCAGCGGGCCATGCCAGTGACGCTGATGATGACGTCGCCGCGGTGCCTTCCGATCGCCCCGCAGACGATGGACGTCGAGAACATCAGCGACGCTCAGTCGGAGGCGGCGGACATGGACAGGCTGTTCCACACTAGCGACCCCGACTTGCAGAAGCTACTGCAGGAAGGTCCCGTCGAGAAGAAGCTTCGCCTGTGGACGAAGACGAAGGACCAGAAAAAGTGCATGACCATCGACGGCTCCAGCACTGAAGAAGTGAGGAGGCTGGCGACTGCCTCGTCAGAGCAGGCCCTCGACCCGACGTGCTTCGCGAAGCTCAACTCCAAGAAGAAGAAAGACCGCATCGTGAAGAATAACCAGAAGGCCAAGAATGCCCCCAAGAAGGCCCCCAAGAAGGCCAAGAAGGCCAAGGTGACAGCCAAGAGGTCGTCGGAGAGCAACTTGGTATACAGTCATTGATGCCACAAAGTGCTGCGCGAGCGCAAGAAAAAAGGCATCGAAGCCGAGGGGTGAAAGGTTCGCGCTCGAGAGGCGGGCAGCGCTGTTGTAGCCGAGCTGGAATGAATGGACGGCAGGCGAGTCCTCTACCTGTGGCGTGCGCGATGGCACGCCATTCTCTTCGTCCTCATCCTCATGGTGATCATCCCCCCCCCTTCGTCCCCCTGGCCCTCGCTCTTACATCGTCAACGGGCGCAGACAGGCATGCATCGTGGGGCGCCGCCTGCACGCTCGGACCTGTCGGACGGGAAAAAAGGAGGGGGGAATATATATATATATATATATATATATACATATATATATATATATAACAGGAATGTGGATGAGGAGGAGGAGAAGGGAGAGGAGGGAGAGGAGGGGAAGGAGGAGGCGGAGGAGGAATAGCATGAGGAATCTCAAATATTGTAAGTTGTATTACCCGTACTGGAAGTATGCGTGCACTGAATGGCAGCACCATTACCTTTCGCATTTGGGGTACCCGTATAGGTGTCAATATTCTTAATGGAACTGATTAATATGATCACCAGCATCCTCAATATCAGCGCCACGGTTCTTACTCTGAAAATTTGTTTCGCAATATGTGCTGCTAGTCATTATTGGTAATATTCGCCACATGTGTTAGTATGCTTGGTATGAATAGCACTGTCATTAATATAACATTACCGTTACACTTCATGTGCACCTTGGTATGTCTAGTTATTCGTGTTATGTTTATTCGTGCTACTGTTAGTATTGATAATCGTGTTAGCATTACTACCCGTATGACTAGTACGTTTTGTAATCGTGATACTTCTCGTACACACATAATTAAAAACAGTGTTGGAATTATGATTACGAGCCGCATGATTGTTATGGGTCGTGCGGTTTATCAATCGCACCAGTATTAGTAATGTGAACATTCGTTTTCCTCTTCTTACAACCAGTATTACTATAAGAATTATTCTTAACAAGAATAGGAATATTGTCCAAATAGGATTGCCCTATATGAGTCCTAATACACACCCTACTATGTGTCCGTTCCCCCCTAATTCCGATGCCCCCCCACCCAAATTCCTATGGCTATGCCTATGCCTATGCCTATGCCTATGCCTATGCATGTGCCTCCCCCCATAGCTCGTATGCCTACGGCTATGCCTATGCCTGTGTGCTTGCTTGTTTGATTGCCTGCTTGCTTGCTTGCTTGCTTGCGCGTTTGCCCTCGTGCTTGCTTGCCTGCGCACTTGCTTGCTTGCTTGCATTCTTGCTTTCTCTGATTCCTTGATTTGAGTCCGCTAATCTATTTGGTGTCAACGATGGCTGATATGTTTATGAATATGTCTCCAAATAGGCTCACCTTATAGCTGTCCTGGCTCAAGCCCTACAAATTGGTCCGTTGCCCCCCTCTGATTCCTATGGCTGTGCCTATGCCTATGCCTATGCCTCCCCCCTAACTCCTATGCCTACGCCTATGCCTATGCGTGCTTGCTTGCTTGCTTGCGTGCCTTCCTTGCCTTGCTTACCTGGCTGATTGCTTGCACGCTTGCTTGCTTGCCCGCTTGCTTGATTGCCCGCTTGCTTGCTTGCGCGCTTGCTTGCACGTGTGCTTGCTTGCTGGGTTGCGGATTCCAAGCATGCTTGATCCCTCTGTCCGTTCCTCCTGCTTTCTAGACGTCCGCTCTACCAGAGTCTGTACGGTCGCTCTGTGTTGTTGCCAAAGCTCTCCGGTCTAGCTCTCATCCTCACATCCTCTCCTCTCATCTGTCACCCTCCATACAGAGCCATATGAATCGTCCACGCAAGTCAACCCGAGCTCACCAAATCTCGACCTCACAAACCCACTCTCCTACATGGCCGTCCCCCGTTCCCCCGGTTCCCCCCCTTATCCCTATCTCTCCACTATGCACCCGCTCAACCCTGGACCTTCGCGTCACCTCCTTCCAGTATCACGTGAGCGGATATATGCGGGAATTGCCACTGTTTCCTAAAGGCGGGCCAACTTTCACTAAACTATCTTATCTTCCCACTATCCCCCCCCAAATACCCCACCCACAACCCACCACCACAACCCCCACCCCCCGCCACCCCAAGCTCTCCCCACCACTAACTCCTATGCCTACGCCCATGCCTATGCCTGCTTGCTTGCTTGCTTGCCGCCTGCCTGCCTGCCTGCCTGCTTGCTTGCGCGCTTGCTTGCGCGCTTGCTTGCTTGCACGCTTGCTTGCTTATTTGCTTGCGTGCACGCTTGCTTGCGCGCTTGCTTGCACGCTCGATTGCTTGCTGAGTTGCGGACCCCAAGCATGCTTGATTATTATGGTTCCTTGATTTGAGTCGTCCTTGATTTGAGTCGTCCATTACGCTGGCTGATCTTATAATATGAATATGGTTCGATATTCTTATAAATATGACTCGTACCATTCGTATTATGTTTAATGTTCCGCCCATGTTTCTTATATGTCGTCCTCCTCGTCTCCATCTCCACGCCACCCTCCTCCTCCTCCTCCTTATTATTATTATGATTAGTCGTATTATGTTTCTTATTATCCTTATGCGTCTTATTACTATTTGTTTTATGGGTATGATCCTTCTTATGATTCCTCATGTTATTCGTATTATGATTATTATGTATAGTACTATTGTTAGTATTCGTATCATTATTAATAATAATATTACGAGTACTTCTATTATTAATATCATTATTAGTAGTAGTGGTAGTAGTAGTAGTAGCAGTAGTAGTTGTTGTAGTCCTCTTCCTCCTCCTCCTCCTCCTCCTCCTTCCCTTCCTCCTGCTCCTCCTCCTCCTCCGCCTCCTCCTCCCCCTCCTCCTCCTCCTCCTTCCTCTCTTCCTCCTTCTTCCTTCCTCCTACTATCCTCCTCCTCCTCTCATCTCTCCTTTCCTCCTCCTCCTACTTCTCCCTCTCCTCCTCCTCCTCCTCCTCCTCCTCCTCCTCATCCCCCGAAGCCATTTTGGTTCAAGACCTAGACTTCACCGGGGAGAACCTGTTTAATCCGCGGACTCCAGGTGTTGCAAGATGGCCAATCGCCGAAGAGAACAAACGGCGGGGCGCAACGGAGGCGAATTGGGGCACGAAAGCGACAAAGCACAGATCGCAAGAAAAGAAAAGGAGGGGCCCGCTCAGACCGCATGGGCCGGCGCGGGAACGCCGAGTGCCCAAGCACCAGGGCCACAAACCCGGGGTGGAAGACATTGACGGCGCCGAGGAACGCCAGGAAGTCCAGGGACCAGGGATGGCGCATGCGAAACTGCAGATCATGAGAAGGAGCCGAAACTTGAAGAGGAAGCCCTTAGAAATCCACATGGCAGCCAGACTGGGCACTGCAGGGAACTGGTGATTGCGCCAGCAAAACTGCGGCACATGAGAAGGGACCAAACTTGTAGAAAAAAACCTTGGACTGGCAAGATGACTGCTAGACCTGGCACGACGCCAAAGCTGGGGCGCAAAGATGCATTCCCGACGAAAGCCGATAGGATAATCGGGACACCACTCAGACAAGGCCGCGCAAAGGAAGACCTTGCACGCGAACAGACAAGCAGCCCGAGCACGGAACAGACCAGGCAGCCCAAGAGGCAGGGCGACGGCCACGGAGGCGCCAGGCGACCCGAACTGGGGACGCGAGGTAACGACGCCCACATGGCACTTCAATCGCCGAACAGCACGAGGCGGACCCTCGCCGAACACGAAGAGCAGCAAGGGCGGCCATGAGCGCGCGGGGGGGGGCAGCGCCACGGCGGCGCAGCTGGGAAGGGGGGGAGAAGGGGAAGGAAGAGCGAAAAGCCCATAGAACGCGGCGAGAAAACACGCCAGCAAACGGACGGAAAAACCCACTTAACGCGCGAGACCAACGCTGGGCGCACGGGCACTCCGAAACATCCACGCAAGGCAGAGCCCGAGCGCAACGGGAGAGTAGAGCGCTAGGAAGACTACCATAGGGGCAATGGCGCGACCTCTGGGAGCGCCGAAGGACGCGCGGGCAGCTACGCCAGGGCGGCCCCGCATCATCGCTCGTCGTGGCGACCCCTTGCGTCGTGCCCCCAACGGTCGCGCTGCGCCGAAGCGGCGCTAGAGCTGCCCGAACCCGCAGTCTTACCGCAGCCCCGAACTATGGCGCCATTTTCGCGCCTGGGTATATTTTTTCCCGAGGCTATGCGGGCCCCCCTGGTGTCCATCCGGCGACCGTGATCTCGGGCCCACTCGGCGACGTCGCGGTCGGCCTCGGCCACCGCCCAAAGGAAATCCACGGCGTCGCCGGGTTTGCTGGGAGTCGAAAGCGCGATTTCTGAATAACTCGCATGGTAATCTAATGCGAGAGCGCAATGCCTGAATAGAATGCGATGAGTTCTCTGGTGGAAGCGGGGGTCTTGATTAAATTGCGAAGAAATCTTGACTCACCTGCGAGGAAGTCTCAAGCGGGAGCGCCGTTCCTGAATAAATTGTGAGGAAGTCTCAGAT
>CAUYUJ010006322.1:0-7500 GCA_963575745.1 Prorocentrum cordatum | reverse complement strand
CTTGACGCAAGCAGCTCCGTTTCAAAACGGGGCTCTCGTCCGAGGGGCGCCTGCTTTGGGGCCTCTGGAGGAGGACCCCAGAAGGGAGGCGGCTTGCAGGCCGAGGCCCCGAGGTGGAGGTCCAGACTAGAACCAGGAGAAGGCCCAGAGGGGGGTTCCATGGGGAGGCGCTAAACTCGATGCAAGCGGTTCCTTTCAAAACGGGGCTCTCGTCCGAGGAGCGCCTGCCCGGGGGCCTTTTTGGGGGGGGGTCCAAGAGGGAGGCGGCTTGTAGGCCGAGGCCCCAAGGTGGAGGTCCACACCGGCACCAGGAGAAGGCCCAGAGGGGGACCCGTCCGTCCTAACCACAGATGGTTCCTGTTCCTGTTCCTGTTCCTAGAAGGCACGCGCAGTCTGCGAACCTCTACCCGCCGCTGCCATCATGCTGCAACCGTTTGGAAAAGCAACTCTGAACACCATTCTGCTGCTAACGACTCTGCGAGAAAGGCGGACCTCAGCTTGCCCAGTAGTTTCCCTGTCCGGAAAAGCAACTGTTTCTCTCCATTGCGATAAAATGCAATTGCTACTGCCCCGGCGGCTGAATCCCCAGAGGACCTCTTAGCACCATCAATGCTGAATATGTAATTGACGTCTGCTGCTTCCGACGCCCGCTGCATATTTTCGGCGCGTTGGACGAACCAATCTTGACCCATGTCGAGCGCCTTGCTCGCAGCCTCATCGGCTAGCCCGCTGTAATCTCTAGGGCCCCACTCGAATACTCGACGTTGCTTCGTCGGGGAAGCCGCTGGGCACCATGGAGCCGCAGCAACTGCCGTGCGATGCGCACAAACAAGGGCCGCAGCTCGTCACTATGAAGTAGCGACCGCCCTCCGAGAAGTTGTGCCACCTGCAAGTTGTCCGCCTGGATCCACGCTCTGCCCCCGTATGTTCCCCAGGCACGTTCTTCAGAGATTGGCTTCGCAAACTCATGGAGTTCCAATGGTAGCTTGACTATGCGCAGCGCTGGCGCATTGCAAGGGCGAGTCATTGCGGTTTCTGGGACGGGCAGACCCCATGTACGACACACCTCTGCACAGAACTCCGGAAAGCCGTTCATCCACTCGTCCATGGAGCTGCAATCGCCCCTGCGCCCTTCCCAACCCAGGCCCCATGCAATTGCAAATGGGTGGTCCCACGCCGCGGCCGGGTGCCCAGGGCGAGCCCGAGTCATGCCCAAGCGTCGTCGTTTGGATCCGGAGGCAAGGGGAAGTACAGTTTCCCACCGCCGGGTGGACCTACATTGCCGCGCTGCCCGCACCGGGTTCTCGCCGCAATACAAGCTCCACTTCTCGATCTTCCAAGCTTCCTTGAAGACTGCCCTGAGCACCCGAACGAAGATGAATTCCCGCCCGGCCGCATCCATTCATTGAGAATTCATTGACGCAGTCCTGGCGTTGAAATGCATTGCCGTCTCGTCTGGGCGCCTGCGCAAACGGAACATTATGCGCAGCCTCTGCAATTCCCATGTTCGCAGCTGCTTCAACACTTCAGCAAACAAATGCCACGTCTCTGAACCGCGCTGCACGGTGGCGGCGGGCCCCGTTCCCCAACCTCGCAATCTCATTGAATGGGTGCACCGCGGTTCTGCAATGTTCTCTGGTGTTTGTAGTAGCACAGCTCCGCGCGACCCATGTTGCACTGGACGCTCGCGCGCGCTGCCACTCGGGCCCAACAGCTCACCGAGCAGCTCCAAGTGGTCCCGCCTGTGGTAATTCAGAGCGCCCCCGCCCTGCCCGATGGCACATGGCCCGCACTCGGCTGTCTTCAAGGATCCGGCGGTTAGGTACTCCAGCGACTCCCTCTTCCATAGCATGCGCTGTCTCCCTGAGCTGTCCACGTAGCGGGCGAGCGCCTCGTTGATATCCTTGATCATTCGCTGCATCATTGGTCCATCTCGCGCAAGAAGAACAACATTGTCTGCCCAGATTGCGTGGGATACTGTTGTGCCTGAATCGTCGGTCCAATCATCTGGAACTTTGAAACCCAAGCCCTCCTGCGCCCATGCGTCCACGACCGGTTCCAAAATGTATTCAATTATGTCTCGCCGCTCGTCTGGCGTTTCCACGCCACCTTGCTTGCCTCCCCGATTAAATGGGAAAGGATCCGTCTTTCCAACAGTAGGTAGGGTAATGGTAGCACTCACTCCGCTCAGTTCTCGCATACATACTCCCACGCCGTGAGCCGGCACGCGTCGATGCAGCAGCGAGGTCATCACTAACTCGTGCGGCATGCTATCAAGGGGCGTCTTCACGTCCTGGCAAGCGATGAGCAGATGAAGATTCCAGCTATCAGCCAAATACGAACATTCCCTGATAAGTCCTGTAAGCGCTCTTGTCGAGGTCTTCGTGCGAAATCCGTACGAGTGCACGCGCGTCGGACGCATATGGCCTCGCAACCTTGGCTGGCGGCTCCTGAGAAACCATTTTTGTAACACCAGTGACTTCCAAATCCAACGGAGGTCGTCGAAGAAGCATGTCGCTTTAACCTTGGGCAATCCAATGAAGAGAAGCACCTTCCAGAACGGCGACGACGGCGACGCCGAGTCCAACTGATCGTAGTCGCGGAGAAGCCGGTGCACGTGAAGCACGCTCAAGAAAGGCAACATGTTGTAGACCTCAGGTGTGATCCCATCCGAACCCGGAGCGCCCCCTTTCTTGAGTTGCGACCTCCTTTGGAAAACATCCCAAAACTCCAAAATAGGCGCCGGACGCCCGTCCAACCGGTCGTTCCGAGCTACTGACACCAACTTGTCCATCCTCTGCTCTTGCTTCTCTGCTAGATTATCGGGGTCGTGGAAACGATGGCGTCCGAACTCCCTCACCCCGCGCAGCCACTCAGCCCCATCATAGCACCAAGAACCGTCGATCTCAAATCCCATGGGCACATGAACTTCAGCATTGCCGTACTTTGCCAAGGCGCCTAACCGTTTCTGCACTACTTGCCTCTGCACCGCCTTGCGGAGAGCCCAGAACTGCCGTAACAACACCTGCCGGTTATCCCCCCGGGTCTCGACGCGGAGACGGGCTCGGATTGCTTTGAGTTGTTGGCGCCACCGTCTATTCTCTGGCTCCCCGATAGAGTCCACTTGGAAGCACCCATTGGCTAGTTCAAATAGGCCCCTTTCGAAACACTCCAAATCGAGACGCAGAAAATCGGGCTGAAGAGTCAGATTCTGAAGCTGCTCCCGCACGGCGCTGTCCTGGAGCACCCGGTTAGGAAGCCGAGCCCGTGGCGGCTGTGAGCCGCGTACGCTCTCCTCCATCACATCCCATTCCACCTCTATCTTTACGGGCCGGTGGTCCATCTTCTTCGTCAGAGGGGACTCGTTGATAAGGTCAAGATAGCTGATGGCACCACCACTCCCGCGGAGCTGACGGGAGACCCCAAAGGAGTCGATTTGGGACCGAGCTTTCATCTTTCGTTTCAGGCCGCACGTCCACAATGAGCTACTGGAGACGTCTTCCCCGTATGTGTTCACCGCCCGCACCCCCAACGCCTGCATCCAAGAGACTACACGGTGCTGCATACGGGGCGCGTGCGAAGCCAATGGTGTCATTGTGGTTGTGCCCGTTACCCCTTCGACTCCTCGTGGAAGCGAGACATTGGCGTCGAAACCGCATACGACACTAATATGAGCTCCGTAACGCATTCGACACTCTTCCAAATATGCAACAGTTTCTTCCCGCACCTCGTCAGCATAATCATTATCAGAATTGTCCACCCCTCGGCTGTGTATGAAATGCGCACTAAAGAATAAGGTGAAACCATGTGGGCCTTGTGCTAGGACAAGACCTCCCCAATATCTGCCGTACCTCTCGTCCCTCACTTGTGGATTCAGGCGCCCTGGCAATAGGAAGCCACAATCGAATCCAGACCCCCCCCCAAGTTCAGCACGTTTGGTCCGGCCGCTATGAACTATCAGCCCCGTACCCTTTATCACACGACCGCATGTCCATTTGGGAATCTCTTGCAGACAAGCAATACACTCTCCAGAGCACACGCGACGCAGACTCCGAGATATCCGAGGAATCTCACTGTGTGGTTTTTTGTGAACGCTGAAAGAAATCACTGGGCAGGAGCCCCCCTCACTGCTCGCATGCAGCGGCGGGCACCCCTAATGCTTTTTATTGCCTCCCCTCCTCCGGAAGTGCTTCACTCCGTCCTTGGCGGCCTTCTCTGACAGGCCACAGATACGAAGACCGTCCTCGTGCCAAGAGACATGCTCCCCAACATGCACTTCGCAAAGAATACCGCTCTCCATCCCAGTCGAGGTCACCTCCACCTTGAAATCTGGATGCCAACCTACGTTCTGCTCGATGGACGCGTCGATGTTCGCCTTCGCCCAGTCCTTGACCAAGCCGAGCTTGGAATACTGCGCTTGGATTTCGGGGGGTCGCTCGGCTCGAACATACAGAACGCAGTCCGCGATGTTCCACACCTTCCCCGCGTTCGTCAGGTACTCGTTCCAACAGCCGCGGATCTCCTGAAGGAAGGCCGGCGTGATGGGGACCTTGATGGAGTAATTACGGGGCCCCCGTAGGTGCATTTCCCGTACATGTTCACGTAGTCCTGGCTCGAGCTGGGCCTTCAGTTCCGATATCAAGTCGGAGGCCTCCTTCCTGGTCATCCCCTTCGTGTCCTTCTCCTCCCATTTGCACAACCCCATGACTTCCACAAAGGATGCTTGCCAAGGGCCTGAACTCTGACCTCCTTCGATTATCCCCACCCTTTCCTCCAGCTTCTTCTGTGCCTCGTTGATGCCCGTGACGTCATCCTTCAAAACGTTCACGTCCTTTTTGATAGGATCACGCATGACCTTCAGCCTCTCCTCCTGCTTCTCCAACAGGCTGCTTTCGGCGCCGGCCCACCAAGCTGGGGGCGCTGCTGGTGGGTCCTCCTTATCCTTCCCCCGACTCCGTGAACGGGAACAGATGCACTCAACAGACTTCTTGCCACAATCCTGACAGAACATGGTTCCTAATACACGTGGTCGGTAAGTGTGATAAGACAGTATACTGTACCAGACTGCTCTTGTACCTCCCCTCTGGGCCCCTTTCCTTGAGCCAAATCAGGTTCTCACCGAATCTCGCCGTGCGTCGGCCATCTTCAGACTGCCTGCAGTCGTTGGGCAGTGAATTGTCTACGGGCCGTCGTCGTCGGGAAGGATGAAGCGAAATGAAGCTTCGGTAGAGCTCCCTGCGGGGCCAGGGCCGCGATCCTCGAGAGGGCTGTGCCGAAATGAAGATTCGGTGGAGCTCCCAGTTGGGCCAGGGCCAGGATCCTCGAGAGGGGCGTGTCGAAATAAAGATTCGGTGGAGCTCCCTGTGGGGCCAGGGCCAAGATCATCGAGAGGGGTGTGCTGAAGTGAAGCTTCGGTGTAGCTCCCAACCGCCCGCCCGCCAATTGGCCAGCAAACATCGTAGGATCGGTACTGATGTTGCCCACACAGGCTTGCCCTTTTTCGTTTGGGGAAGTCCTCATCCTCCTCCTCCGCCTGCTCCTGCCTCCTCCTCCTGGCGGAGGAGGCCCAGAGGGGGACCGATCCACCCTAACCAAGTTCTCACCGAATCTCGCCGTGCGTCGGCCGTCTTCAAGCTGTCTGCAGCCGTTGGGCTGTGGGTTGTCTACGAGCCGACGTCGTTGAGAGGGGTGTGCCGAAATGCGGTTTCGGCGGAGCTCCCTGCGAGACCCAGGGCCGCGATCCTCGAGAGGGGTGTGCTGAAAAGAAGCTTCGGTGGAGCTCCCTGTTGGGCCAGGGCCAGGATCCTCGAGAGGTGTGTGCCGAAATGAAGCGTCGGCGGAGCTCCCTGTGGGGCCAAGCCCAAGATCATCGAGAGGGGTGTGCTGAAATGAAGCGACGGTCCAGCACCCTGTGGGGCCAGGGCCACGGTCCTCGAAATGTGTGTGTGTGCCGAGATGAAGCTTCGGTGGAGCTCCCTGTGGTACCAGGGCCACGATCCTCGAGAGGGGTGTGCCGAAATGAAGCATCGGTGGAGCTCCCTGTGGGGCCAGGGCCACGATCCTCGAGAGTGGCGTGCCGAAATGAAGCTTCGGTGGAGCTCCCTGTGGGGCCAGGGTCACGATCCTCAAGAGGGGCGTGCGGAAATGAAGCTTGGGTGGAACTCCCTGTGGGGCCAGGGCCACGATCCTCGAGAGGGGTGTGCCGAAATCGGGCTTCGGTGGGGCTCCCTGTGGGGCCAGGGCCACGATCCTCGAGAGGTGTCCGCCGAAATGAAGCTTCGCTGGAGCTCCCTGTGGGGACAGGGCCACGATCCTCGGGAGGTGTGTTCCGAAATGAAGTTTGGGACGAGCTCCCTGTGGGGCCAGGGCCGCGATCCTCGAGAGGGGCGTGCCGAAATGAAGCTTCGGCGGAGCTCCCTGCGGAGCCATGGCCACGATCCTCGATAGGGGTGTGCCGAAATTAAGTTTCGGTGGAGTTCCTTGTGGGGCCAGGGCCGAGATCCTCGAGAGGGGCGTGCCGAAATGAAGCTTCGTTGGGGTTCCCTGTGGGGCCAGTGGCAGCGTGTCTGAAAGGGGTTTTATTTGATGTGCCGAAATGAAGCTTCGGTGGTAGCTCCCTGTTGGGGCCAAGAAACGATCTCGAGAGGGGGTGTGCCTAAATGAAGCATCGGTGGAGCTCCCGGTAGGGCGGGGCACGATCCACGAGAGGGGCGTGCCCCGAAATGAAGCTTGTTGGGGTTCCAGTGGGGCAGCAGGCAGCGTTCCTCGGAAATGGGAGTGCCGAAAATGAAGCTTCGGTGGAGCTCTGTGGGGCCATAAGGCCGCGATCTCGAGAGGGTGTGACGAATGAAGCATCGGTGGAGCTCCTGTGGGGCAGGGCCACGATCAGAGAGGGGTGTGCCGAAATCGGGTTTCGGTGCAGCTTCCCGTGGGGCCAGGGCCACGAAGCTCTATAGATGCGTGCTAGAATGAAGCTTCGGAGGAGCTCCCTGTGGGGTCAGGGCCACGATCCTCGAGAAGTGTATGCCAAAATGAAGCTCCGGTGGGGCTACATATCGGACCAGGGCCGCGATTCTCGAGAGAGGTGTTCCGAAATGTAGCTTCGGTTATGCTCCCTGTGGGGCCAGGGCCACGATCCTCGAGAGAGGTGTACCGAAATGAAGCTTCGGTGGAGCTCCCTGTGGTGCCAGGGCCGCGATCCTCAGGAGGGGTGTGCCGAAATGAAGCTTGGGACGAGCTCCCTCTAGGTCCAGGGCCACGATCCTCGAGAGGGGTGTGCCGAAATGAAGCGTCGGTCCAGCTCCCTGTGGGACCAGGGCCACGATCCTCGAGACGGATGTCCCGAAATGAAGCTTCGGTGGCGTTCCCTGCGAAGCCAGGGCCGCGATCCTCGAGAGGGGTGTGCCGAAATGAAGCTCCGGTGGAGCGCCCTGTGGAGCCAAAGCAACAATCCCGTGGGGAGGTCCAGCGAAATGAAGCTTCCGTGGGCCTCCCTAAGGG
>CAUYUJ010006321.1:32500-54469 GCA_963575745.1 Prorocentrum cordatum | reverse complement strand
GCTGGCCGCGTGCAGCACGGAGGTGGCCGAGTGGGACGAGGTGCCGCCGCGCGACCCGCCGGACGGCTTCGCTCTGGAGTGCAGGGGCGTGTGTATGCGGTGCAGGCAGGACCTGGACAAGCAGGCGGCGGCCGCGGCCACGGAGGACGACCTGTATCAGGTGGTGGGGCTCCGCACCGCGCAGAACCGCATGGACCCGTGCTTCCGCTTCCCGTCCGATGACCTGCGCGAGCTTTTCGACCAGGCTACGCTCACGGAGAGACTGCTCATCGCCCTGGACCACATGCAGGTGCACCTGGCCACGGTGTCCCGCACGGGGCTGCGCAAGTTCCGCAAGAACATCATCTCGTTCCCGCAGGACGTGGCAGGGTTCTCGCGGCGCCACGACCTCATGAAGGGGTTCCGTGTCGGGGTCCGCGTGAACTCGGCGCGTGGGCCCGGCGAGCGCCCCGACGACCCGCGCCGCCCCGAGCGCATGGCCGCGGGCTGCACGGACGAGGAGCGGCAGCGCTTCGGCGTGGACCTGCACGGGCGCCTGGTCTTCCCAGGGCGCGTCGTGGAGGTGCTGCTCAGCGGGGACGTGATCATCGAGTACGATCATGGTGGCAGGGGGAGGGAGCTCCAGGAGAACGTGGAGCCGCGGGTGGTGCTGCCCTGGCACCCCCGGAAAGTGCCCTTCAGCTTGATGTTGCGGCGGAATGTAGGGTTCGTGAAGGAGGTCGTGGAGGGCCTGCACGTGCGCTGGCGCTACTGTGGGCACGTGCTCCGGGCGTTGTGTGCGTTTGCGGGCACGTATGGGCCCTGGCGCCTGGGGGGTACTGCGGACGAGCCATGCACAAGTACTACGACCCGCGCCTGTTTGACGTGCTCCCGGACGACGAGATCCTCGCGTCCTACGCGCCGAGAGAGAGCGAAGACGGCGTCCTGCCGTCGGGGGGCGAGGCCGGGGAGCCGGAGGAGCTTTGGCCCGTGACGGAAGCGGAGGCCATTGCTCGGGATTGCGTCCCCTGTGGCGTCGACGTCGTCACGCCGCGCCAGTTCATTGCCGCGGGCTTCGACGTGCACTTCGTCGGGCCCCGCGACGACGCCGGGCGCGAGCCTGCTGGCCGCGAGGGCGACGAAGCGCGGGGAGGCGACGAGGGCGGCGCGGAGGCCGCGGCCGAGGGTGATGCCGATGCGGCGGCTGACGGGGAGTTCGACGTCGGCGTGGAAGATGAAGCCATGGCCGTCGATCACGACGTGTTCAGTGCGTGGCTCGACAAGGTGCAGTTTGAGTAGGGTGGGGCAGTGCAGCGATGGTGGACGGGGTTGCAGCCGGAGGCGGAGGGCCAGTTGGAGGGGTTGAAGTTTGGTGACGACGAGACGACGGAGGACCTGTTCGGCCGCCTGCTGGCTGCGGCGCGGGAGGATAACGCCGTGAAGTCCGTGCAGAGGGACCGCGTGGCCGTGGACTGCGTGCGCGTCGAGTTCCTAGTCGATTGGATGCGACCCCGTGTGCAGGGCCGGTTTGCCGGTGCGGAGGGCGGCGTCTCTCGCGAGTCGGTTTTGGACGAGGTGATGCTCGAGCTGGCCATGGCGGGAACGTTCGTGGCAGCTGCGTGCGATAGGGACACGGGGTGCGTCGAGGAGAACTTGCCGGAGTTTGACGAGGACGAGGCAGTCGCGCGGACGGGTGAGCGCTTGATTTACGGCTGGCCCGGACAGAGCGAGGACCCGGTCCCGGCGCGCGCCATCGGGCGTTTCGCGAGGGCGTTCCCGTTGGAGTTTCACATGGGCATCGGCGACCTCTTCGACGACCGTCCCCGGCGGGTGTCCGTGCAGGACTGGGTGCAGCACCTGATGCGCTACCGCACCGGGCAGTTCGTCGGCGGCCCGCGTGGCCAGCGCGTGATGTGGGCCATGGTGAACGTGCTGCTCCTGAACGAGGCGCGGGGCAAGGGTTTTGGGTGTATCGGACCATGTACAGGCGCGCGGGCCTCGGCGTCCAGGGCCCAAGTGTGATGACGAAGAGCGGGCTCAGGCAACTCCTGGAGAGCGAGGACCGCGTGCGGATCCTGGTGGGCCAGCTCGCGAACGTGGGCCGCGATGTGCCCTCGACCACCATGCACTGGTCGTATGAGTCGAAGAAGTTGCAGAGCACCGTGAAGCACCTGTCCTGGCTCCCGCCCTGGGTCGAGGGCACTCAGGCGGACGGCGCCGAGCCGGTCGGCAGGCGGTTTCTCCGCGAGCTGGACCTGCCGGCGGGGAAGGGGCGGACTCAGCGCGGGCGTGCGCTTGTGCCGGATGTCGTCTGGCTCGGCCGTCACCCGTCCATTTGGTGGACGCAGAATCCGTTTTACAACGCCGCGTATGACATTCAGCGCATGGGGGGAGGTCCAGGGGCGCGGGCGGCGGGAGACCGTGCTCTGGGGGATTGGGTTTGTGACGGGCGAGAGGAGCGCTTCCGTTTCGCGCGGGACAACCCGGACCTGGTGGCCTACATGATGGCCTTGCGGGTGGAGCTGAACATGCGGATGGTGATGCCCGCCGTACTGCCCCACTCGGAGCAGTTCAAGTCCATGGCCATGGCCAGGGCCGAGTGTGGCGCGGGTGGCAATCTGCATTACCACGGGTTCAGCGTGGGGCTGCCTGGGCCGGCGGTTGCGCGGGTTCGCGCGGACGTGGACGGGGAGGGGGACATGCTTCCGCCGAGCGTGGCGAGTGACGTGGCGGCGTGCCTGCCCTCGCTTGAGGCAGGACCGCTGGCCTGGCCCCTGCAGGAGCGGAGGCGTCGAGGTGCTGCCCTCGCTGCCCTGGAGCAGGTCCTGCGCGCCGTTGCCGGCCGGCCTGGCCAGCGTGCGCCGCGGGCTCCTGCGGGTGAGGGCTCTGCGGCTTCGGGATCATGTAGTGAAGATGGCGCAGGCGACGACGAGGATGAGTCCGTGGGCAGGGCTTCTGCGCTCCTCGACGCCCTGGTGGATCGAGGGTGGCTGGTGCTCGTGCAAGGGGAGGAGGGCGTCCGCGGCCAGGGGGCGGAGGCCGACGTTGCTTTCGAGCGCGTCGGGCCAGAGGATCCAGCGCCGGAGGACGAGGCGGGGGGTGATCCCGTGGAGGACGTTCAGTATGGTGATGGCGTTGAGGGCCGCGGTGCTGCTCGGGGGTCGAGACCTGCTGGGGTCCCCCACGGGGCCCGCGGGCAGCGACTAGGGGGTGCTGGTCTCGACTTCGGCGTGCTGAAGCCGGAGCATGAGGACGTCGCGCTGCAGAGCGTTTTGGAGAAGCGGTTCTATGAGTTCTTCGGGCACGTGTCTCGGAGTGGAACCCGTGCTACGACGACGCGGGCGCGTGCAGGTACACGTGGGACGACGAGGTTGGCGCCTTCGACGTGGACGTGGAGATGGAGGGCGAGGCTGTGCGCGAGACGTCGGAGGGCCGGGCGGTGCGTAGCGTGCCCGCTTCTGCGCCGGAGTGCTTGAACTTGCGGAAGGGTCTGGACGAGGCCTTTGCGTCCGAGGCGTCGGGGAAGTTGGACGTGCAACCCGTTCGGCGACTGGTGGCTGCGCTGGTGAACAGGGTGGCGCGGCACACGAAGCATGGCATGGGGCCGCCGCGGATCGGGGTTCACGCGTGTGCTCGCGGAAAGGAGGGGTGCGTGTTCTGCCGATATGATTTCCCGCGCGACAGGTGGGGCCGCGTCGGGCCCCGGCCGTTCCGCATGGAGAAGGGCCGCCGGGAGGGCCACTGGCAGGCGGTGTTTCCGCGGAACGACAGGCTCTGCAATAGTTACGAGGAGCACGTGCTCTTGGCCAACATGGGGAACATTGACTGGCGTCCCGTTTTGAACTTGTGGGCGGTCGTGGAGTACGTCACGAAGTACGCGACGAAGGCGCCCAAGGGCTCGCGGAAGATCAAGGAGGTGCTCGACGACGCCGTCAACGAGGTCTGCGCTTACGTCCCTGAGGGCGAAGGGACTGATTTCCTTCGGCGCTCCATTCAGAAGTTCTTTGCTCGGATGCTCGGGGAGCGGGACTACCACTGTTACGAGGTGGCGCTGCTGGGGTTGCGCCTGCCCCTGGTTTTGTCCATGCTGCCCGTCGTGACCCTCAACACGACGGGGGCCCGCGCGCTGAAGCCTGCGTCTGCGCTGCGGGACAAGGCAGATGACGAGCCTGTGCACTGGGATAGCAAAGTGACAAGTTCGACAAGCGCCTGGAGTTTGTGCGTCGGCAGCGTGCCAGGGGGGACGAGTCCATCTCGGTGGAAGAGGTGCGCGATGTGTCGTTGTTCGAATTCTATTGGAAGTACGCTGTGTACCGCGGGAAGCTGAGGCGCGGCAACCCTGCGGTGTGTCTGCAGGTGACCCCTGGCTATAGCGCGGAGTGCGCGAACGTGCAGCACGCCTGCCACGAGGCGTACGCGCGGGCGAACGTCATCGCGCACTGGCGGCACATGGCGACCGCGGACCGCAAGGCCATGAGCGAACAGGAGATGCTGAGGGACGTCCGGCCGGTGCCGGCGGCTTGCATTGGGGCCACGGAGTTCGTTCAGCCTTTGGCGGGCGGTGCTGGCCAGGATGTTGGAAGCGAGCGGTTCCTGGGCGTGCAGGATCTCTGGCTCAAGTCGGGGGGGAGGGCCTGGGGGGGGGCAGAGCGATCAGTATTGGGGGCATATGATGGTGGAGATGCTCACTGACCCCGTGCTCCGCCAGTGGGTTCCGGCGTGGGTCGTGGGGCAGTACGAGCGCGCGAACCCGTTCTACAAGGAAGTGCTCGGCGCCATCCTGGAGGGCGGGGTCGTCAGCAACCGGGAGCTGCTGCGCCGGACGCGACGCGAAATGGTGAGGCTGCATGAAGCGCGACAGCAGGGGCGGGGCGCGGGGGCAGAGGAGGCGGCGGGCGGCGCCGGGGGGCAGGCGTCCGATGATGGCTCTGGGCGCGGCGACGATGACAGAGACAGCGAGAAGGCGGAGTCGGGGGAGGAAGTGGAGGACTTGGTGGACAGACTCGTGCTGCGCGGGGACGAGGACCCGAACGAGGGGGCTCGGGATGCTGTCTTACGCGAGGCGCGGCCGGGGGAGGGCGCTGAGTTCGCTGCGGCCGCGGGGGAGGTGTCCGAGTGGGGGCGCCGCCCAGCCGATGAGCGCGTCAGCGCGGCAGGCCCTGCTGTGCAGGCGGCGGACGTGCGCGTCGGGGATGTTGCGGGCGATGAGGTGCGCGGCAGGGTCCGGGTGAACCCCAAGGACTTCAATTGGTTGAACGAGGCGTGCAATGTGTCGACGAGCGAGAGAGGGCGTCTGGAGAAGATCCGGGATGAGTGGTACGGAAAGGCCAAGGTAGGCGACGGGGCCGAGGTCGTCGAGCGCGCCGATCTCGACCCCTGGCAGAAGTTCGCCCACGACATCGTCATGGACGACCGACATTCGGAGGCCGACCCGTTGAGATTGATGGTCACGGGCGTGGCCGGCACGGGGAAATCGCGCACCGTGCGCAGTTTCGTAGCCGCGAGGCGAAAGCGGGTGCGGCAGTTTGCCCCGAGGACGAGGCTGGATCAAGATCGCCGCGGCGTGCGCGAAATCCGCCGAGGGCCTGAAGAGATTGATGAGGAGGAGCGGAATTGCTGCTTGCTCGCCGCTCCCACCGGGTGCGCCTCGTTCCAGTTGAAATATGGCGCGACCACCCTGCACAGGGCGTTCGGTGTGCCGGTGGGATATTGCGGTTCAAAAGACGCAGACTCGACTGCGTCAGGCGAGGTTGTTTGTGTTGGATGAGATGAGCATGATCGGGCGGCAGATGCTGGGCAAGATCGAGTTCAAGGTGCAGGATACTCTTGGTGTTGCGGCGAAGCGTGCGGCGCAGGGTGCGAGGCCAGTGTATCTCGGCGGGAAGGATGCCGTGCTCGCTGGGGATCCGCAGCAGGCGCCGCCAATCGGCGATGACCCCCTGTACCGGATGGGCGCGTATGGGGGGTCTGCGAAGAACAAGCCCAGGGGGGCGGAGCGGACCCCCGACGACGCCTGGAGCACGGACAGGTTAGTGAATAATGGGAGTATCGTGCGCGATACGTTCCAGGACGTGGCCGTGCTCCGGCGCGTGCACCGGTGGCGCGGTGAGAAAGAGGGGCTGTCGAAGGAGCGGCAGGCGGAGTACAGGCAGGATGCTGATCGCTTTTTGGAGGTCACGAAAGGCATGGCGCAGTGCACTTGGGAGCAGCGGGATCATGCGTGGTTGAAGCGCCGGAACAGGTCGGTGCTGCACATGACCAAGGAGGGGAGGGAGGAGCTGGCGGCCTTCGAGACGGCCCCGCTGCTGATGGACGGCAGGAAGGATCGGGCCTCGGGTGCATGTGGCGCCGATAGAGTGAACATGGAGAGGTTGTACCAGGTAGCCGCTGCGAGTGGTAAGCCCATCGCGGCGTTGCGTGCCTACCACGACAAAAAGGAGAAAAAGCAGAAGTCTAGGCCAGACAGATGGCGTCCGAGGACTTCCGCGGACTCGAGAACGAGCTGTACGTCTGCGAAGGGGCCCGCGTGCTGTTGACTCAGAACCTCTGGGTTGAGGCGGGGCTCATGAACGGGGCGATGGGTACGCTGCGCGGCTACATGAGGCCCGAGGGCGCCGACCCGCACAATGGCGCTCGGCCGGATTTGCAGGCGCCCCTTTGCGTGTTCGTCGAGTTCGATGATATCGATCTAGGGACAGACGGGCAGGGTCGGCCGCGGTCGTTGTTCCCGGGAGACGAGGAGCGGCGGAACTGGGTGCCCATTTGGAGGCAGAGAGTGTCTTCCACCATGGAGGAGGGCGTGTGGCGCGAGAACTACCCGTTGCAGCTGGCATGGGCGTTGACGCACTGGAAGGCGCAGGGGATGACGTTGGCGAAAGTCCGCGTGCACCTGTCAGCGAAGCCCGCGGCCGTTGCAGGGATCGGTTTCGTCGCCACGACGCGCGTGAAGCATCCCTGGGACTTGGTGTTCGAGGAGGACCTGCCGGAGTATGCGGACTTCATGAGGGCCAGGCTTACGACGGCGTTCCGGGAGCGGCGACGCTTCGAGTTGCGACTGGAGGCTCGCGCTTCCCGCACGTTGCGGAAATACGGGTACTGCGAGGCGGACTGCTGGACTGAGGAGGAGAAACGCGCGGCGGAGACATGGCTGGGTCGTTTGAAGACCGTTGCCGCGGCTCAGGCGGAGAGGTTGAGAGGGGCGGGCAGAGTGGTGGATGAGGACACTTGGCTGTGGGGTGAGGAGGGGCCGCCGTTCGCGTCCGAGCTCGACAGCGCCGTTGCTGCCGAGGCTGGAGAGGACGACGTCGCGGCGCGGCGCCTCCGTGACGTGGCCGAAAGGCTTCTGGACCGGAGGCGGGTGCGCTTCGCGACGCGGGAGGAGAAGGGCGCCGCGCGGGATTTTTTTGTTTAGTTTTTTTTTTTTCCCGTCATGTTTTCTCATTGTGTTTTTTCTTTTTTTTTTTTTTTGCTTGCTTTCTTGCTTTTTCCTTTGCTTTTTCTTGCTTTGTTTTGCTTTCTGCTTGTTGATGTCGGGGCCCTCGCTCCCTCGATGCTTGTGCGTCCCGGGACCGGGGAGGATTTGCGCGAACGTCTGACGGCAGCTGCCGGGCGCCTGACGCATGAGTCTTCGGGCTCGGGTGACAGGGAGGGGTTCCTGCGCGGCGTGGTCGACTTGATTGTGGAGCGGTGGGAGGCGTCTGGGGCGTGGGATGAGCGAGTGTTCGATTCCGTGGCTCCGAGCATGGGCCCGCTGCATATGAGCGCCGTGAAGGAGGCCATGGGCGCGCTTGTGCCCCCGCGCCTGCATAAGAGTTTGGATAAGGCGGCGAAGAGGATGAAGGACGCGTTCGGGGACGTCCGTGGTGGCTGCGCGCTGCGCATGGACAAGTGGGTCGTGAACGTGCGAGCGGAGAGCGCGCTGGCAGAGGGCAGGCTGGAGGGCCAGGCGCTGGAGTTCTTCTTGAAGGTGGCGAGGCAGTTGTGCGCGGGGTTGGGGCTGCCGACGACTGTGGCTTCGGCAAAGGTAGGCCGGCGCGTTGGTGCGGAGGAGGCCCCGGAGCATTTTGCCCGGATTGCGCACAATTGGACGAGCGTGTGGGATGCGAACTCCGTGAGTGACAAGCAGGAGTTGCTAATGGTCGTCGCCGTGGACCCACTGAGCGGATCTGGTGTCGCGCAGGATTGGATGTTTGTGAGTGTTACGTCTGGTCGGCCGGGGAGGCGCTCGGGCGAGCCGAGTCTCTCGCAGTGCGCGTGCACGATCGGGCCCGCAGGGAGGACGTGGCAGGGCGAATCGCCCGGAATATCGACGCACTGCTGCGGCCGCTCGGTGCCAGTGCTGGGCGGCGCCCGCCGGCGGTGGAGTTCGGGGACGCGCCGCGCGTTCGTGTTCCTTCGCAGAGGATCGCCTGCGCGCTCGGGCTTCTGCTGGGCCGTGTCGGGCGCCTGGCGATTGCGGGCGTGCTGGATGCGTCGGCGGAGTCCTTCGTGCCTGACGTGTGTCGCGTGCTGCGGGGCGCGTTCGCGTCGTTCCGGGCGGGCGTCGGCGCGCGGGGGGCGCGGGATGTCATGGAGTTGTTGCTTTCGGAGCAGGAATGCCGCGCCGTTCTGGGCGCGTTCGGCGTCGTGCCTCGCGCGGGTGCTTCGGCGCCCAGCGCGACGGGCGCGAGCTTGCCGAGGGCGGCTGTGCCAGGGGAAGCGGCGGGTGAGGCTGGCGAAGAGGAGGGCCTGGAGGGCGCGTCGACGTTGTCGTTTGCCACGTGGACTATCGCTGGTGGGCATCGCTCGGCCGTGGCGCCGCCCTCCTGGAGCGACCGCGACCAGCGCGCGGCGGTCCTGGGCGAAGTGCTACGTTGGAGGCAGGCGCGCGGGGTTGATGTCGTTGCTCTGCAGGAATGCGAGGGCGAGGAGGCGTACAAGGAGCTGGAGGCGGAATTCCAATTGGTTGGCGTGGCCCATGCGCACGAGTCCAGGGGGTACGTGCACCTGTACGTGAGGCGCGGTCTGCGCGCGTAAGGCAAGGCTTTGTCAGGGGAGGACCCGTGCGTGCTGTGCCGGGTCGAAGTTCCCGTAGGCGGGGGCGCGGGCGGCGCGGGGTGGGTGAACGTGGCCGCGGTCAACTTGCCCGCGGGTGCGGCATGGGAGCGGCGTCACGCGATACTTCGGAAGATTACGAGGACTTGCGCGGAAGGTTGCGACTGGCTGCTCATTGTGGGCGACATGAACAGCACGGACTCCCAGGTGCAGGCCGCTGTGGAGCAGCTGCGTTTGAAGGACACCTGGTACGAGGGTCGTTCTTGGGGCTGCCCCTGGAACAAGTTTTACTCGGGTCTCGGCGAGAGGGGGGCTGTCGGACAGAGACGGGACCGGGTCATGTTCGGGGCGGAGCTTTGGGCGGAGGTGCATTTGGTAGGGAAGGGGAAAGTGTTCTTCGAGGGCTGCGAATTCCATGTGTCAGACCACTTTGGGCTGTTCGGGTATGTGCGTGCCCACGCGTGCTTCGTTTCTCGCGAGCATAAGATGAGGGCCCTGGCGCAACGCTGCCGGCTCGCGCTCCAGGCGACGCGCGATCGGTCGCACCGGCTGGAGGGTGCCGAGGTCCAGAATCGGTTGCAGCAGGGGCGGGAGGCTGCGGCCTTGGCGAGGCAGCAGGCGAAGGACCGAAACCGGGAGGCGTACTTGCGAACGCAGCAACGCGAGGCAGCCCGAAGACAGCGCCGTCGGGAAGAGCTGGTGTCCGCGGCGTTCGGGCCGCAGAGTTTGTTCGCGTCGGAGCGCCCGGCTCAGCCTCCGCCGAGCCCTGGAGAGATGGACGTGCCTCGCGTGGATGGTATTCGCGCGGCTTCGTGGGACAGCGTGAGTAGCGTGCCCGTCCGTGGATGCCGCGGCCTGGACATTCTTGCTACGTGGTCAGCGTGACGCAGCTGATGCTGCGGACGCCTGCCGTCTGGGCGTGGCTTCGATGGCACGCGGAGGGCGATTGCGAGGAGAGGGCCAGTGGGCGTTGCTGCGTCTGCGGGATGTGGGACACGCACAATCAGTTGGTGTCGCGACGCTGGCAGGGCGGACCCGTGAGCGTGCGGCGGCGAACGAATGTTGATAGCGAGGACTTTTTCCTCGGGCAGCCCAGTGAGTTCGACAACGAGTGGCAGCAGCATGATGTGTTTGCGTATTGGGGTAAGCTGATGTCGGCTGCGCGCCGCGGAGAGGAGTTGGCCGGACGCTTTGCGTCGTGGGACCCCGAGAGCATTCGTGCGACGAACATGCGCGTGGCGCACGTGGATCGGATGTTCGGGTTTGTGATGGAGAAGCGGCAGAAATGCCGTCAGTGCGGGCACTTGTCCGTCTCGTACGAGGCGGAGGATGTTCTGAAGCTGCGGGTCCACGCGCGGCCCGGCGGGCCGATGATGTTGTCGGAAATGTACTCCGACTTTTGCGCGCCTGAACAAGTTGAGAAGAGCTGCCCAGCGTGTTGCCGCGCGGATGCCGACCGGGTTTTGCACGACCAGCAGACGCGACTCACGGGCGTGCCGCGCGTTTTGGTGGTTCAATTGAGGAGGGGCCATGAGGCGCGGCAGCCCGTGTGGGTCGAAGAGCAACTGAGGCTGCATGTGCTTCCCCAGATGCAGCTGGTTGGCGTTGTGTACCACAATGGGCAAACAGTGCATACCGGTCACTATACGACGTTGTGCCGCGTCCCTGACGGGGGCTACGTTTTGTTTGACGACGACAAGCCGCCGCGCAGGATGCGAGGCGAGCCGGCGCACGTGACGCCGAAGGAGGCGTACATGGCGGTGTACTGTCGCATGGGGCGCAGTCAGGGGCAGAGCGCCGACGCGGGGGCACCAGGGGTTGGCGGGGCGCCAGATGAGCAGAGCGGTGGAGGGGGGGGCGGGGCAGGCATCGGGGGTGTGGGAGCTGGTGGGAGTGAGGTGACTGGCGTCGGTGGCGGTGGCGCCGGCGGCGCGAGCGCCTCGGGTCTCGGCGCGCGTTGCCGCGCTGCGGGGCGGCAGCCTGCAGAGGTCGCGGCGGAGAGCGAGGCGGGGTCGAGCGTGCGGGCGCCGGTGCCGGTCCGGGCGGGTGCCCCGCGTACGCCGGAGCGCGAAGGGGGCGATGGTGTCCTCAGCTCGCCGGCCACGGCCAGGCGCGTGCGGCGGAAGACTCCGGCTTCGCCGTCCGGGGAGATGCGCGGCGTCGATGCCGGCGGGGTCGCCGGGAGTGGCGCGGCGACGGCGAAGGGCGGGGTGCTCGGCGCCGCGCGTGCAGTGGGCGCGGCGGGCGGCCCGGGCGCGAGCGGCGGGGTCGCTGCGGGGTTGGGCTCTGTGCGCGGCGGAGGAGGGGGAGGGGGAGGAGGAGGGGGAGGTGCGGGACGAGGAGGGGGAGGTGTGCGAGGAGGTGGAGGAGGTGGAGGAGGGGGTGGAGGGGGGTGGGCCGCGGGCTCGCCCGTCGGGGCTGCGCCGCATTCCGCAGCGAGGCGCGCGCGGAGGAAGAGGGCGGCGTCGCCGTCTGGCGCGGGCTGCGCCTCCGCTGGCGACGGAGTCGGTGGTCGCGCCGAGACGAGGCTGGGTTGGGTGGCGGCGCCAATGGCGCGGTAGAGTCTGGGGACGTTGGCGGAGGGAACGATGGTGCCGCTGGGAGAGATGCGCGAGGTGGGGGCGGCCTTGCGAAGCTGCGTGCGGGCGGCAAAGGCCGCGGCAAAGCGGGGGGGCACGCGGCTGCGTCGGGCGACGCAGAGGTGGCTGTGGAGGAGCCGGGAGTCTGCTCGGGGAGAGGATTGCCGGGGGCGGCCAGGGCGTCCGCGCCAGGGGGGAGAAAGCCGGAGACTGTTCCAGAGGCAGTGGCTCCGCGCAGGTCTGCCCGGCTGGCGGCGCAATCTGCGCCTGGCGCGGTCGCGGGTGTGGGGGCGGGGGCGGGCGAGGGCGCGTTTGTTCGCGCGGGGGTGCTGCTGCGCCCGAAGCGCGTGGAGCGGGCGGAATCTTCGCGCGGAGGCGGCGCCGACCGAGTGGTGACAGGTTTCGGTTCAGAAAGGGTCGAGGACTTGGCTGATTTCCAGCGCGGCCGCGCTCGGGCGGATGCGACGCGCGCGTCGCAGCGGGTGTCGGGGGGGACCCGGGGGTTGGCCGTGGACATGCAGGGGAATGAGCTGGATCGGTCGGCGGGGTCCGCCTGGCATTCGGGCCGATAGGACAGGGCTGGGCAAGGATTTTGGGTTTCGAAGAGGGAATGAAGGGGAGGAGTGTGTGTGTGTGTGTGTGTGTGTGTGTGTGTGTGTGTGTGTGTGTGTGTCGTGCGTGCGTTTGCGGTGTGTGTGTTGTGTCGTGTGTGTAAGTGTGTGTGTGTGGTTGGTGTGTGTGTGTGGGTGTTCTGCGTGGGGTTGGGGTTGGGGCGGGGGGGGGGATGGGATTGGATGGGGGGTGGGGTGGGGGTTGGGGGGGGGGCGAGGGAGGGCGGGGGGGGGGGGGCTGAATGAAGCAAGGCTGTGCTGCGAGTTGCGACGGACTGGAGCGGAGGGATGGCTGGCCCCGTAGTGCGGCGGTCCCTCCCCCCTCTGGAGCGCTGGCGCGGAGAGGGGGGTGCGTTGGTTGGAAGGGCTGGATCTCCGCGCTGCGGCGCCGATCGAGTGGTGCATGCAGTAGTCAGCGCGGAGATGGGGAGGAATGCGCTGAATCCAGCGGCGTTGCCCGTGTAATGTGCATGTGTGTGTGTGTGTGTGTGTGTGTGTGTGTGTGTGTGTGTGTGTGTGTGTGTGATCTCGTGACGTGTGTCTGTTGCGTGTTGTGTGTGGCCCTGCTAGTGTGCGTGTGTGGTGTGTGTGGTGTGTGTGTGGTGTGGTGTTGTGTGTGTGTGTGTGTGCGTGTGTTGTGACGCCGCGTGGTGCGTGTGTGGCGTTGAGTTGTGTGCGATGTGTTTGTGTGTGTCGCGTGTGTGCTGTGCGTGTTTGAGTGTGTGTGGCTGTGTGTTTGTGGTGTGTGTGTGTGTGGTGTGTTCGTGTGTGTGAGAGTGCTGTGTGCGTGTTGTGTGCGTGCTGTGTGTGTTGTGTGTGTGTGTGTTGTGTGTTGGTGTGTGTGTGTGTGTGTGTGTATGTGTGTGTGTGTGCGCTCACGGCGCTGGCGCCGCCCGCGCCCCCCCCTCCCCCTCCGCCCTCCTCCCTGGCGCTCCGCGAGGGCGGAGTGGTTGGAGTGGAGGGAGGGCCGGCCCCGAAATTGGGCGGTGCCCCCCCCCTCCGGAGCGCCGGCAGGGAGGGCGGGGGGGGGGGGGGCGCGCGGAGGCGGCAGAGGGTCGCGGGGGGGGGCGTGGATGAGCGCTCTGGACCAGCGTTGGGGTATTCGGTTGTAAGGGCGGACCGTTCATCAGGGTGTCCGTTTCCGTGGGTGTTGTGTTGGTATGGGTGTTCTGTGTGTGTTGTTGGGCGGTCTAGGGAGAGTGTGAGGTCGGTGGTGTGTGTGTGTGTGCGTGCATGTGTCTGTCTTTGTCCGTCGTGTGTATGGTGTGTTGTCTTGTTGTGTGCGTGGTTGCGCTGAGGTGTGTGTGTGTGTGTGTGTGTGGTGTGTGTGTTGTGTGTGTGTGCGCGCGCGTGTGTGTGTGTGTGTGTGTGTGTGTGTGTGTGTGTGTGTGTGTGTGTGTGTGTGTGTGTGTGTGTGTGTGTGTGTGTGCGCGTGCGTGTGTGTGTGTGTGTGTGTGTGTGTGTGCTCGTCTTTGTATGCGTTTATGTGCATGTGTGTGTGCGTGTGTGTATGCGTGCATGTGTGATTATGTGTGTGTGCGCGCGCGTGTGTGTGTGTGTCTGCGTGTGTATGTGTGAGTGTGTGCATGTGTGTGCGTGTGTGTGTCTGCGTGTGTGTGTGTGTGCTTGTGCGCGTCTGTGTGTGTGTGTGTGCGTGTGTGTTTATGTTTGCGTGTGTGTGGATGTGCGTCTGTGCTTGTTTACGTGTGAGTGTATGCGCATGTGCTTGCGCGTGTGTGTGTGTGTGTGTGTGTGTGTGTGTGTGTGTGTGTGTGTGTGTGTGTGTGTGTGCGTGAGTGTGTGTGTGCGTGCGTGCGTGCGTGCGTGCGTGCGTGCGTGCGTGCGTGCGTGCGTGCGTGCGTGTTACTCGAATTGTGTGCGTCTCTGTTGCATAGCGGAAGGTGTGTGTGCGTGTGTGTAGTGTGCGTGTGGGATGTTCTGTTTGTTGCGCGTCTGTGTGGTGTGTGTGGTGCGGTTGTGTTTATGTTTGCGTGTATGGGCATGTGGTGTGTGTGGTGTGTGTGCGTGTTTACGGTGCGTGTTGTTTTAGTTGTTGCTGCGTATCGCTGTGTGTCCAGTTATGTCTGCGTCTGTCTGTGTTCGGTTGCGTAGTGCGTGTGTGTGCGTGTGTGTGTGTGTGCTTGTGTGTGCGTGGGTGTGCGTGTGTGCGTGTGTGTGCGTGCGCGCGCGGTGCTGGCGCCGCGTGCGCCCGCCCCCTTCCCTCCCCCTCCGCCCTTTCCTCCGGCGCTCCGCGAGGGCGGAGTGGGTGGAGTGGAGGGAGGGCCGGCCCCGACATGGGGCGGTGCCTCCCCCCTCCGGAGCGACGGCGGGAAGAGCGGGGGGGCGGGGCGCGAAGGGGCGGCAGGGGGGTCGCGGGGGCGGAGAGCGCTAACCAGTGTGGGGATCGGTGTGTAAGTGCGACGTCGTCAGTGTGTCCGTGTCTGTGGATTGCGGGTGTGTGTGTGTGTGTGTGTGTGCGTGTGTGTGTGTGGGTGTGTGTGTGTGCGTGTGCGTGTGCGTGTCTGGCAGGTGTGTGTGGGCGCGCGTGTGTGTGTGTGTGTGGCTGTGTCTGCGTTTGTCTGTTTGTGTGTGTGTGTGTGAGCGTGTGTGTGTGCGTTTGTGTGCGTGTGTGCGCGCGCGGTGCTGGCGCCGCCCGCGCCCCCCTCCCCCCCCTCCCCCCCCTCCCCATCCTCCCTCCCCCCCGGCGCTCCGCGAGGGCGGAGTGGTTGGAGTGGAGGGAGGGCCGGCCCCGACATGGGGCGGTGCCTCCCCCCTCCGGAGCGCCGGCGGGAAGGGGGGGGGCGGGGTGCGCGGGGGCGCGAGGATTTCGCGGGGGATGGAGAGCGCTGAGCAGCGGGGGGATGGGTTTGTGAGTGCGAAGGCGTCGGTCCGTCTGTATCTGTAGATGTTTGCGTTTGTGTGTGTGTGTGTGTGTGTCTGGCAGGCATGTGTGTGTGTGTGTGCGTGTGTGTGTGTGTGTGGCCGCGTCTGTGTGTATGTGTGTGTGCGTGTGCGTGTGGGTGTGTCTGTGTCTGTGTCTGTGTTAGTGTCTGTATGCGCGCGCGCGCGCGTGTGTGTGTGTGTGTGTGTGCTTGTTTTTTTTTTTGTGTGTGTGTGTGTTTGAGTGCGTGTGTGTGCGTGTGTGTGTGCGTGTGTGTGTGTGTGTGTGTGTGCGCGTGCGTGTGTGTGCATGTGTGTGCGTGAGGGGTGCCGGTGCGTGAGTGAGCGCGCGTGGGTGTGAGTGCGTGCGCGCGTGAGATTGTATTTATTCGCGTGCGCGCGTATGTGCGTGCGCGCGCTCGTGCCCGGTGCGTTGCCGCGCCTGCTGACGTCGATCCTATTTTCGCATGCCTGTCCATCTGTACATGTCTACATACAGGTGCGCTGCCACGGAAGCATCGCTCTCGCGCGCTGGAAGACGCCTTGAAACTCATACATGTATGTGTTCATACTATTATTGGAAATAAATTCACCGTGCGCATTCCAGAGATATGCATGGACTTATGACACGTGGCTAGGAGCTCTACGAGGTCCCCGGCGGTAACCAGGTTGACGGTTTACCGCCGGCGCCCAGTTTCGGCCTGGCAGAGGTCCCCGTGCGGCGTTCCGCGCTTGGCTTCGCTATCCGGGTTTTGGACGCTGACAAAATTCCCGGAAAGCCTCGTGGGCTACGTAGGGTTGTTAGAGAAGAAGCCGGCCGGTGCGCGTACGCCGCCGCACCCTTGCGCCCACCGCTCCACGTGCCCTTCCGTGTCCGTTCGGGTTCCGCAGCGTGTCCCGGAGCTTCCGTTCCAATACGTTCCCGTAGAACGTGCTCCAGAGGCCCCGCGAAGCTCCCGGGCAGCGAGCTCTCACGCGTGCAGGCACGCGTGGAAGCGTCGTTCTCAGCCCTTCAGGAGCGCGCCAGGCAAGCTTTCCAGCGCCACCACGCACGTTTACGGCCCTTCAGGAGCGCGCCAGGCAAGCTCTCCAGCGCCACCGTCTGCCTGAAGCCTGCTTGAGGCAACCTAACAAGCACCGTTAAGACGAAGACACGCGCAACGCCAGGGGTGCGCTTGCGCAACAAGACGCGTCCGCGCGCGCGTCTCGCGCTTGGCTATCCGGGTTTTGGACAATAACAGTTGCAAACATATGAAGCACACGTGCGCGGACCTAAGATGCGAACCACATGTCTTGGCATTGCTTGGCATTGCATGAAGCACCAGGGGCGGGGAACCCGGGGAACCTGGGGAATCCAGGGAACTTCGCATTGCCTGGCATTGCACCAGGGGCGGGGAACCCAGGGAACCCCCAAGCAAAGGCCAAAGTAACAATAAGAGGCACGGGGGGCGGGGGGCCCGGGGAAACCCGGGTACCCGGGGACCCCCGAGCAACGGGCACCGTAAGAACACGAGGCACCAACCTTTGATCAAGTAAGAACCCCTTAGGCAAGCCGCATTGGGGAATAGGGTTTCAAAGGGAGGAGGATGAGGAGGAGGAGGAGGAGGAGGAGGAGGAGGAGGAGGAGGAGGGGGGAGGTGGGGCAAAGAGGGGGGGACGGGGCAGGGTGTGAGGGAGGCAGAGGAGGAGAAGGAGGAGGAGGAGGACGAGGAGGAGGAGGAGGTGCAGGAAAAGATGAGATGAGGCGAGGTGAGGTGAGGCAATCAAGAAGTGTGTCAGCAGGATGGGGCAACAGAGCGAGAGAGAAGAGGCAGACGGAGGCGTCGGGCGGCCGTCTCTGAAGCCGGTGAACGGAGGGGGAGGAAGCCATACCCCCCCGCAGAGACTACAGCTCCACAGCACAAATCAGATGACGTCACACAATTATCCTCGCCCTCCCTCTCGCTCCTTCTCGATCTCGCCGTCGTCCTCCTCCTTCTCCCCCTCCTCCCTCTTAGCTCCTCCCTCCTCTCTTCTCCATTTCCCCCTCCTCATCATCCTTGTCACCTTATCACCGTCATGCTAATCACAACTAGTCATTATTATTTCGGGCGCTGGCAGAACTGGGTTTAGTGGGACCTGTCTTAGTGTCACAATCACATCATAACCATACTTATAACTATCACCATAACAATAGCCATGATCATGACCATCATCAACGTAATCATCGCCATCACCATCGTTACCATGACCATGACCATGACCATGATCGAGACCACGACCATGACCATGACCATGACCATCATCATCATCATCATCACCACCATCATCATCATCATCATCATCATCAGCAGCAGCAGCAGCAGCATCCTCATCCTCATCCTCATCCTCATCCTCATCCTCATCCTCATCCTCATCCTCATCCTCATCCTCATCCTCATCCTCATCCTAATCCTCATCCTCATCCTCATCCTCATCCTCATCCTCATCCTCATCCTCATCCTCATCCTCATCCTCATCCTCATCCTCATCCTCATCCTCATCCTCATCCTCATCCTCATCCTCATCCTCATCCTCATCCTCATCCTCATCCTCATCTCATCCTCATCCTCATCCTCATCCTCCTCCTCCTCCTCCTCTTCCTCCTCCTCATCATCATCATCATCATCATCCCCTCCTCCTCCTCCTCCTCATCACCATTTCATACCCTCCATGCTCCCCCTTTCCCTCGCCGACGGTCGCCGACCACAAAACGGCCGAGACCAGAGACGACGAAAAAGACAACGACGGACAACGACGACGAGGCCGACGCCCCGGAGGAGCTTGCGTGGGGCGGCGGACGGCGTTAGGCGACGCGGCGGCCGGCTTCGTGCTTCCCCGAGGGCCACAGCAGCTAGCGGCGGACAACCTGCCACGGTGCCACAGCCTGCCCCGCCGCGGCGCACGCCGGCGGGGGGCGCCCTGTGGGCGGGGTGGCGGCAGGCTCCAGGGTCAGGCAGACCTCCAGCTGCAGGAAAGAACATGGCCAGGAAACACCCAGGAGGGTGACGAGGAGGCCAGGAGTCGCCGTCAGCCGCCGCCGCGCTCGCCGCCGTCGGCGGAGAAAGAAGGGGAGAAGCGAGGAGGGGGAGGAGAGGAGGAGGAGGAGGAGGAGGAGGAGGAGGAGGAGGAGGAGCAGGAGGAGGAGGAGGAGGGAGGAGGAGAGGGAGGAGGAGGAGGAGGGGAGGGGGAGGGAGGGGGAGGAGGAGGAGAGGAGGAGGAGGAAGGAGGAGCGGAGGAGGGAGGAGGCGGAGGAGGAGAGGAGGAGAAGGGGAGGGGGAGGAAGGAGGGAGGAGGAGGAGGAGGAGAGGAGGAGGAGAGGAGGAGGAGGAGGAGGAGGAGGGGGAGGGGGAGGAGGAGGAGGAGGAGGAGGGAGGAGGAGGAGGAGGGGAGGAGGGAGGAGGAGGAGGAGGAGGAGGAGGAGGAGGAGGGGGGAGGAGTAAGTGAGTGAGTGCGTGAGTGGGTGATATGGAGGAGCGAGCGAGCGAGTGAGCGCGTAGGGAAGATGGAGGGCACGTCGCCGCGATGGTGGTGGTGATCGTCGCTGCCATCGTCTTCCACGTGGTAGTGGTGGTGGTGGTGGTGGTCGTCGTCAAGGCGGAGAAGGATGGAGGAGGATGAGGATGAAAAGGATGAGGAGGATGAGGAGGACGAGGAGGGCGAGGAGGAGGAGGAGGAGGAGGAGGAGGAGGAGGATGTGCACTGCTAACGGACAAGTGAGCAATCTGCCCACGTGTCTTACTAGCTTGCACCCGACCTGCCGAGGCGACGCTCTGACTTGCAGCCGCCCCGACACTCTTTTTGCACCAGGTACCTACAACGCGAAGAGCGGGGTCTCGTCGTACATATGTTGATAAACAACAACTTATCGTTCGGTGCACTGTTGTACAGTTGCACGTTGCAATACCTGGCGGGCGCCTACTCTTTCTTCTACTCTTGCCGCTGCCTTGTTGTACCACCCTTTCCGTGGCGCCCGCCAAGTACCCCCTGCGCCAAGTACCCTTATATTTTTTGCTAGAGCGCCACAGTCGTAGCACTCAGGTCTGGCCAACTCCAAACGGAGGATGAACAGGATGAGGAAAATGAAATAGGGAATGGAGTCGTCGTTTTCGTCATGGTCATCGACGGGGTCGTAGTGGTGGTCGTCGTGGTCGTGATGGTGGCCGTCGCCGTCACAAGAGGAGGATCAGGAGGTCGCCGTCGTCGTCTTTCGTCGTCGTCAGAAGAGGAGGAGGAGGAGGAGGAGGAGGAGGAGGAGGAGGAGGAGGAGGAGGAGGGGGAGGGGGAGGAGAAGGAACAGGAGGAGAGAGAAAGGGAAGGATCGCAGTGCAATGCCAATACCCTTGAAGGTCATAAGCCTGTAGATTTCGGGTGGGGCTCATATGCTCTCTCACCCTTGAAAACCGATGCTGGTGAAGATTGGAAACCATCGCTTCTGATAAACCATAGCTTCTGATGACTCTGAAGGGGAAGAGGACGATGTCGGAGGAGGAGGAGGAGGAGGAGGAGGGAAACAAGGGAGGAGAGCTGGGGGGAGGGTCCAGGATAGATCAGAAGGGAGAAGAGATGGAGGAGGAACAGGAGGAGGAGGAGGAGAAGGAGGAGGAGGAGGAGGAGGAGGGGGAGGAAGAGGAGGACAATGAGGAGATCGAGGAGGAGGATGGGGGATGGGAGGAAGGAGGGGTCAGGGGGGGCAGCGAGGGGGAGAACACGAGGGATCGGCGCCAGAAGTACACGGGATGCAGAGCAGGAAGATGCCAGAACTCCCACACCGTGCCTTTCTCACTTGGACCTCCACAGTCCGGACCCCTCCCCAGGGGGCTGGGTCTTCTCACCCCGGGTCGCTTGACGGTCCCGGGTCCGGTCGAGGGCCCACGGGGGCCGAGACTGGGCAGCACCGCCCCGCCGCGACTTCTTCACCCACGCGCGGGGAGGGTGAGGGGGAGCTGGGAGGGCGCCCAGCACGCGGAGTTCAGGAAGCCGCCGTACGCGTCCACCAGCCCGTGCGCCTTCGCGAAGGCCTTCACGAGCCGCGCGAACCTGCGCGCCCCGTCGTCCGCGGCCGCGCCCAGCAGCGAGCACGCGAAGCGGTCGACCTCGACGACGCCGCCGCCGCCGAAGACGACGCCGACGACGCCGCCGACGGGGGCCAGAACGACGAGGATCGACGAGGACGAGGACGGGGACGGGACCAGGCTGACGAGGACGAGGACGAGGGCGAGAACGACGACGGGGTCGTCTTGGTGGTGGTAGTCGTCGTCGTGGCGACCTCGGCGCCGCCCTCCATGGAGTCGCCCATGGTGAGGTCCACGTCGGTGCCCCCCTTTGGCAGCGGCGAGCAGAGGGAGGGGGCCGAGGCACCCGTGGGGGGGGCGAGAAGGCTTCGGCGATGGGGGGGTGGGCTCCAGAACTTCGACGTTGCGCAACAATAGCAGCATCGCGAAAAACGACTGGAGCCCCAGACCCAGTCTTTCCGCGGCATTTTTCGGACTGGATCGACTCTTGAGGCTCCCTGGGCCCGCAACTGCGCGGCAACGCCTGGCGTGAAAAACCTGCGCGGGTCGCCGGGTTTTTCCCCTGTCTCGTCCACTCGCGCGCGCTCCTCCCTTCGCTCGTGGCTCTGCCACGGCGCCCCCTCGGCTTTGCGCCCGCGGCCGACCCCCTCCAGGAAGCGCAGGCGCAGCACCGGCAGCCTGGCCTCGATGAGGCGGACGACCTCGAACCGGTCCCCCGGGGAGGCCGCCACCGCCCGCAGGTACCTCTGAGCACATCGCCGGGCCGATGCCCGCCCGCACTGGCGCGGCCCTGGCCCCCACGGCGGGCGCACCGCCGCCCCCGCCCGCCCCCAGAGGTGGGGTGGGTCCCAAGGCCCCACGGGCCTCCCCCAGATGGGTTGGGGACGACGACGACGACGACGACGACGACGACGACGACGACGACGACGACGACGACGACGACGACGACGACGACGGCACCGCAGGACCACTCCACACCAACGGGGGTAGGGGGGAACCGAAGCACCACGCCACATCCTTCCACAGGGAGGGGGGGTGCGATCCCATGGGCATGGTGTGGGGGGCTGTTCCTTTCGGGCTTCGCCGGGCCTATCCCCACCTGGGCGGGTGACTTGGTGTGGCTGAGTGGCCACGGCCCAGTGTGCATGGGGTTCGGTCAGACGAGGGTGAACGGTTGGGAGGTCGTGCCCAGGGGGCGAAGCATCGAGCTGGAATCGGCGGTACATCGTCGATAGATCAGCGATAAGCCCCCGACAGCGAATCCGCACCTTCCTGAGCGGGGGGTTTGTCGGGTCCCTATCGGCGATCAGTGGGCGTTTGAGGGCCGGTGCGTCACCCCCTGAGCCCTCTGACCCCCGACGTCATCCCTTCTTCGCAGCGCCGACCCTCGGAGGTCTCGACCCACTCCCCCAAGGACGGGCTTTTCATCCCGGATCGTTTCGCTTTCGAGGGGGTCCCCAGGGGCCCCGCGAGGCCGAAGATAGCAAAAAGCACACCTGTCTTAAAACACGTGTGCAGCTGTGCATATATCATGTGTTCCATCTTCTTGCTTCAAAAAAGAAGAAAATAAAAACGCCAACAGAAACGCACAAACACGACGCGAGGTGGGCTGGGCCTGTCCCTCCCCGACGATGCCCACCCCGGGCATGCCTCAGCTGCCTCTCCTTGTCCGTCACGTGGAACTGCGTGAAGGACATGCGCACGTCGACGTCCGAGCTGCGCAGCGCGGTGCCCTGCTCGCAGGAGCCGAACAGCTCCAACACCACCTCTCGAGTGCGGGATCGACTGCAGACTTGATTTTACCCCCAAGATTGTGTTTTTTCCGTCGACTCCATGGGTAGCGTGACGAAATCT
>CAUYUJ010006321.1:0-22500 GCA_963575745.1 Prorocentrum cordatum | reverse complement strand
GGGCAGCGCGAGAGCTAGAGGATACACTCTAGATTTCGTAATGCAGGGAGGGGGGGTCTCATTTCGGGGGGGGTCTCTTCCAGGCTATCTTGGAGGGCATGGGGTGTCTGGGGACGATGTTTCAGAGGGTTCTCCCACGGGGGAGGTCTGAAATGGCGTGTCTTGGAGGGTCCAGACCCCCTCCCCTTTTTTACGAAATCTGGAGTAGGTTCGAGATGTTGTGGAAGTCGAGCCATCCTCGCCACCACGGCTGGACGCAGCTCAAGAGATTGGGCCGTTTGCTCGCGTCACGGGTTCAAGTTTTTAAGAAAGTTATGATGGTTTCCCCTCTGTTAGCTTTCAACATGTCCAACGCTCTGGTCTCATATGGGGTAGATGGGAAAGCAATGAGGGTCAATGGGGGTCAATGTGTGGTCAATGGGGGGTCAACGCATCAAATTAGCGGGCAACAGAGGGTTTAGGGCCCATCATCCCTCATTCCCGTCACCCACGCAACAAAGCTCCTCGGTATATCGTCCCATCCCAGCTCATGCTAGCAACTTCCGCCTCCGTCCCCTCATATTCCTCCTCCCCCCTCCCCTCGCTCCCGCGTCGTCGCCCACCGAGCGCATGGCAGCCCGCAGCGCGCATTTGGCGCCCACATGTGATGATCGATTATGTTCAAAGGTTTGTGCCCACGCAGCTCCGAATATGCAGAGGCTATCAGGTTAACAAGACTCGTAGATTTCAAAACCCTCTCTATTAGCAGCTCAGCGGTGTCAAGTCTTGACGCTGCTAGCACCCCCACCAGCCCGTCCAGAAACGATCAGTAAGGGAATTGGGAAATCAGGGACCGTTGGAAGCATGCAATTGCACGAACGTCTTCAGAACACCAATGATCACACGTAGCACACAGCTTAAGGTGTAATTCCGTGCAAGGTGCGACGCGGTGCTCCCCGTGGTGAGCGGCTCTAGCGCAGGTGTCTGCATATGTATATACACACTGGGCCAGAAGAAACCATGATAACACATAGTTCCCCGCAACAAAGTTTAAGATGGAAGCGGGTACAAGCAACACCTTGGTATTCCATATGGTAAGCGTATCGCACGACATCTCGAAGCCACATCGAGGCGATCATGGACTTCCCGTGGGGTGTCTTGGAGCTACATTGGAGCTGTCTTGGAGCTAAGTTTAAACTTGGGGCCCTCTTGGAGCTCGTTGGGGGGTCTGGGGCGCCTCGCGGGGCAGTCTTGGGCACCATGTTTCAAAAAAGTGGGGGTACTAAATTCTACCACTCCACCACCTCGGAGGCTCAAGAATGTCGCATTGTGTGGGCCATTCTTGGAGCGTTCTTGTGCGCTTGGTGGGCCGTCTGGGAGCCCTCGTGGGCCACGCATGGTGCTCTCGCGGGCCATCGTGGGGCCATCGTGATGCCTCAAAAACACAATGGATGCAAACAACCGATGACGCAAACACATTGTGTTTTCCGTAGGTTGTTGGTGGGTGCTGGCATAATGGAGTGGGTCCTGGGAGAGCTCGGGGAGCATGTGCAACCTTCTTGGCGCCGGCTTGAAACATCCTGGATGTGCGTCGGAAAGTACCCTGGACCATCTATAGCTGTCTTGGGTGTAGGCCATCTTGCGGTTTAAGGCCCCCTCGGGGCCATTATGGGCCAAACAATGGCATTGTGCCACCTCGCAGAGAGCCCCGCCCAGCCTCACGGAGGAAGGGGTGAACCTCCCGAGCAGGGAAATGCCAGAGGTTTGAAAAGGAAACGCCCTAGACCACCTTCGTCCAGAGGGCTGATAGGATGCATCGCTTCAGTAGCCAATTTCGGCTCGAGATGACCAGACGATTCACGCAGCACCTTCGACACTATGATCAGTCGACGCCCTGCTAGCAAAGCATGCGGTGATGGCTCGGCGCGTGACGACGACCGAGGGGGCAGGAGTGCATTGGAGCTGGGCGAAGAGGACATGGCACGAGTGATGGAAATCAGCTGAATGGCTTTGCCACCGCCCGCCTGCCCGATTACCAAGTAGAGAGAAACAACGAGTAATGTGGTGGCGTAACATGTACGATCGTACAGGTGAAGGAACGCAAACAAGACACACCAGAACATACTCGATGAATCGGCATCGCACCCACAATACAACACGACACGCGCAGACGTATACGCACCAGGGTGCCTTCAGTAGGCAGGCGGTCTAAGAACTATATCACACACCCCGAGACGTCATTCAGTTACCCGAGAATGAAGATGAGATCCCCACATTGTGAGGAGACGCTCGTCCAGCACGGTGAATTCTTGATTTCTCTGAGGGCTATCGCATCAGGCGGAGGTTTCAACCAGAAACAACTGGAATCAGTGCTGCAGGAGCTGGCCCGTGCCAACGAACCGAGCTGGCATCTTGCGAGCGAGCTGGAATCATGGGCCGACCAGATGTCCAAGCAGATACGGGTTGCGATGAATCATATCGGCAATGCCATCCGCAAAGACACACCGCCAAAGTGGGCGCAACAGCTTCTGGCACGGGGAGGTGACATCAATGCATCATCCAAAGCTCGGCCAGTCGCCGCTCCAGCTGTTCCTGTCTCACCAGAGGATGCAGCATCAGACGGCGCCGAAGATGGCGAGGAAGAGGAGGGCGAAGGTGACGTGGAGGAGGAAGCGGACGAGGAGGATGCAAAGGACGATGATGAGCAGGAGGAGATCGATGACACCGACAAATACGTCTTCGAATATCTTCCCGACATGCAGGCGAATATGGGTTGAATCATTAAAGCACGTGTACTATGGTGGCGAGCGTTAGTTTTAGAAATCGAGCTGTGCGTGAGTGAGGGGGGAGCGTTGACCCTCCATTGACCACCCATTGACCACCATTGACCTCCGAGGTCAAATGCGGTCAATGGCGGTCAATGGTAGGTCAATGGGAGGTCAATGTGTATGTCAATGGGGTGATCACTTAGCGTTCGTACGGCCCTGAATGCGGCCCCGCCCGAATCCTCATTGACCCGTCGTCCAGGCGCAACCCCGCCGCTCCAGGCGATTTCGCAGTGGTTCTCGTTGTTTGTTCTCTCGCCCCCAGCCCTGCTAGCATCGCCATGCTGTGATTGACGCTTGTGCATCAGCAGGCAGCGACGAGGACGCCGAAGGTTGCCATCCAGGGGAAAAAGAAGGCCACGCCCGAGTTCACGTCAGTACAGAAAGGCACGAAACCATGCGACAACTTGTTTGCGAAATGGACAGACGGCATGATATGGATCATCCCGAATACGAGATCTGATGCAGCTGACGGTACACCTGGGAAGTCCAAACCTGATGTTCTCATATGGTCGGGAATTGATAAAGATAACAATCCGTTGGAGCTCAAGTACACAAACAAACGCCATGCCAGGTGGATGACGTTGTGGCAGCCGCGGAGGGGCAAAAAACCAGCACAGATCATGGGAATGCAGGGGTATATCGACGAGGCCAAGGCAGCTGCTCAGTTCAAGGTGTGGGCAGAGCGATATGCGCAGGGCGAGGAAAAAGTTACACTGGAAGCAGAAAAAAAACTCTGGCTCGTGAGGGAGAAAAAGGCAACTGACAAGGCGGCGGCAGGGGCATGCGTTGACACGCCAGGCACGGAGATAGTTGTCGGCAAGAAACCAGCTGGCATGTTGAAGCGACCAGCCGCTGCAGGGGGGCATGAATCAGATGAGCGATCAGGCATCAAGCGACACCGCCCAGATGTGAAACCAGAGTTGTCCAGCGATGTGCCAGATACGGCGTGTGTAGATGTGGGTGCATATAGGGGCGGCGCGGCATCACGCGCGGGCTCGTTGGCAGATGCGCAGACTGCACGTTCAACAGGTTTGCCGCCGCTCCCGTCCGTAGGGGCGGAGTGGTTTCCCTCAATGTGAACAATGAGGGGTATGTCCCTCGCAAGTGAATCGCTGGTGAAAAAAAAATACATCGTCACCAACATCAGCATCATTACCATCATCGCAACATATACCACAATCATTATCCACCATAAGTGCATCCCCCAAATGTTGTACATATGTATCCCCCTATCGCGATCATCCCGAAACCCGCAATGTCAATCTCATCGTTGTCACCATCGGAAGCGGGTGGAACAAGATATCATGTAACATCGTGAAAGGGGGTCGCTCATCCCGAGTTGTAAGCCCCGCTCGTCCCGACCATCCCGTTTCCGCAATCTGCCGAGTCATTCTCCGCCTACTTGTATCATTTCCTCTTCCTCGGTCTCCCTGCGTCCCTAGTCCCCATCTTGCCTCCATCATATGTTTCTCCCCAGCACCATGCAGCACGCATGCGGGGGTAAGGGGGGCGGGGCGGCCTTCGCTGGCCGAGCGCACGCCCGAGGCCGCGGAGGTCGGGGGTCGCGGCGCAGCGGCGGCGACGGGAGCGGGGCAGGCCCGATTCGGCACCCGTCGTCGCCGTCACCACCGTCGTCGTCGGCATCGTCGGCGGCGTCGTCGGACGAATACGTCACCATCGACGTCTTTGTCCGACGCCTCGGCCGTCGCCGCCGACGCAAACCTTTTATCGGCCAACTCATCCTATTCTTGACGCTGCGCGTATCCACGCCATCCCATCCAGAAACGATCGACAGGTGAGGTTGTGAATCAGGGGCGGCAATGCGCATGCAGTCGCACAACTGTCTTCGGGGAAATAAGGGTTACACGTAGCTTCCCGCATTGAAATTAACTTTGGACATCAGTGCAAGCTACGATAGTGTTTCGATGAGAGGGGAAGGGGTGTTTCGATGACTGGTGGTGGCGGTTGCACAGATTTGCATCTCAAACGTGCATGCGTTTCGAAATTTGGAGCCATCGTGGGGCTCTATTGGGGTTCTCCTGGGGCTCTACTGGGGCCCTCCTGGAGCTCTGTCGTGGGGCTCGCTTGAGGTCCTATGGGGGCCTTCTTGGAGCCTTCTTGGGGCTCGTGGCGGGCGTCTTGGGGCCCTCGTTGTGCTCTGGTTTTTTTTTTTTTTTTTTTTTGGGGGGGGTATGTGAGGCCCCTTGGGGCGTGTGTGTGATGCCTGAAGGGCCCCGTGGGGCCGTCTTGGACCTGGTCGCAACACAATAAAATCCTTAATTCGGACCTCCACATCGGGGGCTCGAACGTGCCGTCCTGGGGCAGTCGTGGCCCGCTCTTGGGCGCCCTTGGGGCCGTCATGGGGCTCTGTTGGGCCCCTCTTGGGGCTATATTGGGCCGTCTTGGGGCCATCTTGAGGCCTCAAGCCCATCGGATGCGAACAAGAGAGAAGGCAACAACCATTGGTTTGCCTTAGGTGTTTGAAGGATGTTGGCCTCCTAGGGGGGGGAGGGGGGGGTATCAGAAGCATCGGACAGCACTTGAAACCGCCGTGATGTAATCTTGAGGCCTCTTGGACATATGTCGGACGCGATCTGGACCAATCTACCGTTATCGTGGGCCATCTTGGGGGCATCTTGCGCTCTCTGGGATCCTCTTGGAGCCATCTTGGGCCATCTTGGACGCTGCCATGGGTCGGCCCCCCCCCCCCACCCCGTCCAGACGCATCGAGGGGGTGGTAAACCTCCCAAACAGGGAAACTAGTGAGGTTGTAAGAGGAACCGCCTTAGACCACCTGCGCCCAGAGGGCTGGTGGGACTCCCGCCCCTCCACCTCCTCTCGAGCATTGAACGGTTATTTAGATAGGCAGAGGTTTCTCTCATCTCACTCCTCCTCCTCATCCTCCTCCAATGCGTCTGCCATGGCAATGCAACGCCACGTGCTGCTTTCAATGCGTCTGCCAGCCAGGCATCGGCTGGTCCAGCGAGCAAGCGTCGCAAGACGGGCGCTCAGCAGGCCGCCAGTGCGGAGGAGACAGCTGGCGCTGAGGCTCCTGGCGCTGAGGCTCCTGGTGCTGAGGCTCCTGGTGCTGCGGCTCCTGGCGCTGGCGCTGCCGCTGTTGGAGCTCCCCCTCCAGGTCCTGACGGTGGTGCTGCGGAGACTGGGAAGAAGAATCTTGGCCAGGATCCTCGCGTGAAGAAGGCGCGCATGATCATTGCGAAGTTCCAGTCCACGTCCGCTTCAGCCTCGACGCTAGAGACGACGATCAAGAAGGACCCGACCTGGGAGTTCGCCCGCGCGAACAAGTTTTTCGACGAGAAGCTCGAGGCACTGACGGCCGCGCTCAAGGCGAAGGTCGACGCCGACCCGTTGATCCAGGGCGCCCTCACGATGGACATTCAGCAGCTGCGGAAGCAATACTCCGATGGCCAGTTCTGAAACGCCATGGAGGCGGCGCGCAAGATCCAGAAGAGCGTGGGCGACCTGGCCGATCACATCAAGATTTTGCTGGGGACTCACTCGTCCATGAACGGCCTGGACATCAAGGGTGACGACAAGCCCAAGGCCAAGGGGAAGGCGAGGGCGAAGGGGAAGGCCACGTCCAAGGCCGCGCCGCAGCCCCAGCAGCCGTCGTGAGCGCTTTCGTGAGCAAGTATCTTCTTGCTCCTACATATCCTCCTCCTCCTCCCTCCTCCTCCTCATCATATCGTCATCATCATCATCATCATCCTCATCATCATCATCATATTTCTCCTCCTCCTCCTTTTCACTTTGTGTCTTTTCTTGCGATGTAAGCTTGACGTTTCCCACGCTCGCCACGCGGCCTTTATTTTCAAGGGTGCGTGCACTGGTCATGTAGGGCTACTGCGGCTTCTGATTCCTATAGGGGGAAGGAAGGGGTGGCCCCACGAGGGGCGCAAACAACATCAGTCGGGATACGAATCGACGAGAAAAAACAGCAACGGGAGTAAAAAAATGCGCGGGGGTAGGTGCTGCAACCAAAAATCTTCGGGCCCAAGTGGTGCACCGGGCCCTTGGCACGCCCCAAGCTGGGCGTTGACCTACCGTTGACCACCGTTGACCGGGGGCCCGTTGACCCCCCTCGGACCCTGTTTTTTTTACGGGGATTGTGCGTTGACCCCCCCCACCGTTGACCGTTGACCTACCGTTGACCACCGTTGACCGCGCGTCGGGAACGATCGAGATCGGGCTGCGAAGGGAATTTTTGAGCTGCAGTAGGTGACCGACGGTGCAAAGTCAGGGTTGCACCCCTCTCGAGAGCTGGCGGCGAGTTTCGGCGCCGCCCCCGCTTGCTGGATGATGGGCCCCGGCGGCCCGTCGACGCGTCGGCCAGCAGGCATTCGCCCGAGCACATGCGCTGGGGATCAACGCGCCCATGACATTGATGAGACATAAGTTATGTCGATGGCCCTTTACATGCACTTTAAACCGCTGCGCCATTATCACACGTGGTCCTCGCGTTAATTTCCTTACGTTCTCTCTTCCCCTTCTTCGCGTCCTCCCCTCTCTCTTCCCCCCCATCTCTCCACTCTCACCCTTGTCCACTCTAACTCGCTTCCCCTCATCCATACTGCCCATCTTACTCCAAATATTCGTCTTCTACTGCTTCATTCTCCTCCTCATCCGCATCCCGCTTCCCCCTCCGCCTTCTCCACCGAAGCCCATGACCTACTATCTGCATTCCCCCCGCGTCTGGAGCTCCCTGTCGTCATTCCAGCTGCGACGACACTCGCAAACACACTCGTGCTGGGGGGCCCTGATCGGCGCATCGGTGGTGCATGTGCTCCCTCCCCGTGTCCTCATCACCTTTGCTTCCACCACCTTAGCATGATTTTTCGCTCACTACCGCCCGCCTGTTCTAGACCATTTCCTGCCGCCATCCATGTTATCATTATTCCCCTTGAGCGTCCTCGCTCCGCTGCCCGACTCGCAATCCTCTCATCGCCCCACTCCTTGCCTCCAAATCCTCCTCCCTTTGGTCGGTGCATCGGCGGTGCGACAATCTCGGAAACAGAAGACACGAGTAGCACAACGTGCGTTTCGATCGCGATTGTTGTTGAACACACGGGTCCGACACTAACGACCGATAGAAACGGAGTCACCGACCGTGCGTTCTGAAGCGAGCGATCACACAGCAATGCAGCAGCAATGCAACAGCAATGCAACAGCAATGCAACATCAACATCACGAGCTGTCGAGGCTCAGACAGAGAACGTCGCGATGCCCCCCAAACGCCGTGTGATTAGGCACAGGCCGCGGGGCCGCAAAGATGTGTGGATACCATCCTCCCGTGCCCAAGCTCAGCGTGACGCTGGGTCCGAATTGTTAAAAATACTGGTGAGCATGTATGCTTCTACGAAGCTCACTGCGCAAGATCTCTGTATATTCGAGACGCTTCGCGTATCCCCACCAGCCCCTCCAGAAACGATGTCCAGGCGAATTGATGCGTTCAGGAACCGTGCGAAGGAGGGAAGAATAGACGGATCAGGCTGGATGTATGGACGAGGGAATGGGGATACGGAATATGGACGTGATGATGAGGAGGATGCGGGTGAGGAAGCGAAGGGGTAGGAAGAGGAATTAGGAGCATGAGGATGATGGCAATCACAACGGCGAAGTGGTCTCTTGTATGCCTCTCGGGGCCCCTAGCGATATATATTGGGCGCATCTTGGAGGCGCATTGGGACGTCGTTGGGGGGTCTCTCGGCGGTCCTGGGGGCTCTTGAAGTGCCTCGGAGGCGTGGGGGGGGGGCTCTTGGGGCCGCGTGGGGTCCCCTTGAGGACCGCCTGATGGCCTCTTGGGGTCATCTTGGAGCCATATTGGAGGGGCTTCTTGGGGCCTCCTATGCGCCTCTTGGGGCCATCTTGTAGGTGATCAATGTAAACATGTGGGAGCTTTACTCCCACCAGCCCTCAGGACGCATGTGGTCTCGGGCGCTTCCTTTTCCAACATCAGTCCGTCCCTTGCCCGGGAAGTTTACATGGCCCCCCTCCGCGGGTCTGCCCCCCCCCCCCCCCCACACACACACACGCACACGCACACACACACACATACACACAACACATACACACACATACACACACAAAACACACACACACACGCACGCACGCACGCACGCACGCACGCACACACACACACACACACGCACACACACACACACGCACACAAACACACACACACACACACGCGCACACACACACGCACGCACGCACGCACGCACGCACGCACGCACGCACGCACGCACACACACACACACACGCACACACACAACCACACACAACCACACACACACATACACGCACGCACGCACGCACGCACGCACGCACGCACGCACACACACACACACACACACGCGCGCGCCGCGAGGTGGCAGAAGGTAACAGTTGACCCACGATCCAAGAAGCTTCGAACGGGCCTTAGAACGTACAATCTTACCTCCACTGTTGCCCAAGATAGCGGCAGATGGCTCAATATAGCAGCCGCTACGCGTCCACGGCGCCTCACTATGGCCCCGCGAGGGTTTCGCGTGCTCCCCGAGCCACCCGCGGACCCCCCAAAGAAACCAACACCTTTCAAACACCCACGGACACCAATGTGGGTTGCCGTATCGCGGTTTCGCCGCCGTTGGGCTCCTGAGGCCCCGAGAAGGGTCAACTATGGCCCAATCGAGCCACAAGAAGGGCTCGCGACGACTCCACGACGGCCACCATATCGCACAAGGGTGTACCAATAATTGCCCAGGGTGGCCACACTACTACATTCGTGAGCCCCCCACGGGGGTGCACTTTAGTACCGCCCTCTCGTTGGTCAGTGATGGCCAAGACGACCCCGCGAGGCGACCCGGACCACCCCCCCTCACCAAAGAGCCCCAAGAGGGCCACGCGACCTCCCAACATAGCCCCAATAAGGCCCCAAGAAAGCCCCAAAAGGCTCCACCTGCAATCCAAGATAACCTCGAGATGGCCTCGAGAGGTGGTGCGATACGCTCACCACATGGAACGCACGTGCCCATCCTAAACCAGCTGCGGGCAACTACGTGCGATCATTGTTTCTTCTGGTCCAGGGTGGCTGCAGCCAGTTGCGCTAGAGATGCTTGCCAGGGTGGACACCGCGTCGTATCTTGCACCGATCCCCACTTACACTCCAATGCGTGAAGATGTGTATGATCACTGCTGTTGTCTGAAGACGGCCGCGCAACTGCATGCTTCCAGCAGCCCCTGATTAAACAGCTCTCCTGCCGATCGTTTCTGGATGAGCTGGCGGGGGCACGCGAAGCGCCAAGAATTCTTGACGCTGCGCGTATCCCCACCAGCCCATCCAGAAACGATCAGCAGGGGAGTTGGTGAATCAGGGGCGGCAATACGCATGCTGTCGCGCAGTCGTCTTCGAGAAACCAATGCTCACAACTAGCTTCCCGCATTGAAGTTTACGGTGGAAATCGGTGCAAGCTACGCTGGTGCTTCGATGGGGGGTGATGGGTGGTTCGATGACTCGCAATGGCTGTTGCACTGAGTTGTTTCTTAAACCCACATGCGTTCGGAAACTTGGAGCCACCTTGGGCCTCTCGGGGTTCTCGTAGGACCATCTTGGGGCCCTCCTGGGGCTCTTTCGTGGGGCTCTCTTGAGGTCTAGGGCCCTAGTGGGGCCCTCGTGGTGCTATGTTGGGGCGTCGTGGGGCCATCTCGGGGCTCGTTTGTGGGATCTGGGGGCATTCTTGTGGCTCTTTTGGGATGCCTGATGGGCCTCTTGGGGCCGTGCTGAGCCCTTTCGCTAAAAAGGATGAGGATCCCTCAGTCGGACCCCCCCATCGGAGGCTCAACAATGCTGACATGGTGTCCTTTTGGCCCGCTCTTGGAACGCTCTTGTGCGCTCGTGCGGCCGTCGTGGGGCCATGTGGGGCACATCTTGGAGATATCGTGGACCGTCGTGGGGCCATCTTGAGGCCGCGAGCGCTCATCGGAGGCGAAAAAGCGAGAAGGCAACAACCAGTGGTTTGCGCCTAAGGGTGTTGACGGATTTGGCCTCCTGGGTGGGTCCTTGGACGCCTCGGACAGCACTTGAAACCGTTTTGGGGCCGTCTTGGGACATCTTGGATGTGCGTCGGAAACGATCTTGACCAATCGACAGCTATCATGTGCCATCTTGGAGGCCACCTTGCGCTATCTGAGGCCCTCTTGGGGCCATAGCCTCAGTGGGCCATATTGGACGCTGCTATAGCCCCCCCCCCCCCCCGGGTCCAAACGCACGGGTGGGGTGCACTTCCCAAGCGTGGAAAGGCAGGAGGTTGGACAATGAAACGCCCTGGGCCACCTGCGCCCAGAAGGCTGGCGGGATTATAAAGCCCCCCCCCCCCCCCAACCCCAAAACATGCCAACATGGGGTCATAACCGCATTGCCACCACTGATGCTGGCTTCCTTGCCGACGCCGTTTTGGGTGACCCAACGGCCCGCGACCGCGCCCGTTCAGGTCCAAGGGAAATGACAAGGGGGAGGGGTACACCCCTCCCCCGACGGGGAATATGGAGGGTTGGAAGACGAACCGTTCTAAACCACCTACGCCCAGATGGCTTGTAGGATTATGCTACTACTGCGAGCAAGCAGGGGTGCCAGGAGGGCAATTCGGAGAATACGCGTTGGCGCCAGGGAAACAACCAGGCAAGTACCAGAACGCTCTAGACAAAGTATGTCCAGGACCTGGAGTGCTATATATGGTGCGCACGCCTGGGAATCGTTTGCGGCAGGCGCAAAGGAAGCATGGAGACATTCCATTCAGGCCAGCGTTTGAAGCTCTCGACGAGGAGGTGCAACAGAACAGCAACATTCTCAGAATGCTAGGAGCTCCTGAGGAAGAGCGGGGGGAATCAATAATGGACCTGCCCTGTTACAAGGATCACCGTGATGTCTTAGATAACATAGCAAACGGTATACCCCCACCCATACCCATTGGATTCTATGTCGACGGGGTACGCTATACGTCAATTGTTAGTGGGAGGCCAGATACAGTCCTTGGGTACTGGATGATAAATTTACTCACGGGGGTCAGGCACGTCCTAGGGGTGCAGTTGGACAGTGATAAGTGTATGTGCGGGCGCAAAGGGTGGTGCTCACTATATCCTGGATTGTGCGCGCTCAGATGGATGTTTACAGCCATGAGAGACGGGTGCAGACCCCAGTGCACTCACGATGGAACACAATGGGCGCCTGACCATCCTCTCGCCACGCCAAAGCAGTTCTCTTGGACCGCCGCGTTGGCGTGGATACCGCGGCTGTCGCCGCCGACGCCGCAGGCCCCACCGCTGAGGGCCCGCGCAACGAGCGCGGAGGAGATAGGGGGGGCGGGCGGAGGGGCATAGGATGGCGGCAATGAAACCTGACATGATGAAACGCAGGGGAGGACGACGACGCAGAAGGGGAAGGAGAGGGACAGCGCGGAGGAGGGCGCGACTGACAAACATGAGTGCACGACGAGCAAGGTAGGGCAGGAGCAGAGCGGCAACGAAGAGGTAAGTGGAGGGGAGAACATCCCACCAGCCCTCTGGGCGCAAGTGGTCTAGGGCGTGTCCCTTTCCAGCCTCCTTCCGTTCCCTGCTTGGGAGGTCAACCTCCCCCCTCCATGCGTTTGGACGGGGGGGGGCCCGACCCATAGCAGCGCCCAAGATGGCCCATGATGACCCCACTATAGTTTTAGAGAGCGCAAGATGGCCTACCAGGTGGCCCAATATAGCGGTCGATGGGTCAGGATAGCCTCCAACACACGCCCCAGAAACATTAAGACATCCCCAAGACGGTTTTAATTGTTGTCCGAGGCTTCCGAGGACCCGCCCAATAGGCCAGCATCATTCAAAACACTTAGACAAACACAATGGTTGTGCCTTCTCGCTTTTTCGCCTCCGATGAGCTCTCGAGGCCTCAATATGCCCCCCCCCCCTCCCCCCACCCCAAGACTGTCCACGATGACCCCAAGAAGGGTGCAACAGGGCCCCAAGAGCGCCCACGAGCGCTCCAACAGCGGGCCAAGAGGGCCCCCCGACGCCACTTTTGAGCATCCGATGATGGGGTCCGATTGAGGGCCCCCCCTCTTTTTTAGCGAAATGGCCCAACACGGCCCCAGGAGGCCCCTCAGACATCCCAAAAGAGTCCCAAGAAGGCCACCATATCTCCCCAAAGAGCCCCAAGAGGGCCCCAAGACGCCCCAAAATAGCACCACGAGTGCCCCAATAATGCCCTAAGGCTACCTCAAGAGAGCCCCAATAAAGAGCCCCAGGAGGGCCCCAAGAGGGTCCTACGAGAACCCCAAGAGAGCCCCAAGGTGGCTCCAATTTTCCGAACGCATGCGAGTTTAAGAGACAGATCAGTGCAACAGCCATTACGAGTCATCGAACCACCCATCACCCCACATCGAAGCACCATCGTAGCTTGTACCGATTTCCACCTTAAACTTCAATGCGGGAAGCTATTTGTGAGCATTGGTTTCTCGAAGACGACTGCGCGACTGCATGCGTCCTGCCGCCCCTGCTTCACCAACTCCCCTGCTGATCGTTTCTGGATGGGCTGGTGGGGATACGCGAAGCGTCAATAATGATATTGCGGGGAAGGATGCATGCCCTCACGCCCTAGATCCCTCGTGCAGGGGGGGCGGTTAAAGGGGGGCTGGGCCGAGCATTCAAAAACCCTGGGGCTAGCCTCCTGGGCGAGCCAGTGGCAGCCATGTCAGTTCTGTCGCCAGACTCATGAATTTTTGAATTCTGTCGATGATTTGATAGAAGACGATGCTTTACCTTGGCTATTGAGGGAGCCGGGTGAATACGAGGCGTCATGCGTCAATTGTGAACGCGCGGTGCGCCTGGAGACAGAGGATCATAGACGGGCAGTTCTGGGGTCGATCGGTTGGCGCAAAGGGAAACACATTCGAGGGCGTGAGGTGATTAGCGAATTGTTTATTTCGGGGGTTCGGTTATTGCCTGGAGACCGACTCGAACCGAGTGACACCCTTCTTGACATATCAGAGTTAGAGATAGTAGCCTTGCCCACTACGATCACATTTTGGCGCATTCACCGAGATGCAGGGGGATCGTCGATGGACTCAATTAATCATCGTTGCCCATTGTTTTCGACCGAGCTCGGCACCAGCCCCGCTGAGACGCCGTGCATCGATTCGCTCCACACCCTGTATTTCGGACCAGCCCAGCGCTGGGTCACGAGCGGTATGCGGCGAGTTCTGGCGACAACCCCTGGGGCTGCAGGGGGACAACGATTGAGGAGGTGGTCGAGAATGGGGTCCGACGCATAACGGGGGAATTGCAAACGTGGTGCTATGGAAACGATATCCAATCTGGCAGAGGTGTGGGGGCGATAACAGAGAAGATGTTGGGTGAGCGGGAGGGGTGCGCACGAGAGAATCCAACCCACCCTGGGGGGCAACATTAAAGCGAAAGCAGCTGAAATTGGCGTGCTAGTTCGATTTACCGAATGGCTGTTACACGAACATGGGGGGGGGGCAGACAAGTTTGGAAACGAGTTCGTGGCAGCTGGTTCAGCACTTGTTCAATTGATTGGCACGATGAAGAGGGAGGGTGTCGTGATGAGTGAGAACGGGTCTGCTGCGCTGGTTAGATGTGCTCGCTTATTCAATGTATGTGCTCGTGAATGTGGGCTCCACTTAACGCCGAAATGCCACTTGACCGTGCACCTGGCCTTCAGGACAGACGGGGCGCCCAAACCCTGCATTGGGGGGGTGCAACACAGCGGGGGGGGGGGGCGACGCAACCAAGGGGGGCACCATCACCTGGATGGGAAGCACCAGGGCAAACACGCAGCAGCAACATAACCAGCAACAACCTCGGCAACTTGCAACGCTGGAGGGGTGGGGGGAGGGAACGCGCGAAAGAGAGTTGGGCTGGGTCCACTCGCATCCCCTCATCCTCCCTCCACATCCAGTACCTCTGTCCCATCCTCCCCTCTGATCCTCCTTGTCCACTCCTCCTCCCCGTTGCTCGACATCGCGAATACCGCCCCCAAATTGCACCCCCCCATCCCCGCAAGAAACCACCCCAACCCCATGTTCGAGGAAATGGGGGACTGGGGGGGGGGGGATTGGCGGGCCCTAACACGCATGTGCCTTTAGGAGCCGACGGCAGGGCAACCCACGTATCTATTCGTGTTTCCTCGATGAAGGATTGAACATACCTCTCGGGGATGTGTGTCAATTTGCTCATCGGGTAAACCTCGAGTATCGCGTATTCCAGCTGTTTGCGATTCAAGGCCGCCTGAAGCTTAACAGCTATAGTTTCGGCTTTGGTGCGGACCAGCCGTTCCTGCCTGGTCTATAATGGCAAGGGCCATGATGCTGGCGCTTGCTGTGATGGTCGCTCGTGTTGGGAGCGTGTTCCTCCCGATGAGCGAGGCTGATTTGCATGCTGCGAAGTGGGCCATCGATTGTGCCAAAGATTACGCCGACCCGCGCCCGCCAATCTTCACCCAGCACGGCATCAACACTCACATGTTCCTGTGGGGAGTTACAGTCATCAACAAGGTGGTTGACATGGGCGCTCAATTGGGTCGAGGCTTGGACTTCTTCGAGGTGTTTGCTGGCAATGCGGGCATATCGAAGCAACTGAAGGAGTGGAGTTACAATGTCACCGCCATGGATCGCAGCACGTGCAGGATCTTCGAGGACATGTGCCTGCTCGCGGGTCTCTTCTACGGTGCGCTGACCGCCCTCAGGGTCGTGGCGAAGGGCACAGTATGGTTTTCGCCTCAATGCTCTACGTGGGGCAACATGGCGAGGCACCACACCGAGCGGTCCCTTGAGGATCCGATGGGAGACACCAACCGCCGCGACATGGTTGAGGCCAACACGTTGGCAGTGATTGTGTCATGGGAGGGGGTCAGCTCTCAAGTTTGGCACGTTGACCCCTCCATTGACCCCCCATTGACCACCCATTGACCACCATTGACCTCCGAGGTCGACTGCGGTCAATGGCGGTCAATGGGAGGTCAATGGGAGGTCAATGGTGGGTCCACCCATTGACCACCATTGACCTCCGATGTCAACTGCGGTCAATGGCGGTCAATGGGAGGTCAATGTGAGGTCAATGGTTGGCCCACCCATTGACCACCATTGACCTCCGATGTCAACTGCGGTCAATGGCGGTCAATGGGAGGTCAATGGGAGGTCAATGGGAGGTCAATGGTGGGTTCACCCATTGACCACCATTGACCTCCGAGGTCAACTGCGGTCAATGGTGGTCAATGGGAGGTCAATGGGAGGTCAATGGTTGGCCCACCCGTTGACCACCATTGACCTCCGACGTCAACTGCGGTCAATTGCGGTCAATGGGAGGTCAATGGGAGGTCAATGGCCAAGCCGGTGATACGCAACATGCGCATTATTCCGTGTCGGGTCCGGGTCCATGTGAGAAACTCTGGATGATCGTGTAGCATGTTTGCCATGTTGCGTTGAAAAGGGGTGGTTGCGAAACCAAGCTGGTGTGCGAGATGGCGTGGGTGGGTCGTGCCAGGGTGTGCCACGCGGGTATGAGCGAAACTGCAAACGCACATAAACCGTCCACTTAAACTGCAAAAGGGTATGAGTTGAAACTGCAAGCAATATTCATCCTCCTCCTCCTCGTCCCTCCCCCTCCTCCGACAATCTAATTTTCTGAGTCCCTCATCAATGTCCCGTGCCTCTTCCTGCTCCTCCTCTTTTTTCCTCTCGCTCCGATCCTACCGTTGATGGTGTTCACTGCTCACGCCCCCGAAGGTCATGGTTGATGGTGGTCTGCTTCTCACGGAACGTTGATGTGGCCATCGAACAGCCCATCAACTCCATCCTGTACCACCATCCATCCATGAAAGCAGCGTTGGAGACCATTGGCGCTCGCAGGATCATCGCGTACGCTGGCCAGTTCGGCGCCCCTAGCAGGAAACCTCTGGAGATCTACACAACCCTCCCCGAGAATGCCCTTACCACTCTCCGCACGACGCAGAAGGGTGCCGACGCTCGCGTGAAGGTTATCGGCAATTTCGAAACGGGGCCTGGCCGTGTTTCTCGAGAGGGTTGGAATGGGACGGTGTATTGCAGCATCATCCCCATGATCATCTCAGATCCCTCCCCCCGCCCCTAGTACCACGCCTCCCCTCCCCATCTCTCCTGTCGCCCCTCTCTCACCTCTCCCATCTTACTCCAGCCTCTATCTCCCCCTTCCCTCCCACATCACAGCTTTCTCCACTCCCCCCCCCCCCCCGCGCCCTCTCACCCTCCGCCTCTGCGCATCCCCCGAGGCGCTGTCGGAGACGAAGCCGCTCTTCATTCGCGAGGAGAAGAAACGCAAGCACGGCCAGGATGATAGCATGCAGGAGGATGGCAAACGCGGGCGGGGCGGGAGCTCGAGCTGGGTGACGGGCACGTCCGAGCAGAAGGCCAGCCAGCAGTACCCCAAAGAGATGTGCAACGCTGTAGCACGGGCTGTAGTGGCTGCGAAGTCTGACGGCTCCGCGTCCGATTGATGACGATCGGCACTAGCAGCGGTGGCGACGATTATAAGCAGCATCAGCAACGGCTAGCCACCAACAGCAACAAACAAAACAACGACCACTCGCGCACGACAGCAATCAACACATCACCGCAAATTAGAGCCACGTGTGAACACACGTGGCTGCACGAGCCTGTTCGCAACGCCATCCGTCTCCAACGATGGGCTTCGGATCAGGGTAAGAGAAACATGGGGATGGGCATGAGGTCAGCGTGAAGATAACGAACGAGTGAGGAAGAAAGAAGCGGGCAGACGCGGTGAGCGGGAGTGGGGGGCGGGGCACGGGCTGACCCGGGAGGGAATTTCAGGAATTGGCATGGCTGAAGGCGCGCCCTGAAGCGGCGAGCCGAGACTGCGCGAACGAGCACCGATCTCTCTCGAGGAGTTCTGGCAATCGACGTTCTGCACTGACAGAAATTCGAAAGGTTCCCCTGGGCATCTGGTAACGTTTGGGACACGGGATGGATGGGGAGGGAGGGCGCGCCCTTTCCGTCCAGCCCCTATATTCCTCCCACCCCGCGCCCCAAAGGTGCCGCATGCTCGTCGAACCAACTGTGACTCACCATTGCTCGCCTCCTATGGCTGTCTATCGTTGGCACGTTCTCTCTCCATCTTTCTCGCTCTCGCTCGCTCTCGCTCTCTCTCCTCCGTTCCTTCCCTTCCTGTCATCCCTGCACCTTGTATGTCTCGCGTTATCTATATACATATATACACCGTTTATACAAAACTGTGCATATATGTATTATATATATATATATATATGTGTAAGCATATACATATATATATATATATATGTATATACATATACATATATATATATATGTGTATACATGTCTCTATACCTGCAACTCCCTCAGTCCCTACCGACCTCCATCCCTCACTAACCCACGCACTCACTCTCCTTTCTCTATGCCCCCATCCCACTCCTAAGGCCCTCTCGCGTGTTTGGGGGCACGTTCTGCACTGACGGTCCTGAATGGATCCAATGTTGGCACATAGGAGGTGTTTGAGGTCAATGAGGGTCAGTGGCGAGTCAATGGGAGGTAAACGGACGGCGTTTGCGGGGCACGTGGCATAGTGGCAAGTGTGGAAGCTAGTTGATCGAAAATGGGGGTTGGTGACAGAGATCGAAGAGAGAGAGAGATAGAGACAACTACGTAAACAGATAAACATATAGCTAGATATAGAGAGATAGAAACATATATCGAAACTGTGAGAGATAGAGAGCGATATAGCGGAAGCGCGGAAGAGAGAGAGTAGAGAGAGAGACACCTATATATTTATATTTATATATATATATATATATATAGAGAGAGAGAGAGAGAGCGAGAGCGAGTATAGGGAGATATAAAGATATATAGAGAGAGATGTACGCCACGTGCTGCTGGTCAGATCTAGACCGAAACCCTCCCGTGGGCGCGCCTCCAACTATGGTGCGTTTGATTGCTTTTGTGTGCTCTCGCCTCATCGGGGAGGCCCAGCCGCCGCCGTAGCGCTCGCCGCCGCGGCCCTGCGACCTTTCGTGGGCACCTCGCGGCCGTCGCTGCCCCTTCGTAGTCCGCGGTTGCCCGTCGTTGCCCGTCCCGTCCCAGCCTCTCGCGGTCATTGCGGCACCTGGTGGCCCCTCGCGGTCTGGCGCGCGCCGAGGCCGCGCTCGGAATCCGCGGCGGGCACGTGCACTTCTTCCTCCGAGGAGGCGCCGTGGGTCGCACATATGCGCAGATCCTGCGGGGCACTCCCCCTCCCTCGCCCTTTCGGATTTTCCCGTTTGTACATCTTGTGTGGATTACATGGGGCTCGACCCTTACGACTTGATGACTGTGTTGGAGGGCTGGACCGCCCTCGAACGCATGGTGCCTGACGCCCGTCGCACAACGGACGCTGGCTGCGACGTGGCATGAGTTTTTCTCTGCGTCGCTTGATACCGAGAGACAAAAAACGAGAGAGAGAGAGAGAGACACGGATACATATATACATATATATATATACATACATACATATATACATATATACATATATATATATAGAGAGAGATATAGCAACATGCCAATACAGAGAAAATGAGAGAGATCGAGGGATAAACATATAGACGAGGGGAGGGCGGAAAGGAAGACAAGGGCATGAGGGGGGACGATAGGGAGAAAGCGAGGGGAAATGATAATGAAGGGAAGAGATGGACGGGATGAGGAGGGGGGTCGAGGAAGGGAGGATGACTGGGGGAAGGGATCAGAAGGGAAGAGAGGGGGGAGGAGAGGAGGACGACGAGGATGCGGAAGGGAGGGGATGATATCATGAGGAGTGAGGATGATGTTTTTTGTAGATTTGATAGATAAACACCAAGAAAACAAAGCTGGTGATTGTCTGGCGTCCAAATCCTGGCGTTCAAATTTTGAACGCCGAAACCTGGCGTCCACTTTGGACGATATGAGACCTCTGGGAAGGGGTCCCTCCTGCACCGGCCTGCGCGCCGGGGTGTCGGCATCCCCGCGGCACCCGCACGCCGCGCGCCAGAGGCCACCCCTGCCAGAGGCCACTCCTGCGCGCAGCCGAGCCCTCGGACCCGCCGCCCGGGCGCGGCGCGCGGCGCGCCGAGCGGCGCGCCGCGCACTGCGCCGCGCGGGCCGCCCGGCTCGGGGCGGACGCCAGCGGCGCGGCGGCGTTCCTGGCGCGGCGCGCGGCGCGCCGGCGGAGGCCACTGTGAGCCGCCCTGGGGCCGGCGCGGCTGGCGCGGCCAGCGCCCCGGCGGGCCCTGCCTCGACCTGCATTGTCCGCACCTTCCGCGCGGAAGGTGCCGCCGCGATGCGGCCGCCGCGATGCGGCCGCCGCGGCCGCCACGGCCGCCGCGGCCGCCTCGACGGTGGCCGCAGATGCGGCCGCGGCGGCAGCCGCGGCAGCGGGGCACCCGCCGCGAGGAAGGTGCGGAGGGTGCGGGTCGAGGGCTGCCCATGGCTTCGCCGAGCTGCCCTGGGCAGACGCCTCGGCGCGAGTTGCTCGGGCTCTCGGGACGGTCGCCGACGCTTGTTGTTCCTCTGGCCGCCCTGCCCTCTCTGCCCCCCCTCCGTCCTCGTCCACGTCAGCGGCATCTTTCCGTCCTTGAAGTATCCTCTTACCTCGCATCATCATCATCATCATCATCATCATCATCATCATCATCATCATCATCATCATCATCATCATCATCATCATCATCATCATCATCATCATCATCATCATCATCATCATCATCATCATCATCATCATCATCATCATCATCATCATCATCATCCTCATCGATCATCATCATCATCATCATCATCATCATCATCATCATCCTCATCATCATCAGCCGCAGCAGCAGCCAGCAGCATCAGCATCAGCATCAGCATCAGCATCAGCATCAGCATCAGCATCATCATCATCATCATCATCATCATCATCATCATCATCATCATCTGCAGCATCATCAGCATCATCATCACCATCGTCATCGTCAGCATCGTCAGCATCGTCATCATCATCATCATCATCATAATCAGAATCATCATCATCATCATCATCATCATCATCATCATCATGCATCATCATCGCATCATCATCGTCAGCACCATCATCATCAGCATCATTATCATAATCATTTTCATCGTCACCTTCATCATCATCATCATCATCATCATCATATTCATCGTTACTATAGTCCTCATCATCATCATCAGCAGCAACAGCCTAATCATCAGCAGCATCATCACCCCCTTCATCATCATCATCAGCAGCAGCATCATCATTAGCATCATCATCGTCGTCCTCATCGTCAGCAGCTCCAGCATCTTCAGCATCATCATCATCAGCAGCAGTATCATCATCATCGTCATCATCATCAGCAGCAGCATCATCAGCATCAGTAGTACCATCATCATCATCATCATCATCATCATCATCATCATCATCATCATCATCAGCATCATCATCATAATCATCAGCATCATGATCATTATCATCATCATCATCAGCGGCATCATCATCATTATCATCTTTATCATCATCAGCATCATCACCACTCCTTCTCCTCCTCCTCCACCTCCTCATCCTCCTCCTCTTCATCCTCCCATTCCTCCTCTTCTTCCTCCTCCTCCGCCTCCTCCTCCTCCTCCTCTTCCGCATCCTCTTCCTCCTTCTTCTCCTCCTCCTCCTCCTCCTCCTCCTCCTCCTCCTCCTCCTCCTCCCTCCATCCCCTCCCGTCTCTCTCCCTCCATCATCTGCCCTCTTGCCGGCTGTACAGAGCGGCCTGTCCAGCACGAGCGGCGGCCCAGGGAGCGGAAGCCCCTGGGAGGAGTCGCGGCCCTGCGCGAGTCGAGGAGGAGGGAAACGAAGAGCGAAAGGGGGAGAGGAGGCGGGGGAGGAGGGAACGGAGGAGAAGAAGGGGAAGGAGGAAACGGGTTGAAGGAGGGCGGAGGGTGCAGGAGGAGAAGGAAGAGGAGGTAGCTCTGGGAGGAGGACGAAGAGTGGGAGGAGGAGGAGGAGGAGGAGGAGGAGGAGGAGGAGGAGGAGGAGGAAGAGGAGGAGGAGGAGAAGGAGGAGGAGGTGGAGAAGGAGGGGGTGGAGGAAGAGGAGGAGGAGGAGGTGGAGGAGGAGATGGAGGAGGAGGAGGAGGCGGAGGAAGAGGGGGAGCCCCGCCAAAGGTGGCCCTTCTGCGCTCCGGCCCTCCCTGTCGCCGTCATCGTCGCCGTCATCATCGTCCTCCACTTGCACTGCGCACGTGCGCAGAGCAGGCCATGCTCTGCGCGCGCATGCGTCCCCCCCTTTCCTGGATTTCGGCAGGATCGTGTCGTGCCTGCGCGGCGGCGACCCCGGCGCGGGCGTTCAGGGTTGCATGACGCCAGTGGCCCCGAATCGGCCGACATCAACCGATTCGCCCTGTCGGCAAACCACGATCGTTCAGGGTTGAGCGATCAACGCGGTGTCAAAACCAACGCCAGCGTCGTCGCGGCACGGACTTGCCGCAAGGGCCAGCGCAGGAAAGAGAGAGAGCGAAGACGGTGGACGAGGAGTACAAAGAGGACGAGGGGGATGAGAAGGAGGAGGAGGAGGAGGAGGAGGAGGAGGATGTGGAGACGGAGGGGGAGGAGGAGGAGGAGGAGGAGGAGGAGGAGGAGGGAGGAGG
>CAUYUJ010006320.1:0-54480 GCA_963575745.1 Prorocentrum cordatum | reverse complement strand
CTAAGAGTAATTCCGGCGCGCTGGAGAGCTAGTTGGCAAGAAAAATCTCGACGGAACTTTTGACGGCATTTGCTCGGTTGAAAATTTGGTTCTCGAAATTTGACAATTCGTTTGAGCTCTAGTATTTTTTCCCGTGATATTCGATCTTATTCCCGCTCGCCATCTTGATCTCAGCTCGATCGGGTGGATATTACTATCGAAAAGCTCCCTGGCGGGATCGGCCGTTTTGAGTTATCTTCATACGCGCCGACGGTTTTCGGAACATAACTCGAGCTCTAGGGCAGCTAGAGAGCTGATAAGCACAGCCAATGCATGCAGAATGATCAGGAGCGTTCGCCTGTTGAACCCAGAGGTCTGAACTCGGTCTGTCAGCCGAGCTAGGTCCGCAAACCTGTTCGTATTATTCGAGTCAACTTCATACGCGTTGTCGGTATTTTCTACTTAACTCGAGATTTACGGCAGCTACAGTGCTGGTAAGCACTTCTATCGCACTCAGAATGATCAGACGCGTTCGCCTGTCGAATCCATAGGTCTAACTCGGTTTGCTAGTCGAGCTAGGTCCGCAAACCTATTCGTATTATTCGAGTCAACTTGATACGCGTTGTCGTTATTCTCTACTTAACTCGAGCTGTAGGGCAGCTACAGTGCTGGTAGGCACACCTACCGCACTCAGAATTATCAGGCGCACTCGCCTGTTCAATCCAGAGCTCTGAACTCAGTCTCTTGCGCGATCCAGAATCACGAAACTGTTCGTATTCTTCTAGTCATCTTGAGAGCTACTGTCGGCGTTCTGCACTTAACTCGGGCTGGAGGGAGGCTGCAGGGCGGGTAATCACAGGAATCGATTCGGAGCTATCAGACGCGCCCGAACTCGGTCTGATACTCGTGTTGGGCTGAAAAACTATTCGTTCTCTACAATTTCTTTTGACAGTATATGTTCTCAGGAAGCTCTACGAGTCCCCCGGCGGTAAGAAAGGTTGACGGTTTACCGCCGGCGCCCAGTCGAAAAAATCGAACTTTAAGATTTTTAAAAAATCTAGTTTTTTAACTCTGTGTCGATTCTCTGCACTCTTACCAGTGAGAGGAGCTCTACGAGGTTCCCGGCGGTGACCAGGTTGACGGTTCACCGCCGGCGCCAGTTCGCAAGAAAAATCTCGACGGACCTTTTGGTGACTTTTGGTCGGTTGAAAATACCTCGTAGAGCTCTTCGGCATCGATGAGCTAGAGGAATTCCGGCGCGGGATGGAGCTAGTACCTCGTAGAGCTCTTCGTCATCGATGAGCTAGAGGAATTCCGGCGCGGGGTGGAGCTAGTTGGCCGACCCGACCAGAACGGACAATGTGATAACTTTTGGGTGGTTTTGCGATTTTTTGAAAGATATTTGACCATTTATTTTGAGAAAGCAGATTTTTCGCACCTGTAAACGGATATGAGGGTCCCTCTGTCTTAATATGAGCTCTTCAGATGCACTTTTACTGTCAAAACACTTGGCGCAACCAACTTTATGTCGACATGGAAAAAATCATGTTTTCTTTTTTTCGAGAAATGCTTCCAGAAGCCTTCTCTTTCGATGCTGAGCACTCTTAGGCGTGCTAGGAGCTCTACGAGGTTCCCGGCGGTGACCAGGTTGACGGTTTACCGCCGGCCCCATTGATCGACCCGGCCAGAAAGGACAAAGTGGTAACTTTTGGGTGGTTTTGCAATTTTTTGAAAGATATTTGACAATTCATTTTGAGAAAGCAGATTTTTACTCCGAGCATTAAGATATAAACTTCGTTCCCTGAGCAGCTCAGCTCTCTAGAGTGATTTTGAGTACCAGTTCACTTGGAGCAACCGACTTCATGTTGACTCCGAAAATTATCAACTTGATTTCTTCTGTAGAAAAGCTCCCAGAAGCTCCCGCTTTGATGCTGAGCTTTCTGACCGATTCAAGGAGCTCTACGAGGTTCCCGGCGGTGACTAGGTTGACGGTTCACCGCCGGCGCCAGTTAGCCGACCCGACGAAAAGAGACAATGTGATAACTTTGAGTCGGTTTTCTGAACTTTTTGCAGAGTTTTGAAATTCATTTTAAGAAAAAGATTTTTGAGCGGTGAATAACAATATAAATTGAATTCTGAGAGCAGAAGGAGTCTGTAGCCCAGGTATTACTATCGGAAAATTTCCAGGAACAAACCATGTACACCACTTTTGCAGATGACGGTGGTTTCGTCAACTTAACTTGAGCTGTAGGCAGGCTATGGATGTCTCTCGCACACGAGGCGATCCTGAATGATCTGACGCATTCCAGTGGAAGCGCGAGTGTCTTCAAAAATAGTTGCCTCAGGAGATATGGGCGGAACACCGTCTCTACGTGTGTCGAAAAATCTCAAGTTTTCGATTCTGTGTCGATTCTCTGCACTCTTACCAGTGAGAGGAGCTCTACGAGGTTCCCGGCGGTGACTAGGTTGACGGTTCACCGCCGGCGCCAGTATCGTAAACGGCGTCCCGCAAGCGTATACCTCGTAGAGCTCTTCGGCATCGATGAGCTAGAGGAATTCCGGCGCGGGGTGGAGCTAGTTCCTCGTAGAGCTCTTCGACGAGATGAGCTAAGAGGAATTCGGGCGCAGGGTGGAGCTAGTTGGCCGACCCGACCAAAAGAGACAATGTGGTAACCTGGGGTCGGGTTTTGGAACATTGTGCAAGATTTGACAATTCGTTTTCATAAGTTGGATTTTTCCTACCTACAATAAGCTATGGCGCATCTGCTGGTAAAATTTTCAGGGCTCTAGAAGCAATATTACTATCAAACGACTTGCGGGAACCGACTTTGCCCGCAGTACAGTTTGGCAGGTGACGGTGGTTGGCTTTACTTAACTCGAGCTGTCAGCAATCTACAGACCTCTCACGCACACCAGTCGATGCAGAATGATCTGGCGCGTCACACTGGAAGCTCGAGAGTTCCTAGAAATGGCTGAGTCAGGAGTTATGCTCGAAATACTGTCTCTATGTATGCGTATTGCGAACGGTGTTTCGATGATAATTCGAGCTGAGTGCATGCTATGCATGCCAGGTGCATTCCAATCGAAGCAGCGACATGCGAGACATCGAATGAGCCTCGAGAGTGCCCAAATTGATTAGAATTTTCAAAATTAATGAAACATATCGATTTGTACAATTTTATATTTTTTGGGTCGGATGATTTTTTTCTAATTTATATCGATCTATGGGTGACCTAGAGAGTTCTGGTGCATTTTTGTCGACGCAGAATGGTCTCGCGCTCTCACTGAGAGCGCGAGACTTCATATGAATAGCTTCGCTGGGAGTGAGAACTTTGGTCCAGCCGGCCGAGGCGGACAATGTGACAACTTTGGGTGGTTTTGCAATTTTTTGAAAGATATTTGACAATTCATTTTGAAAAAGCAGATTTTTACTCCGAGCATTGAGATATAAACTTCGTTCCCTGATCAGCTCGGCCATCTAGAGTCATTTTCAGTACAGTTCACTTGAAGGAACCGACTTCATGTTGATCCGAAAAAATCTCAACTGAAGTTTTTTAAAACAGCTCCAGAAGCTTCCCGCTTGATTTTGCTGAGCTTTCTCACGGATTTCAAGGAGCTTACGAGGTTACCGGCGTGACCAGGTTGGAGGTTCACGGCCGCGCCAGTCTCGTTTTCATAGTTGGATTTTTCCTAACCTACATAAGCTATGGCGATATGCTGGAAAATTTCGGGCTGTAGGGGCAATATTACTGTTGTCAAAACGACTTGCAGGAACCGACCTTTGCCTGCCCCCCCCCCTCAGTGTGCAGTTGGCAGGTGACGGTGGTTGGCTTTACTTAACTCGAGCTGTCAGCAAGCTACAGACCTCTCACGCACACCAGTCGATACAGAATGATCTGGCGCGTCACACTGGAAGCTCGAGAGTTCCTAGAAATGGCTGAGTCAGGAGTTATGCTCGAAATACTGTCTCTATGTATGCGTGTTGCGAACGGTGTTTCGATGATAACTCGAGCTGAGTGCATGCTATGAATGCCAGGTACATTCCAATCGAAGTAGCGACATGCGAGACATCGAATGGGAGCCTCGAGAGTGCCCAAATTGATTAGAATTTTCAAAATCAATGAAAAATATCGATTTGTACAATTTTGTATTTTTTTGTGTCGGATGATTTTTTTTCTAATTTATATCGATCTATGGGTGACCTAGAGAGTTCTGGTGCATGTTTGTCGACGCAGAATGGTCTCGCGCGTCGACCCGACCAGAAAGGACAATGTGACAACTTTTGGGTAGTTTTGCGAATATTTGAAAGATATTTGACAATTTATTTTGAGAAATCAGATTTTTTACGCCGAGCATTGGCATATAAACGTTGTTCTCTGAGCAGCTCAGCTCTCTAGAGCCAGTTTTGGTATTAGTTGACTTCCGGGAACCGACTTCATCTTTACTCAAAAAATCTCAATTTGACGTTTTTTTTAGAAAAGCTGACAGAAGCTCTCCGCTTCGATCCTAAGCTTTCTTACGGGTACAAGGAGCTCTACGAGGTTCCCGGCGGTGACCAGGTTGACGGTTCACCGCCGGCGCCAGTTCCGGCGCGCTGGAGAGCTAGTTGGCAAGAAAAATCTCGACGGAACTTTTGCTGACTTTTGCTCGGTTGAAAATTTTGTTCTCGAAATTCAACAATTCGTTTGAGCTCTAGTATATTTTCCCGTGATATTCGATCTTATTCCCGCTCGCCATCTTGATCTCAGCTCGATCGGGTAACTTTGAAGGCCAAAAAGCAGGCAGGCGGGAACGGCCGTTTCGAGTCATCTTGATACGCGCTGCCGGTTTTCTCAAGATAACTCGAGCTTCAGGACAACTACAGAGCTGGTCAGCACAGCTAATGCGTTCAGAATGATCAGGCGCGTTCGCCTGTTGAATCCAGAGGTCTGAACTCGGTCTGCTAGCCGAGCTAGGGTCAGAAACCTATTCGTATTATTCGAGTCATTGTAGCATACACTCTCGGTTTTTCGTACTTCGCTCGATCTGTAGGGCAGCCACAGGGCTGATAATCACAGAAATCGATTGAGAATGATCAGGCACGTTCGTCTGTTGAACCAAGAGCTCTGAACTCGGCCTGCTCCTCGAGCTAGGTTCGCGAACCCATTGGTATTGTTCGAGTCATCTCGAGAAATGCTCTCGGTTTTCTGTACTCAAATCGTGCTGGGGGAGGGCTACAGTGCTGCTGGTCACAGGAATCGATTTCGAGACATCAGGCGCGTCCGTTCGTCGAACCGAGAGCTCGGAACTCGGTCTGCTGCTCGAACGAGATCCGCGAAACTGTTGTATTATTCGAGTCATCCTGAGACTCTCGGTTTTCTGCACTTAATAACTCAGGCTGTATGGGGGCTGCAGAGCTGGTAATCACAGGAATCGATCCGCAGACATCAGACGCGTCCGCCTGTCGCATTCAGAGGTCTGAACTCGGTTTCATACTCGAGCTCGATTCAAAAACTGTTTATTCGTTTTGTTAGAGTCATCTTTGAGATGTCTATGATCGCTTGGGATGAAAAACTAGTCGTTCGCTGAAATTCTTTTCCACATTATATATTGTCAGGAAGCTCTACGAGTCCCCCGGCGGTAAGAAAGGTTGACGGTTTACCGCCGGCGCCCAGTAATTCCGGGGAGCTGGAGAGCTAGTTGGCAAGAAAAATACCTCGTAGAGCTCTTCGTCATCGATGAGCTAGAGGAATTCCGGCGCAGGGTGGAGCTAGTAACTCGTAGAGCTTCCCTTAGCAAGTTATTGCTGGAAGCTTAAGAGTAATTCCGGGGAGCTGGAGAGCTAGTTGGCAAGAAAAATCTCGACGGACCTTTTGCTGACTTTTGGTCTGTTGAAAATTTCGTTCTCAAAATTTGACCATTCGTTAGAGCTCTAGTATTTTTTTCCGTGATATTCGATCTTATTCCCGCTCGCATCTTGATCTCAGCTCGATCGGGTAACTTTGAAGGCCAAAAAGCACAGTGGCGGTAACGGCCGTTTTGAGTCATCTTGATACTCATCTTGATAGCGTTGTCGGTTGACAGACGTTGTCGGTATTTTGTACTTAACTTGAGCTGTAGGGCAGCTACAGAGCTGGCCAGCACAGCTATCGCACTCAGAATCAGCAGACGCGTTCGCCTGTTGAATCCAGAGGTCTGAACTCGGTCTGTCAGCCGAGCTAGGTCCGGAAACCTATTCGTATTATTCGAGTCAACTTGATACGTGTTGTTGGATTTCTCTACTCAACTCGAGCTGTAGGGCAGCTACAGCGCTGGTAAGCACACCTATCGCACTCAGAATCATCACGCGCGTTCGCCTGTTGAATCCAGAGGTCTGAACTCGGTCTGCTAGCCAGCTAGGTTCGCAAACCTATTCGTATTATTCGAGTCATCTTGGCAGACGCTCTCGATTTTCTGTACTTAACTCGAGCTGTAGGGCAGCTACAGGGCTCATTGTCACAGACATCGATGGGGAACCATGAGTCGCGTTCGTCTACTGAACCGAGAGCTCTGAACTCGGTCTGCTGCACGAGTTAGGTCCGCGAAACTATTCGTATTGTCCGAGTCATCTTGAGAAGAGCTCTCGGTTTTCTGCACTTAACTCGTGTTTGGGGCCGGCTACAGTGCTGCGAGTCAGACATATCGATTTGAACACATGAGGCGCGTTTGTCGGTCGATTCCAGAGCTCGGAACTCGGTCTGCTGCTCGAACTAGGTCCGCAAAACTATTCAATTATTCGAGTCGGTACTGTCGGTTTTCTGCACTTAACTCGAGCTGTAGGGGGGCTGCAGGGCTGGGAATCACATGAGTGGATTCGCAGACATCAGACGCGGCCGCCTGTCGCATTCAGAGGTCTGAACTCGGTTTGATACTCGAACTGGGTTGCGAAACTGTTTGTTTTTTGTTAGCGTATCTTGAGAGGTCTGAAATCGCTTGGGCTTGAGAAATAGTCGTTCTTTGGAGATTTTTCCCACAGTATATATTGTCAGGAAGCTCTACGAGTCCCCCGGCGGTAAGAAAGGTTGACGGTTACCGCCGGCGCCCAGTTGGCCGACCCGGCCAGAACGGACAAAGTGATAACTTTTGGGTGGTTTTGCAATTTTTTTAAAGATATTTGACCATTTATTTTGAGAAAGCAGATTTTTACGCCGAGCATTGGAATATAAATTCCTCTCTGACCAAAGCTCAGCTCTCTCGATGCATTTTTGCACGAGCTGACTTCCGGGAACTGAGCGAATATGAACATCAAAAAAATCTAATTTGAAGATTTTCGAAAAATATCTATTTTTCCACTCTGGGTCGATTCTCTTCACTCTTATCAGTGAAAAGAGCTCTACGAGGTTCCCGGCGGTGACTAGGTTGACGGTTCACCGCCGGCGCCAGTCTCGACGGACCTTTTGCTGACTTTTGGTCGGTTGAAAATTTCGTTCTCAAAATTTGACCATTCGTTAGAGCTCTAGTATTTTTTCCCATGATATTCGATCTCATTCCCGCTCGCCATCTTGATCTCAGCTCGATCGGGTAACTTTGAAGGCCAAAAAGCAGGGGGCGGGAACGGCCGTTTCGAGTCATCTTGATACGCGCTGTCGGTTTTCTCAAGATAACCCGAGCTTCAGGACAACTACAGAGCTGGTCAGCACAGCTAATGCATTCAGAATGATCAGGCGCGTTCGCCTGTTGAATCCAGAGGTCTGAACTCGGTCTGCTAGCCGAGCTAGGGTCGCAACCTATTCGTATTATTCGAGTCATTGTAGCAGACGCTCTCGGTTTTTCGTACTTAACTCGATCTGTAGGGCAGCCACAGAGCTGATAATCACAGAAATCGATTGAGAATTATCAGGCGCGTTCGTCTGTTGAATGAAGAGCTCTGAACTCGGCCTGCTTCCCGAGCTAGGTTCGCGAACCTATTGGTATTGTTCGAGTCATCTTGAGAAGTGCTCTCGGTTTTCTTTACTTGAATCGTTCTGGGGGAGGGCTACAGTGCTGCTGGTCACAGGAATCGATTTCGAGACACCAGGCGCGTCCGTTCGTCGAACCGAGAGCTCGAAACTCGGTCTGCTGCTCGAACGAGATCCGCGAAACTGTTGTATTATTCGAGTCATCCTAAAAGCTACTCTCGGTTTTCTGCACTTAACTCTGGCTGTATGGGGGGCTGCAGAGCTGGTAATCACAGGAATCGATCCGCAGACATCAGACGCGTCCGCCTGTCGCATTCAGAGGTCTGAACTCGGTTTCATACTCGAGATCGATTGGAAAACTGTTCGTTTGTTTTGTTAGAGTCATCTTGAGAGGTCTATAATCGCTTGGGCTGGAAAACTAGTCGTTCTCTGAAATTCTTTTCCACATTATATGTTGTCAGGAAGCTCTACGAGTCCCTCTGATAGGGCCTCTTCTTCTCGAGATGTTGAAGTTCCCTGTGAGCGGGGGGGGCCTAGGGATTCCCCCAGGCCCCCCCCGAAACGTCGGAGGGTGGCTGTTCCTGGACCTGGACATCAGACGGTGTATCCTCGTGCGCATCGTGACGCACGCCGGCTTCTGATGTGCTGTACCCCGAGGTGGGAGGAGAAAAGGACACTGGAGTCAAAATATTGGCGTTCACAGTGGAAGTGGAAGGAGGCCTCGAAACTGACACGATTAGGCAGTAATAAGGGGCAGGCGACGGGTGAACATCCTTGGTGTTTCATGTTCCAGACGATATTTCCCTCGTTTGTGAATCTGGAGGATCGGTGGTGGAGGGCGTGCTCTTTCTCTTACTCTGACTTCGGTCAGTATTGCAGGCAGTTCCTGGAAGCTTGTACTTTGGGGTCTCTGTTTGACTTGTTTGTTGTCCGTGGAGGAACTGGAGGGAGAGGAGACTACATAAAGGAGAGGGGGGAGGAGATGTTGGCTCGTCCGTTGTCGGCGAAGGAGTCCGAGAAGCTGGCCCAGAGATTGGCCTCGAACAATGAACAGGAGCCGACTTGGGATCTGAGTGATGATGGGATCGGTCTTGAGCTGACGGGCGATTCGCTTCTCATCTGTAACTGGATCAACGGTCTCTGGAAGGTTGAGGGAGGAGAAGGAGGAGATGGGGCTTCTTATCGTAGGCGGTGGCAAATATTATTTCTCTTTTGGAAGAATTGGAGGAGGAAGGAATACGACCCCCCTCATGGGGCAACGACTTTATTCGACACATATATCGAGAGAGTAATACAGTAGCTGATGAACTTACCCATTTAGCACGGGAAGGCCAGATATTCAGAGAGCTGTTCCACCACCATATCTTTCGTCCTGATGTCCAAGACAACTTTCGAGTTATTGGCCTCCGCGGATCCTTCGACGGCGGAGTGTGTGCCCAAGGTGTGGGCGTTGGTTGGTTTCTGCAGATTGGATATATCCCTCGATTCCATGACCCCTACCCTGACCCTGAGCATAGAGATAAGAGAGCTCGTGTAGTCTCCCTCTTCCCCCAAGCCTCCTCTCCTTGTCCAATCATATGGGAAGTAGTAGGGCGTTGTGCACAGGCACTCCCCTCCCATAGCAGTATCACTGACGCTGAGCTTTCGGGTCTCGAGGGCATCTTGCGGGCCGCAGTCCAGGTGGCCCAAGACCTCCAGCTGCAGAGAGACTAGGTAGGCACTTAACGGGCGCTGGGGCGCTCGGTGCCTGGTCAGCCTCCCCCCCCAAAAAAAAAAAGAAAGGTTGACGGTTTACCGCCGGCGCCCAGTTGGCAAGAAAAATCTCGACGGACCTTTTGCTGACTTTTGGTCGGTTGAAAATTTTGTTCTCGAAATTTGACCATTCGTTAGAGCTCTAGTATTTTTTACCATGATATTCGATCTTATTCCCGCTCGCCATCTTGATCTCAGCTCGATCGAGTAACTCTCCGCTTTTTTTTCTATTGTATTATTTTTAATTTTGTTTTTATATTTTTACTTTTCTCTTTTTTTTGTTGAAGGCCAAAAAAGCAGGGGGCGGAACGTCCGTTTCGAGTCATCTTGATACGCGCTGTCGGATTTTCAATTCTTGGTCGAGCTGTAGGGCAGCTACAGAGCTGGTGAGCACAGCCATCGCACTCAGAATTATCACGCGCGTTCGCCTGTTGAATCCAGAGGTCTGAACTCGGTCTGCCAGCCGAGCTAGGTTCGCAAACCTATTTGTATTATTCGAGTCATCTTGATAGACACTCTCGGTTTTCTGTACTTAACTCGAGCTTTGGGGCAGCTACAGTGCTTGTAAGCACAGCTATCGCACTCAGAATGATCACGCGCGTTCGTCTGTTGAATCCAGAGGTCTGAACTCGGCCTGCTAGCCGAGCTAGGTCCGCAAACCTATCAGTATTATTGGAGTGATCTTGATAGACGCTCTCGGTTTTCTGTACTTAACTCGAGCTGTAGGGCAGCTACAGGGCTCATTGTGACAGACATCGCTGGGGAATTATCAGTCGCGTTAGTCTATCGTACCGAGAGCTCTGAACTCGGCCTGCTGCCCGAGCTAGGTTCGCGAAGCTGTTCGTATTGTCCGAATGATCTTGAGACATGCTCTCAATTTTCTGCACTCAACTCGTGCTGGGGAAGGGCTACAGTGCTGCAGGTCACATATATCGATTTGCACACATCAGGCGCGTCTTTCGGTCGATTCCAGAGCTCGGAACTCGGTCTGCTGCTCGAACTAGGTTCGCAAAACTATTATATTATTCGAATCGATACTGTCGGTTTTCTGCACTTAACTCGGGCTGTAGGGGGGCTTCAGTGCTGGGAATCACATGAGTGGATTCGCAGACATCAGACGCGCCCGCCTGTCGCATTCAGAGGTCTCAACTCGGTTTGATACTCGAACTGGGTTGCGAAACTGTTCGTTTTTTGTTAGCGTCATCTTGAGAGGTCTGAAATCGCTTGGGCTTAAAAAATAGTCGTTCTTTCGAGTTTTTTTCCACAGTATATATTGTCAGGAAGCTCTACGAGTCTCCCGGCGGTAAGAAAGGTTGACGGTTTACCGCCGGCGCCCAGTTTCCGCGCTGGAGAGCTAGTAACTCGTAGAGCTTCCCTTAGCTAGTTATAGCTGGAAGCTAAGAGTAATTCCGGCGCGCTGGAGAGCTAGTTGGCAAGAAAAATCTCGACGGACCTTTTGGTGACTTTTGGTCGGTTGAAAATTTGTTCTCGAAATTTGACAATTCGTTAGAGCTCTAGTATTTTTTCCCGTGATATTCGATCTTATTCCTGCTCGCCATCTTGATCTCAGCTCGATCGGGTAACTTTGAAGGCCAAAAAGCAGGCAGGCGGGAACGGCCGTTTCGAGTCATCTTGATACGCGCTGTCGGTTTTCTGAACATAACTCGAGCTTCAGGGCAGCTACAGAGCTGGTAAGCACAGCTATCGCACTCAGAATGATCAGGCGCGTTCGCCTGTTGAATCCAGAGGTCTGAACTCGGTCTGCTAGCCGAGCTAGGTCCGCAAACCTATTCGTATTATTCCAGTCATCTTGATAGACGCTCTCGGTTTTCTGTACTTAACCCGAGCTGTAGGGCAGCTACAGGGCTCATTGTGACAGACATCGATGGGAAATTATCAGTCGCGTTCGTCTATTGAACCGAGAGCTCTGAACTCGGCCTGCTGCCCGAGCTAGGTTCGCGAAACTATTCGTATTGTCCGAATGATCTTGAGACGTGCTCTCAATTTTCTGCACTCAACTTGTGCTGGGGGAGGGCTTCAGTGCTGCGGGTCACATATATCGATTTGCACACATCAGGCACGTCTTTCGGTCGATTCGAGAGCTTGGAACTTGGTCTACTGCTCGAACTAGATTCGCAAAACTATTATATTATTCGAGTCGATACTGTCGGTTTTCTGCACTTAACTCGGGCTGTAGGGGGGCTTCAGGGCTGGGGATCACATGAGTGGATTCGGAGACATCAGACGCGCCCGCATGTCGCATGGAGAGGTCTGAACTCGGTTTGATACTCGAACTGGGTTGCGAAACTGTTTGTTTTTTTGTTAGTGTTATCTTGAGAGGTCTGAAATCGCTTGGGCTTAAAAAATAGTCGTCCTTCGGGGTTTTTCCCCACAGTATATATTGTCAGGAAGCTCTACGAGTCCCCCGGCGGTAAGAAAGGTTGACGGTTTACCGCCGGCGCCCAGTTGGCAAGAAAAATCTCGACGGACTTTTGGTGACTTTTGGTCGGTTGAAAATTTTGTTCTCGAAATTTGACCATTCGTTAGAGCTCTAGTATTTTTTCCCGTGATATTCGATCTTATTCCCGCTCGCCATCTTGATCTCAGCTCGATCGGGTAACTTTGAAGGCCAAAAAGCACTCTGGCGGGAACGGCCGTTTCGAGTCATGTTGATATGCGCTGTCGGTATTTTGTACTTAACTCGAGCTGTAGGGCAGCTACAGAGCTTGTAAGCACAGCTATCGCACTCAGAATCATCAGGCGCGTTCGCCTGTTGAATCCATAGGGCTGAACTCGGTCTGCTAGCCGAGCTAGGTCCGCAAACCTATCCGTATTATTCGAGTCAACTTGATACGCGTTGTCGGTATTTCTACTTAACTCGAGCTGTAGGCCAGCTACAGTGCTGGTAAGCACGCCTATCGCACGAAGAATGATCAGGCGCGGTCGTCTGTTCAATTCACAGGTCTGAACTCGGTCTGCTAGCCGAGCTAGCTTCGCAAACCTATTCGTATTATTCGAGTCAACTTGATACGCGTTGTCGGTATTTTCTACTTAACTCGAGCTGTAGAGCAGCTACAGTGCTGGTGAGCACACCTATCGAACTCAGAATAATCAGGCGCGCTCGCCTGTTGAATTCATAGGTTTGAACTCGGTCTGCTAGCCGAGCTAGGTCCGCAAACCTATTCGTATTATTCGAGTCAACTTGATACGCGTTGTCGGTATTTCCTACTTTAATCGAGCTGTAGGGCAGCTACAGTGCTGGTAAGCACGCCCATCGCACTCAGAATAATCAGGCGCGTTCGCCTGTTGAATTCAGAGCTCTGAACTCCGTCTGCTGCGCGATCTAGAATCACGAAACTGTTCGTATTCTTCCAGTCATCTTCAGAGCTACTGTCGGCGTTCTGCACTTAGCTCGGGCTGTAGGGGGGCTGCAGGGCGGGTAATCACAGGAATCGATTCGGAGACATCAGACGCCTCTGTCTGCTGCATTCAGAGGTCCGAACTCGGTCTGATACTCGAGTTGGGCTGAAAAACTATTCGTTCTCTGCAATTTTCTTCGACATTATATGTTGTCAGGAAGCTCTACGAGTCCCCCGGCGGTAACAAAGGTTGACGGTTTACCGCCGGCGCCCAGTTCCGGCGCGCCCCAGAGCTAGTTGGCAAGAAAAATCTCGACGGAACTTTTGACTTTTGCTCGGTTGAAAATTTTGTTCTCGAAATTTGACATTCGTTAGAGCTCTAGTATTTTTTCCCGTGATATTCGATCTTATTCCCGCTCGCCATCTTGATCTCAGCTCGATCGGGTAACTTTGAAGGCCAAAAAGCACGGTGGCGGGAACGGCCGTTTCGAGTCATCTTGATACGCGCTGTCGGTTTTCTGAACATAACTCGAGCTCTAGGGCAGCTACAGAGCTGGTAAGCACAGCTAATGCATGCAGAATGATCAGGCGCGTTCGCCTGTTGAACCCAGAGGTCTGAACTCGGTCTGTCAGCCGAGCTAGGTCCGCAAACCTGTTTGTATTATTCGAGTCAAGTTGATACATGTTGTCGGTATTTTCTACTTAACTCGAGCTGTAGGGCAGCTACAGTGCTGGTAAGCACTCGTATCGCACTCAGAATGATGAGACGCGTTCGTCTGTTGAATCCATAGGTCTGAACTCCGTCTGCTAGCCGAGCTAGGTCCGCAAACCTATTCGTATTATTCGAGTCAACTTGATACGCGTTGTCGGTGTTTTCTACTTAACTCGAGCTGTAGGGCAGCTACAGTGCTGGTAAGCACGCGTATTGCACTCAGAATTATCAGACGCGTTCGTCTGTTGAATCCAGAGCTCTGAACTCGGTCTGCTAGCCGAGCTAGGTCCGCAAACCTATTCGTACTATTCGAGTCAACTTGATACGCGTTGTCGGTATTTTCTATTTAACTCGAGCTTTAGGGCGGCTACAGTGCTGGTAAGCACACCTACCGCACTCAGAATCATCAGGCGCGTTCGCCTGTTGAATCGAGAGCTCTGAACTCGGTCTGCTGCGCGATCCAGAATCACGAAACTGTTCGTATTCTTCCAGTCATCTTGAGAGCTACTGTCGGCGTTCTGCACTTAATTCGGGCTGTAGGGAGGCTACAGGGCGGGTAATCAATGGGATCGATTCGGCGACATCAGACGCGCCCGTCTGTCGCATTCAGAGGTCTGAACTCAGTCTGATACTCGAGTTCGGCTCAAAAACTATTCGTTCTCTGCAATTTTTTCGACAGTATATGTTGTCAGGAAGCTCTACGAGTCCCCCGGCGGTAACAAAGGTTGACGGTTTACCGCCGGCGCCCAGTTAAGAGGCAAACGCACCTGATGATTCTGAGTGCGATAGGTGTGCGTAACAGCACTGTAGCTGCCCTGCAGCTCGAATTGAGTATAAAATACCCATCACGCGTATCAAGTTGACTCGAATAATACGAATGGGTTTGCGGACCTAGCTCAGCTAGCAGACCGATTTCAGACCTGTGAATTAGACAGCCGAACGCGCCTGATGGTTCTGAGTGCAATAGGTGTGCTTACCAGCACTGTAGCTGCCCTACAGCTCGAGGTAAGTAGAAAATACCAACAACGCGTATCAAGTTGCCTCGCATAATACTAGCAGACCGAGTTCAGACCTATGGATTCAACATACGAACGCGCCTGATTATTCTGAAAACGATAGGTGTCTTACCAGCACTGTAGCTGCCCTACAGCTCGAGTTAAGTAGAAAATACCGACAACGCGTATCAAGTTAACTCGAATAATACAAATAGGTTTGCGGGCCTAGCTCGGCTAGCAGACCGAGTTCAGACCTATTCATTCAACAGACGAACGCGCCTGATGATTCTGAATGCATTAGCTGTGCTGACCAGCTCTGTAGCTGCCCTACAGCTCGAGTTCAGTACAAAATACCGACAACGCGTATTAAGATGACTCGAAACGGCCGATCCCGCCAGTGTGTTTTTTGGCAGTAAAAGGTACCCGATCGATCTGAGATCAAGATGGGAACAAGACCGAATATCACGGGAAAAAATACTAGAGCTCTAACGAATTGTCAAATTGAGAACATAATTTTCAATCGACCAAACGTTGTGAAAAGTTCAGTTCTTTTTTTTTGAGCCAACTGGGAACCGGCAGTAAACCGTCAACCAGGTTACCGCCGGGGACCTTGTAGAGCTCTTTCCTTGCCTAGCGCTCCTCGAAACACATCAAGAAAGCTTCTGAAGCGAGAGCCGGAAAACTCGAAAAATCACGATTTTTCGGTCTACATCCTAAATCAGTTCCTGCAAGTCTTTCAGTAGAAATATTGCAGCTACGGACCTGAAAATTTTACTGGCAGACGCCAGAACCCAATTCACGTGAGAAAAATCTGGTTTCTGAAATGAATTGTCAAATATCTTTCAAATCTTTGCAAAACCGACCCGAGGTCATCACATTGTCTCTTAACGTCCGGTTGGCCAACTCGACGCCGGCGGTAAACCTTTTTGGCCTTCAAAGTTACCCGATCGAGCTGAGATCAAGATGGCGAGCGGGAATAAGATCGAATATCATGGGAAAAAATACTAGAGCTCTAACGAATGGTTAAAATTCGAGAACAAAACTGGCGCCGGCGGTGAACCGTCAACCTGGTCACCGCCGGGAACCTCATAGAGCTCCTCTCACTGTAAGAGTGCAGAGAATCGACAGAATCAAAAAATGAAGTTTTTTTCGAAAATCTTGAAATTCGATTTTTTCGATGTTCGCTCAGTTCCCGGAAGTCAACTCATGCAAAAATGAATCGAGAGAGCTGAGCTGCTATCAGAGACGAGTGCATATGCCAATCCGGCGGTAAGAAAGGTTGACGGTTCACCGCCGGCGCCCAGTTCTCCAAGGAGCTATCCTCTGGTCGGGTCGACCAACCAGCTCCACCCCGCGCCGGAATTCCTCTAGCTCATCGGAAGAGCTCTACGAGGTATTAGCTCTCGAGCCCCCCGGAATTACTCGTAAGCTTCCAGCAACTGGGCGCCGGCAGTAACGTAGAGCTTCCCTTGCTAGTTATAGCTGGAAGCTAAGAGTAATTCCGGCGCGCTGGAGAGCTAGTAACTCGTAGAGCTTCCCTTAGCGAGTTATTGCTGGAAGTTTAAGAGTAATTCCGGAGCGCTGGAGAGCTAGTTGGCAAGAAAAATCTCGACGGACCTTTTGGTGACTTTTGCTCGGTTGAAAATTCTGTTCTCGAAATTTGACAATTCGTTAGAGCTCTAGTTTTTTTTCCCGTGATATTCGATCTTATTCCCGCTCGCCATCTTGATCTCAGCTCGATCGGGTAACTTTGAAGGCCAAAAAGCGTCCCGGCGGGAACGGCCGTTTCGAGTCATCTTGATACGCGCTGTCGGTATTTTGTACTTAACTCGAGCTGTAGGACCAGCTACAGAGCTGGTAAGCACACCTATCGCGCTCAGAATCATCAGGCGCGTTCGCCTGTTGAACCCAGAGGTCTGAACTCGGTCTGCTAGCCGAGCTAGGTCCGCAAACCTATCCGTATTATTCGAGTCAACTTGACACGCGTTGTCAGTATTTTCTACTTAACTCGAGCCGTAGGACAGCTACAGTGCTGGTAAGCACAGCTATCGCGTTCAGAAATATCACGCGCGTTCGTCTATCGAATCCAGAGGTCTGAACCGAGCTAGGTGCGCAAACCTATTCGTATTATTCGAGTCATCTTGATAGACGCTCTCGGTTTTCTGTACTTATCTCGAGCTGTAGGGCAGCTACAGAGCTGGTAAGCACACCTATCGCATTCAGAATTATCACGCGCGTTCGTCTGTTGAATCCAGAGGTCTGAACTCGGTCTGCTAGCCGAGCTAGGTCCGCAAACCTATTTGTATTATTCGAGTCATCTTGATAGACGCTCTCGGTTTCCTGTACTTAACTCGAGCTCTAGGGCAGCTACAGGGCTCATTGTGACAGATATCGATGGGAAATCATGAGTCGCGTTCGTTTATTGAACCAAGAGCTCTGAACTCGGCCTCCTGCCCGAGCTAGGTTCGCGAAACTATTCGTATTGTCCGAAGGATCTTACGTGCTCTTAATTTTCTGCATCCAACTCGTGCTGTGGGAGAGCTACAGTACGCGGGTCACATATATCGATTTTCACACATCAGACGCGTCTTTCGGTCGATTCCAGAGCTCGGAACTCGGTCTGCTGCTCGAAATAGGTTCGCAAAACTATTATATTATTCGAGTCGATACTGTCAGTTTTCTGCACTTAACTCGGGCTGTAGGGTGGCTTCAGGGCTGGGAATCACATGAGTGGATTCGCAGACATCAGACGCGCCCGCCTGTCGCATTCAGAGGTCTGAACTCGGTTTGATACTCGAACTGGGTTGCGAAACTGTTTGTTTTTTTGATAGCGTTATCTTGAGAGCTCTGAAATCGCTTGGGCTTAAAAATAGTCGTTCTTTGGAGTTTATTCCCACAGTATATATTGTCAGGAAGCTCTACGAGTCCCCCGGCGGTAAGAAAGGTTGACGGTTTACCGCCGGCGCCCAGTTGGCAAGAAAAATCTCGACGGAACTTTTGCTGACTTTTGCTCGGTTAAAAATACCTCGTAGAGCTCTTCGGCATCGATGAGCTAGAGGAATTCCGGCGCGGGGTGGAGCTAGTTGGCCAACCCGGCCAGAAAGGACAAAGTGTTAACTTTTGGGTGATTTTGCGAAAAATTGAAAGATATTTGACAATTTATTTTGAGAAAGCAGATTTTTCGCACCTGTAGTGGGTTATCGCGCGCTCGCCAGTAAAATTTTCAGGCCCATAGGTGCAGTATTACTATCGAAACACTTGGCGGAACCGACGTTGCATAAAAACAGAAAGCGTGATTTTTCGAGTTTTTCTGATCTCGCTCTAGACGCTTTCTTCATGCTTACCAAGGAGCGCCCTGTGAGAAAAGAGCTGTACGAGGGTCCCGGCGGTAACCTGGTTGACGGTTTACCGCCGGTTCCCAGTTCCGTTCTCGAAATTTGACAATTCGTTAGAGCTCTAGTATTTTTTCCCGTGATATTCGATCTTATTCCCGCTCGCCATCTTGATCTCAGCTCGATCGGGTAACTTTGAAGGCCAAAAAGCACTGTGGCGGGAACGGCCGTTTCGAGTCATTTTGATATGCGCTGTCGGTATTTTCTACTTAACTCGAGCTGTAGGGCAGCTATAGTGCTGGTGAGCACGCCTATTGCACGCAGAATGATCAGGCGCGGTCGCCTGTTTAATTCATAGGTCTGAACTCGGTCTGCTAGCCGAGCTAGATCCGCAAACCTATTCGTATTATTCGAGTGAACTTGATACGTTTTGTCGGTATTTTCTATTTAACTCGAGCTGTAGGGCAGCTATAGTGCTGGTAAGCACACCTATCGCCCTCAGAATAATCAGGCGCATTCGCGTGTCGAATTCATAGGTCTGAACTCGGTCTGCTAGCCGAGCTAGGTCCGCAAATCTATTCGTATTATTCGAGTCAACTTGATACGCATTGTTGGTATTTTCTACTTAACTCGATCTGTAGGGCAGCTACAGTGCTGGTAAGCACACTTATCGCACTCAGAATAATCAGGCGCGTTCGCCTGTTGAATCCAGCGCTCTGAACTCGGTCTGCTGCGCGATCTAGAATCACGAAACTGTTTCTATTCTTCCAGTCTTCTTGAGGGCTACTGTCGGCGTTCTGCACTTAGCTCGGGCTGTAGAGGGGCTGCAGGGCGGGTAATCACAGGAATCGATTCGGAGACATCAGACGCGTCTGTCTGCTGCATTCAGAGGTCCGAACTCGGTCTGATACTCGAGTTGGGCTGAAAAACTATTGGTTCTCTGCAATTTTCTTCGACATTATATGTTGTCAGGAAGCTCTACGAGTCCCCCGGCGGTAACAAAGGTTGACGGTTTACCGCCGGCGCCCAGTAAACCGTCAACCTTTGTTCTGCCGGGGGACTCGTAGAGCTTTCTAACAGTATAAGTGTGAAAAAACTCAGAGAACCAGTAGTAACTCGTAGAGCCGCCCTTAGCAAGCTATTGCTGGAAGCTTAAGAGTAATTCCGGAGCGCTGGAGAGCTAGTTGGCAAGAAAAATCTCGACGGACCTTTTGCTGACTTTTGGTCGGTTGAAAATTTTGTTCTCGAAATTTGACCATTCGTTTGAGCTCTAGTATTTTTCCCGTGATATTCGATCTTATTCCCGCTCGCCATCTTGATCTCAGCTCGATCGGGTAACTTTGAAGGCCAAAAAGCGCGGTGGCGGAAACGGCCGTTTCGAGTCATCCTGATATGCGCTGACGGTTTTATCAACATAACTCGAGCTCTAGGGCAGCTACAGAGCTGGTAAGCACAGCTAATGCATGCAGAATGATCAGGCGCGTTCGCCTGTTTAACCCAGAGGTCTGAACTCGGTCTGTGAGCCGAGCTACGCTCGCAAATCTGTTCGTATTATTCGAGTCATCTTCATAGACACTCTCGGTTTTCTGTACTTAACTCGAGCTTTAGGGCAGCTACAGTGCTGGTAAGCACACCTATCGCACTCAGAATCATCACGCGCGTTCGCCTGTTGAATCCAGAGGTCTGAACTCGGTCTGCTAGCTGAGCTAGGTCCGCAAACCTATTCGTATTATTCGAGTCATCTTGATAGACACTCTCGGTTTTGTACTTAAATCGAGCTTTAGGGCAGCTACAGTGCTGGTAAGCAACCCTTCGCACTCAGAATAATCACGCGCGTTCGCCTGTCGAATCCAGAGGTCTGAACTCGGTCTGCTAGCCGAGCTAGGTCCGCAAACCTATTCGTATTATTCGAGTCATCTTGATAGACGCTCTCGGTTTTCTGTACTTAACTCGAGCTGTAGGGCAGCTACAGGGCTCATTGTGACAGACATCGATGGGGAATCATCAGTCGCGTTCGTCTTTTGAACCGAGAGCTCTGAACTCGGCCTGCTGCCCGAGCTAGGTTCGCGAAACTGTTCGTATTGTCCGAATGATCTTGAGACGTGCTCTCAATTTTCTGCACTGAACTCGTGCTGGGGGAGGGCTACAGTGCTGCAGGTCACATATATCGATTTGCACACATCAGGCGCGTCTTTCGGTCGATTCCAGAGCTCGCAACTCGGTCTGCTGCTCGAACTAGGTTCGCAAAACTATTATATTATTCGAGTCGATACTGTCGGTTTTCTGCACTTAACTCGGGTAGAGGGCCTCAGGGCTGGGAATCACATGAGTGGATTCGCAGACATCAGACGCGCCCGCCGGTCGCATTCAGAGGTCTGAACTCGGTTTGATACTCGAACTGGGTTACGAAACTGTTTGTTTTTTGTTAGCGTTATCTTGAGAGGTCTGAAATCGCTTGGGCTTAAAAAATAGTCGTTCTTTGGAGTTTTTTTTCCACAGTATATATGGTCAGGAAGCTCTACGAGTCCCCCGGCGGTAAGAAAGGTTGACGGTTTACCGCCGGCGCCCAGTTTTTTAGCCCAGCCAATTTCAGACCTTTCAAGATGACTCTAACAAAAAAGAAACAGTTTCGCAACCCAGTTCGAGTAACAAACCGAGTTCAGACCTCTGAATGCGACAAGCGAACGCGTCTGATGTCTGCAAATCAACTCCTGGGATGACCATCCCTGCAGCCCCCCTTCAGCCCGAGTTCAGTGCAGAAAATCGATCGCATCTCTGAGGATCACTCGAATAATAGAATAGTTTTGCGAACCTAGTTCGAGCAGCAGACCGAGATCCGCTCTGGGATCGACCGACGAACGCGCCTGATGTGTGCGAATCGATTCCTGTGACCCGCAACACTGAAATCCTCCCCAGCACAAGATAATTCGGACAATACGAATAGGTTCGCGAACCTAGCTCGAGCAGCACGCCGAGCTCAGAGCTCTCGATTCAACAGACGAACGCGTCTGATGATTCCCGATCGATGTCTGTGACTATGCGCTCTGTAGCTGCCCTATAGCTCGAGTTAAGTACAGAGAACCGAGAGAATCAAGATGACTCGAATAATACGAATATGTTTGCGGACCCAGCTCGGCTAGCAGACCGAGTCAGAGCTCTGGTTCCAACAGGCGAACGCGCCTGATCATGCTGGATGCGATAGGTGTGCTTACCAACCCTATAGCTGCCCTACATCTCGAGTTAAGTACAAACTACCAACAACGCGTGTCAAAATAACTCGGACCGGCCGATCCCGCCAGTGTGCTTTTTGGCAGTCAAAGATACTCGATCGAACTGAGATCGAGATTGCCAGCGTAGGTCTGAACTCGGCCTGCTATCCGAGCTGGGTCCGCAGACGTATTCGTATCTGTAGGGCAGCTACAGAGCCTATAGTCACAGACATTGTTTGGAAATTATCGGGCGCGTTCGTCGGTTGTATCGAGAGCTCTGAACTCGGCCTGCTGCCGAGCCAGGTTCGCGAAACTATTCGTATTGTCTGAATCATCGTGAAAAGTGCTCTCAATTTTCTGCGCTCAACTCGTGCTGGGGAGGGCTATAGTGCTGCGGGTCATAGAAAGCGATTTGCACACATCAGGCTCGGATCTCGGTCTGCTGCTCGAACCAGGTCCGCGAAACTATTGTATTATTCGAGTTATTCTGAGAGATGCTGTCGGTTTTCTGCACTTAACTCGGGCTGTAGGGGGGCTGCATGGCTGGTAATCACATGAGTCGATTCGCAGACATCAGACGCGTCCGCCTGTCGCATTGAGAGGTCTGAACTCGGTCTGATACTCGAACTGGGTTGCGAAACTTTTTGTTTTTTTTTAGAGTCATCTTGAGAGGTCTGAAATCGCTTGGGCTGAAAACCAGTCGTTCGCTGGATTTTTCCCACACTATTTACTGTCAGGAAGCTCTACGAGTCCCCCGGCGGTGAGAAAGGTTGACGGTTTACCGCCGGCGCCCAGTTCAACCATTCGTAGAGCTCTAGTATTTTTTCCCGTGATATTCGATCTTATTCCCGCTCGCCATCTTGATCTCAGCTCGATCGGGTATCTTTTACTGCCAAAAAGCGCCCCGGCCGGAACAGCCGTTTCGAGTCATCTTGTCACGCGTTGTCGGTATTTTGTACTTAACTCGAGCTGTAGGGCAGCCGCAGAGCTGGTAAGCACACCTATCGGATTCAGAATTATCAGGCGCGTTCGCCTGTCAAATCCAGAGGTCTGAATTCGGTCTGCTAGCCGAGCTAGGTCCGCAAACTCATTCGTATTATTCGAGTCATCTTGACAGTTGCTCTCGGTTTTCTGTACTTAACTCGAGCTGTAGGGCAGCTACAGGGCTCATTGTCACAGACATCGATGGGGAATCAGCAATCGCGTTCGTCCATTGAACCGAGAACTCTGAACTCGGCCTGCTGTCCGAGCTAGGTTCGCGAAACTATTCGTATTGTGTGTATTATCTTGAGAAGTGCTCTCAATTTTATGCACTGAACTCGTGCTGGGGGATGGCTACAGTGCTGCGGTTCACAGATATCGATTTCCACACCTCAGGCGCGTCTTTCGGTCGATTCTAGAGCTCCGAACTCGGTCTGCTGCTCGAACTAGGTTTGCGAAACTGTTCTAGTATTCGAGTCGATACTGTCGGTTTTCTGCACAGAAACTCGGGCTGTAGGGGGGCTGCAGGGCTGGAATCAAATGAGTGTTTGCAGACATCAGACGCGCCCGCCTGTCGCATTCAGAGGTCTGAACTCGGTTTGATACTCGAAATGGGTTGCGAAACTGTTTGTTATTTTGTTAGAGTCATCTTGAGAGGTCTGAAATCGCTTGGGCTGAAAAACTAGTCGTTCTTTGAGTTTTTTCCATGATATATACTGTCAGGAAGCTCTACGAGTCTCCCGGCGGTAAGAAAGGTTGACGGTTTACCGCCGGCGCCCAGTTGGTCGACCCGACCAGAACGGACAATGTGTTAACTTTTGGGTGATTTTGCGAATATTTGAAAGATATTTGACCATTTATTTTAAGAGAGCAGATTTTCCGCACCTATGAACGACTATGAGGGCCTCTCTGTCTTAGTATGAGCTCCGTAGGCGCACTTTTACTATCAAAACACTTGGAGGAACCATCTGCATCTCGAGACGAAAAAAAACATGTTGTTTCCCCTTTTCGAGAAATGCTTCCAGAAGCTCTCTCTATCGACTCTAAGCACTCTTACGCGTGAAAGGAGCTCTACGAGGTTCCCGGCGTTGACCAGGTTGACGGTTCACCGCCGGCGCCAGTCGCTCGAAGCTTAAGAGTCATTCCGGCGCGCTGGAGAGCTAGTTGCCCGGCGGTAGCAAAGGTTGACAGTTTACCAGCGCTCAGTGCCTGCATGCGTGCAGGCACGCATGCAGCTGCCAAATGGACGCTACCAAGGTTTTTCGTGGCAACTGGGAGCTTCCGAGAGCTCTGCAGGAAAGATTTCTCGCCCCGAAGGGGTCTCTCTGCTCTCCAGGTTTTAGACGTTACCCAGTGACAACTTTTGGGTGGTTTTGCGAATATACCTCGTAGAGCTCTTCGGCATCGATGAGCTAGAGACATTCCGATGCGGGGTGGAGCTAGTGACTCGTAGAGCTTTCATAAGCTGGTTGCTGAAAGCTTAAGAGTAGTTCCGGCGCTCTGGAGAGCTAGTTGGCAAGAAGAATCTCGACGGAACTTTTGATGACTGTTGGTCGGTTGAAAATTTTGTTCTCGAAATTTGACCATTCGTTAGAGCTCTAGTATTTTTTGTTCGTTATTCCATCTTATTCCCGCTCGCCATCGGGTGAATATTACTATCGAAAAGCACTGTGGCGGGATCGGCCGTTTCGCGTCATCTTAATACGCGCTGACGGTTTTCTGAACATAACTCGAGCTTTAGGACAGCTACAGAACTGGTAAGCACAGCCAATCGATGTAGAATGATCAGGCGTGTTTGCCTGTTAAAGCCAGAAACTTGTGTATTGTTCGAGTCATCCTGAGAGGTGCTGTCGATTTTCTGCACTTAACTCGGACTGTAGGGGGGCTGCAGGGCTGGTAATGACAGGAGTCTATTCGCAGACATCAGACGCGTCCACCTGTCGCATTCAGAGGTCAAAACAATATTCACTATGAGTCGCAATGTTGGTAGGTGCTCTCGGTTTTCTCAACTTGAGTCGAGCTAGGAAGCTCTACGAGTCTCCCGGCGGTAACCAAGGACGATTGCGCCCAGTTGGCCGACCTGGCCCCGACGGACAATGTGACAACTTTTGGGTGGTTTTGCGAATATTTGAAAGATATTTGACAATTTATTTTCAGAAAGCATATTTTTCGCACCTGTAGACCACTATGAGGGCCTCTGCGTCTTAATATGAGCTCTCTACATGCACTTTGACTATCAAAACACTTGGCGGAACCAACTTTGCATCGACATGAAAAAATCATGTTTCTCTTTCGAGAAATGCTTCCAGAAACCCTTTCTTTTGATGCTGAGCACTCTTACGCGTTCGAGGAGCTCTACGAGGTTCCCGGCGGTGACCAGGTTGACGGTTCACCGCCGGCGCCAGTACCTCGTAGAGCTCTTCGTCATCGATGAGCTGGAGGAATTCCGGCGCGGGGTGGAGCTAGTTGGCCGACCCGGCGAGAAAGGACAAAGTGATAACTTTTGGGTGGTTTTGCGAATATTTGAAAGATATTTGACAATTCATTTTGAGAAAGCAGATTTTTCGCATCTGTAGTGGGTTAAGACGTGTCTGCCAGTAAAATTTTCAGGTCCGTAGGTGCACTATTTCTATCAAAACACTTGGAGCAACCGACGTTCGATAAAAACAGAAAAACGTGATTTTTCGATTTTTTCGTTTCTCACTCCAGAAGCTCACCCCCTGTGTTCTGAGGAGCGCGGTGTGAGAAAAGAGCTCCACGAGGGTCCCGGCGGTAACCTGGTTGACGGTTTACCGCCGGTTCCCAGTTTGAAAGATATTTGGCAATTCATTTTGAGAAAGCAGATTTTTGCGCGTCGCATTGGCATACTCCTCTCTGACAGCAGCTCAGCTCTATCGATGCATTTTTGCATAAGTTCACTTCCAGGAACTGAGCGAATTTGAACATCGAGAAAATCCAAAATTTAGATTTTCGAAAAATCTTTATTTTTTTCACTGTGTGGCGATTCTTTGCACTCTTATCAGTGGAAGGAGCTCTACGAGGTTCCCGGCGGTGACAGGTTGACGGTTTACCGCTGGCGCCATTGGACGCTACCGAGTGTTCTCGAAATTCAACAAATTTTTTCTTATTATATTCGATCTACTGCCCGCTCGCCTCCTTGATCTCAGCTCCTTCGGGTGAATATTTCTGCAAAAGAGCATCGCGACGGGATCAGCTGTTTCGAGTCATCTTGATACGCGTTGTCGTATTTTGTGCATCAGGCGCGTCTGCCTGCCGAATCCAGAGCTCGGAACTCGGTGTGCTGCCCGAGCTAGGTTCGGAAGACTATTCGTATTCGCCGAGTCATCTTAAGAGGTGCTGTGCGTTTTCTGCACTTAACTCGAGCTGTAAGGGGGGGTTCAGGGCTGGTAATCACTGGAATCGATTCGGAGACATCAGTCGCGTCCAGCTGTCGCATTCAGAGCCCTGAACGGCCTGCTGCCCGAGCTAGATCCGCGAAACTATTCGTATTGTTCGAGTCATCTTCAGAGGTGCTGTCGATTTTCTGCACTTATTAACTCAGGCTGTAAGGGGGCTGCAGGGCTGGTAATCACAGAAATCGGTTCGGAGACATCAGTCGCGTCCGTCTGTTGCATTCAGATGTCTGAACTCCGTCTGATACCCGAGCTAGGCGCAAAACTGTTGTATTCTTCGAGTGATCTTGAGAGGTGCTGTCGATTTTCGCACGTAACTCGGGCTGTAGGAGAGCTGCGGAGCTCGTGCGCACAGAAAACGATCCAGAAGCATGAGGGGCGTTTCGCTGTTGCATCGAGAGGTCTGCATCGTTTAGGCTGAAAAACTATTCGTTCTCTGCAATTTTTTTCGACATTGGTGGCGTCCAAAACCCGGAGAGCAAAGAGGACACACACACCGGAAAGCCTTCCTGGCAAGCCCACGGAAGCTCTCGTGAAGCTCTTCTGGGGCTCTGGTGGCCCCCCTTCAGCGTCTCTGAAGCGCTGCCACGAACGCTCCCACGCGTGCCTCCACGCGTGCAGGCACGCGTGGACGCTTGCCAGAAGCTCTTCCGGACCAGCCGCCGGGCCAGGCGAGCCGCTGCGAGGATCGTGGAGCGGCGGAGATGGGCTGCTGGCGGGCGCCACCGCCGCCCGGTTTCTAATCTTAAACCCTCTAGCTCTCAGCGAGCTCTCCGGGAATTATATATGCTCAGGAAGCTCTACGAGTCCCCCGGCGGTAAGGAAGGTTGACGGTTTACCGCCGGCGCCCAGTTGGTCGACCCGGCCAGAAAGGACAAAGTGGTAACTTTTGGGTGGTTTTGCAATTTTTTGAAAGATATTTGACAATTCATTTTGAGAAAGCAGATTTTTCGCACCTTTAAACGACTATGAGGGCCTCTCTGTCTTAGTATGAGCTCTGTAGGCGCACTTTTACTATCAAAACACTTGGCGGAACCATCTTCTTGTCGACACGAAAAAAATATTTTGTTTTCTTTTTCGAGAAATGCTTCCAGAAGCTCTCTCTTTCGACTCCGAGCACTCTTACGCGTGAAATGAGCTCTACGAGGTTCCCGGCGGTGACCAGGTTGATGGGTTACCGCCGGCGCCAGTTGGCCGACCCGGCCAGAAAGGACAAAGTGACAACTTGACTCGTAGAGCTTCCCTAAGCTAGTTGCTGGAAGCTTAAGAGCAATTCGTGCGCGCTGGAGAGCTAGTTGGCCAGAAAAATCTCGACGGAACTTTTGCTGACTTTTGGTCGGTTGAAAATTTGGTTCTCAAAATTTGAACATTCGTTTGAGCTCTAGTATTTTTTCCTGTCATATCCGATCTTATTCCCGCTCGCCATCTTGATCTCGGCTTGATCGGGTGAATATTATTATCGAAAAGCACTGTGGCGGGATCGGCCGTTTCGAGTCATCTTGATACGCGCTGTCGGTATATTGGACTTAAGTCGAGATACTGGACAAATACAGAGCTCAAAATCACAGAAATCGATTGTCAATCATCAGGCGCGTTCGTCTGTTCCATCCAGAGGTCTGAACTCGGTCTGCTGCGCGAGCTAGGTTCGCGTAGCTATTCGTATTATTCGAGTCATCTTGAGAGGTGCTGTCAGTTTTCTGCACTTAACTCGGGCTGTAGGGGGGCTACTGGGCTCGTACTCGCAGGAATCGATTCGGAGACATCAGGCGCGTCCGCCTGCTAAATCCAGAGCTCAGAACTCGGTGTGCTGCCCGAGCAATGTCCGCAAAACTATTCGTGTTCTTCGAATCATCTTGAGAGGTGCTGTCCCTTTTCTGCACTTAACTCGAGCTGTGAGGGGGCTGCGGGGCTGGTCATCACTGGAATCGATTAGGAGACATCAGTCGCGTCCAACTGTCGCATTCAGAGCTCTGAACTCGATCTGCTGCCCAAGCTAGATACGCGAAACTATTTGTATTGTTCGAGTCGTCTTTAGAGGTTCTCTCGGTTTTCTGCACTTAACTCGGGCTGTAAGGGGTCTGCAGGGCTAGTAATCGCAGGAATCGATTTGGAGACATCAGGCGGGTCTCAGGCACAGCAGGCGGCAAGGAAGCTCTACGAGTCTCCCGGCGGTAACCAAGGTTGACGGTTTACCGCCGGCGCCTAGTTTGGGTGGTTTTGCGAATATTTGAAAGATATTTGACCATTTATTTTGAGAAAGAAGATTTTTCGCACCTGTAGACGACTATGAGGGCCTTCGCTTCTTGATATGAGCTCTCTAGATGCACTTTTACTATCAAAACACTTGGCGAAACCAACTTCATGTTGACATGGAAAAAATCATGTTGTCTCTTTTTCGAGAAATGCTTCCAGAAGCCCTCTCTTTTGATTCTGAGCACTCTTACGCGTGCTAGGAGCTCTACGAGGTTCCCGGCGGTGACCAGGTTGGCGCCGGCGGTGAACCGTCAACCTCGTCAAAGCCGGGAACCTCGTAGAGCTCCTAGCATGCCTAAGAGTGCTCAGCATGAAAAGAGAGGGTCTCTGGAAGCATTTCTCAGAAAAGAGAAAACATGATTTTTTCCATGTCGACATAAAGTTGGTTTCGCCAAGTGTTTTGACAGTAAAAATGCATCTAGAGAGCTCATATTAAGACGGAGAGGCCCTCATAGTCGTCTACAGGTGCGAAAAATTTGCTTTCTCAAAATAAGTGGTCAAATATCTTTCAAATATCCGGAAAACCACCAAAAAGTTGTCACATTGTCCTTTATGGCCGGGTCGGCCAACATCGGTCCACCCCGCGCCGGAATTCCTCTGGCTCATCGATGTCGAAGAGCTCTACGAGGTACTTTTGCTGACTTTTGCTCGGTTGAAAATTTTGTTGTCGAAATTCAACCATTCGTTAGAGCTCTAGTATTTTTTCCCGTGATATTCGATCTTATTCCCGCTCGCCATCTCGATCTCAGCTCGATCGGGTGAATATGACTATCGAAAAGCACTGTGGCGGGATCGGCCGTTTCGAGTCATCTTGATACGCGCTGACGGTTTTCTGAACATAACTCGAGCTTTAGGACAGCTACAGAGCTGGTAAGCACAGCTAAACAATGTAGAATGATTAGGCGCGTTCGCCTGTTCAATCCAGAGGTCTGAACTCGGTCTGTTAGCCGAGCTAGGTCCGCAAACCTATTCGTATTATTCGAGTCATCTTGACAGGAACTCTCGGTTTTCTGTACTTGACTCGAGCTGTAGGACAGCTACAGAGCTGATATTTGCAGAAACCGATTCAGAATCATCAGTTGCGTTTGTCTGTTGAATCCAGAGCTCTGAACTCGGTCTGCTGCCCGATCTAGAATCGCGAAACTATTCGTATTGGTTGGGTCATCTTGAGAAGTGCTCTCGGTTTTCTTCACTCAACTCGCGCTGAGGGGGGCTACAGTGCTGGTGGTCACAGGAATCGATTTGAAGACATCAGACGCGTCCGCCTGTCGAATCCAGAGCTCGGAACTCGGTCTGCTGCCCGAATTTGGCCTGCGAAACTACTCTATTGTTCGAGTCATCCTGAGAGGTGCTGTCGGTTTTCTGCACTTAACTCGGGCTGTAGGGGGGCTGCAGGGCAGGTAATGACAGGAGTCGGTTCACAGACATCAGACGCGTCCGCCTGTCGCATTCAGAGGTCAAAGAATATTCACTATGAGTCGGAATGTTTTAAGGTGCTGTCGGTTTTCTCAACTTAAGTCGAGCTAGGAAGCTCTACGAGTCTCCCGGCGGTAGCCAAGGTTGACGGTTTACCGCCGGCGCCCAGTTTGGGTGGTTTTGCGAATATTTGAAAGATATTTGACCATTTATTTTCAGGAAGCAGATTTTTCGCACCTGTAGACGAATATGAGGGCTTCTCTGTCTTGATATGAGCTCTCTAGATGCACTTTTACTATCAAAACATTTGGCGCAACCAACTTTATGTTGACATGAAAAATCATGTTTTCTCTTTTTCGAGAAATGCTTCCAGAAGCCCTCTCTTTTGATGCTGAGCACTCTTACGCGTGCTAGGAGCTCTACGAGGTTCCCGGCGGTGACCAGGTTGACGGTTCACCGCCGGCGCCAGTTCGGGCGCACTGGAGAGCTAGTTGGCAAGAAAAATCTCGACGGAACTTTTGCTGACTTTTGGTCGGTTGAAAATTTTGTTCTCGAAATTCAACCATTCGTTAGAGCTCTTCGGCATCGATGAGCTAGAGGAATTCCGGCCAAGGCGGACAATGTGGCAACTTTCGGGTGGTTTTGCGAATATTTGAAAGTTATTTGACCATGTATTTTGAGAGACCAGAGTTTTCGCACCTGTAGTCGGTTTTGCCGCGCCTGCCAGTAAAATTTTCAGGTCTGTAGGTGCAGTATTACTATCAAAAGACTTGGGGGAACCGACGTTGAGTAAAAGCAGAAAAACGTGTTTTTTTGAGTTTTCTCTTTCTCGCTCCAGAAGCTTTCTCCGTATTCCGACGATCGCCGTGGAAGAAAAGAGCTCTACGAGGTTCCCGGCGGTGACCGGGTTGACGGTTCGCCGCCGGTTCCAGTAACCTCTTATTCTATGCGAGGACTCGCTCCGAGCTAGAGTTGCTGGTGCGTGACATAACTCGTAGAGCTTCCCTTCGCAAGTTGCTGGAAGCTTAAGAGTAATTCCGCGCGCTGGAGAGCTAGTTGGCAAGACAAATCTCGACGGACCTTTTGCTGACTTTTGGTCGGTTGAAAATTTTGTTCTCGAAATTCAACAATTCGTTTGGGCTCTAGTATTTTTCTGACCACATTTGATCTTATTCCCGCTCGCCATCTCAGTCTCAGCTCGATCGGGTAGCTATTTCTGCAAAAAAGCGCCGCGGCGGGATCGGCTGTTTCGAGTCATCTTGATACGCGATGTCGGTATTTTGTACTTAGTTCGAGCTGTAGGGCAGCTACAGAGCTGATTCTCGCAGAAATCGATTGCAAATCATCAGGCGTGTTCGTCTGTTCCATCCAGAGGTCTGAACTCGGTCTGCTGGCCGAGCTAGGTTCGCGAAGCTGTTCGTATTGTTCGAGTCATCTGCACAGGTGCTGTCAGTTTTCTCCACTAACTCGGGCTGTAGGGGAGCTACATGGCTCGTACTCACAGAAATCAATTTGGAGACATCAGGCGCGTCGGCCTGCCAAATCGAGAGCTCAGAACTCGGTGTGCTGCCCGAGCTAGGTCCGCGAACTATTCGTATTCTTCTAGTCATCTTGAGAGGTGCTGTCCGCACTTAACTCGAGCTGTAAGGGGGCTGCATAGCTGGTACTCACTGGAATCGATTCGGAGACATCAGTCGCGTCCAACTGTCGCATTCAGAGCTCTGAACTCGATCTGCTGCCCAAGCTAGATACGCGAAACTATTTGTATTGTTCGAGTCGTCTTCAGAGGTGCTCTCGGTTTTCTGCACTTAACTCGGGCTGTAAGGGGCCTGCAGGGCTGGTAATCACAGGAATTCATTCGGAAACATCAGGCGCGTCCGCCTGTTGCATTCAGAGGTCTGAACTCGGTCTGATACTCGAGCTAGGTTTGCCAAACTATCCGTATTGTTCGAGTGATCTTGAGGTGCTGTCGATTTTCGCACGTAACTCGGGCTGTAGGAGAGCTACGAAGCTCGTGCGCACAGGAAACGATCCAGAAGCATGAGGGGCGTTTGGCTGTTGCATCGAGAGGTCTGAAATCGCTTAGGCTGAAATGAAAAACTATTCGTTCTCTGCAATTTTTGTCGAAATTATATATGGTCAGGAAGCTCTACGAGTCCCCCGGCGGTAAGAAAGGTTGACGGTTTACCGCCGGCGCCCATGAGTATCCCGCTGGTGAATGGAGGAATGACCTGGAAGCCAAAATCCTTGATGTATATTTACTTACCTCGTAGAGCTCTTCGTTATCGATGAGCTAGAGGAATTCCGGCGCGGGGTGGAGCTAGTTGGCCGACCCGGCCAGAAAGGACAAAGTGATAACTTTTGGGTGGTTTTGCGAATATTTGAAAAATATTTGACAATTCATTTCAAGAAAGCAGATTTTTACTCTGAGCATTGGTATCTGAACTTCGGAGGAGACCTGGAAGGACCACTCGGATTCAGAGGCCATGCTCCAGAACGCCCAGAAGGTACTCTTTGGGGAAATCGCTTATTAACTCGTAGAGCTTCCCTAAGCTATTGCTGGAAGCTTAAGAGTAATTCCGGGGCGCTGGGGAGCTAGTTGACAAGAAAAATCTCGACGGACCTTTTGGTGACTTTTGGTCAGTTGAAAATTTCGTTTTCAAAATTCAACCATTCGTTAGAGCTCTAGTATTTTTTCCCGTGATATTCGATCTCATTCCCGCTCGCCATCTTGATCTCAGCTCGATCGGGTACCTTTTACTGCCAAGAAACACTCCGGGGGGATCGGCCGTTTCGAGTCATCTTGTCACGCGGTGACAGTTTTCTCAAGATAACTCGAGCTTCAGGACAGCTACAGAGCTGGTAAGCACAGCTAATCGATTCAAAATGATCAGGCGCGTTCGCCTGTTGAAGCCAGAGGTCTGAACTCGGTCTGCTAGCCGAGCTAGGTCCGCAAACCTATTCGTATTATTCGAGTCATCTTGACAGACGCTCTTGGTTTTCTGTACTTAACTCGAGCTACAGGACAGCTACAGAGCTCATACGTACAGAATCTGATTCAGAATCATCAGTGGCCGTTGTCTGTTGAATCCAGAGCTCTGAACTCGGTCTGCTGCCCATTCTAGAATCGCGAAACTATTCGTATTGTCCGAGTCATCTTAAGAGATGCTGTCGGTTCTCTGCACTTAACTCGGGCTGTAGGGGGGCTGCATGGCTGGTAATCATTGGAATCGATTTGGAGACATCAGGCGCGTCCGCCTGTCGAATCCAGAGCTCCGAACTCTGTCTGCTGCCCGAACTAGGTCCGCGAAACTATTCGTACTGTTCGAGTCATCCTGAGAGGTGCTGTGGGTTTCCTGCACTAGCTCGGGCTGTAGGGGGGCTGCAGGGCTGGTAATCACAGGAATCGATTCAGAGACATCAGACGCGTCTGCCTGTCGCATGCAGAGGTCTGAACTCGGTCAGATACTCGAGCTAGGTTTGCTACTATTCGTATTGTTCGAGTCATCTTGAGAGGTGCTGTCGATTTGCGCACGTAACTCGGGCTGTAGGAGAGCTACAGAGCTCTTACAGAACACAATCCAGAAGCATCAGGGGCGTTCGGCTGTTGCATCCGAGAGGTCTGAGATTGCTTGGGCTGAAAAACTATGTTTTCGGTGTAATTCTTTCCGACATTATATGTTGTCAGGAAGCTCTACGAGTCCCCCGGCGGTAACAAAGGTTGACGGTTGACCGCCGGCGCCCAGTATCGCTGCTCTGGTATTGATTTGGTTGAGAGATTTACTCGTTATCAATCTAGTGTGACTGCTGCATTATTATTCAACTGTCAGGGCCGAACGCCCGACTATTCCACCATTGCTGCTGTTCACTCCTTTCAGGGGAGATGCCTGGCGTTGATGTCAGGCCTACGCAAGCGGAGAACTGAAGGATGGTCTGAGTTTCAACGTAGACGATACAAAGTTGGACGGCAGAGGTTTGTTGAGCTAGGATTTCGAAGTGCGGTGCAGATATGGATATTTCGTTGTTGGGATCCGGCCAAGGATGTCTCAGTTGCTGCAAGTATTCGTATGAGGCGGTACACAACACACACACAGTTGCGGATGATGTGGAGACGGTACCAAATCGGCGTCAGATAAAAAACCCTGGGCGATGGCGGCGGCGGCGGCTTCTCAAGTATCCCAGATCTCCCAGATGTCGAGTGGGGGTCGACGGCGGACAACGGATGATCAGCCTGCCATGCCTGAGGAGTCGAACATCTCACGTGAATGGATGATATCTAGGCTGGCCATGCTACATGGAAGGGGGAGGTGGACGGAACATCGGGACACATGTATTCTTGCGTTGCCTGCAAAAGATAGGAAGCATCTCACGCGCATGAGCATGGGTGCCCCCGCCCGTGGGCATACTGTATGGGATTGGTGTTTGTGCGATCTCTTTGGTTGTGAGTGGTACCTCTCGTTCGACAGCTCCGCTGGGTCCCGCGAGAAATATTGCAAACATCTGCTGACTGTGATTGGCATGCAACACTTGTTCGAGTTATTTGTCTTACCCAGGTCACCTGGTGTGAGGTATGTGAAGGCGGAGGAGGAGGTGGAGAGAGAGAGATCAATGAGAGGATTAGCAAACGTATTGCCGCTATTTATGAGAATGAAACGGGGTGGAGGTGTGAGAGTATTGAACGTCTTGGGATGGAAATCTTGGGAGAGTAAGACGGTCGTTAATTGGGTGTGTGGTGAGTGGCAGATTCATAACAAGCAGTATGTACGACTGGTGGGAGTACTGCAACATACTTTATCGATGTTGTCTGGATGGGGACTGACCTCACCTGCATCGGGACAGAACTTGTATAAACATTTCTTTCGTGAGGGTAATGAGCGTGCGGATAGATTGTCGTGGGAGGCCAGAGGTGGCCAAACTATTACTCGCTGGTTTGCATACGATCAGTTCCTCAGTGCTCGTAAGACTGCTCTCCGTGGTGCATTCGATGGGGGTGTCAGTAATGAAGGATGTGGAGGCGGGTGGTGGCTTCAGATTGGTGTAGGAGGTAGTGGTTCCAGCGTGCAGGTTGAATCTCCCATCTCCTCCTCCTCCTCCTCCTGCATCAGCTCGCAGAGCTTCCAGTGCCACGATGTGGCCGAGGAGGCGATGAGCTTGCCTCCAGGTAGCACGGTAACCTGCTGCGAACTAGCTGCCTGCGCTGCCCTGACGAGCTGCTGCTAAGGTGGCGTGCGCTCTGCTGCGACCTACCTAAGACGGTGGGGTCTCAGTTGCACTGTTCCGCCGATTCGGATTAGGATTCTAGTGGTGGACCGCAAACCGCAAAAAAAACCAACGTTGACGGTTTACCGCTGTCTTCCAGTGATGACCCAGGCTCGGTTTTTTGCAGATTCATAGGTTTGACAGTTCGATTTCAGAACTTGTTTTTTTCTTGGAGCGTGTTGTGGATTATGCCGCCCCTGTCTGTCAAACTGTTAGATCCGCTGGAATAGTATTATTCAAACACGTAGGGGGGCCGACTTCGTATGAAATCCCAAAACATACATTCTGCGAGTATTTGAGCTGATATTCAAGAGACTGTCTCCACGTAATCTGAGCATTAATTCGCGCGTAAGAGCTCTGCGAGGGTTCCGGCGGTAACCTGGGTGACGGCTTGTCGCGGGCTCCCAGTTGACCGACCCGGCCCCGGCGGACAATCCGATGACCTGGGGTCGGTTTTTCGGGAGATGCTAAGAGATTTGAAAGTGACTCGTAGAGCTTCCCTAAGAGCGGAGCAGCGAAGCTAAAGAGTAATTCCGGCGCGCTGGCGGGCTAGTTGGCTCGAGAAATCTCGAGGGAAGTTTTGCATGATTTCGGTCAGTTTAGAATCAGTTTCTCGAAATTCAACCATTCGTTAGAGCTCTAATATTTTTGTATCAACCTTCGATCTTATTCCCGCTCGCCATCTTGATATCAGGTCGATCGGGTGGTGCTACTAACAAAAAGCACTCAGGCGGCTTGAGTGTCATCTTGACAGGTGCTGTCGGTTTTCTTAACTTAGATCGAGCTCTAGATGAGCTACAGAGCTGTTCGGCACAGCAATCGGAAGAGAATCATCCGGCGTGCTCGTGTCAAGTATCTAGATGCCTGAATTCGGTCTGCTACGAGAGCTGAGACTAAACACTATTCGCACTCTGCTAATTTTGGAGAGATGATGTAGGTTTCTCTACTTGACTTGTAGGCTGGCTACGGGGCTGGGTAGCACACCTCCAAAGAAGAATTTCTCATGCACATCCGCCTGTAGTATCGAGACGTCTGAAATCGGCCTGAAACCAGAGCCACCACCGAAACATTTTTCGCATCGTAAAGTTGTCTCGAGAAATGATATGTGTTTCCTCACATGATTTCGAGCTGTAGGCCAGCTACGGAGCTTGAGTGCACACCAATCGAGTGGAAATGCTGAGGAGCACCAGTTTAAAACATCTAGACACCTGAGATCGGTTTGCTACCAGAGCCGCGACCAAGTAATTATTTGCAACCTTTCATGTTTATGAGAGGTGGTGTTCGGTTTTCTGTACTTAATTCGAGTTGTAGGCGCTGGGGAGCTGGGAAGCACACCGTTCAACAGGGAATTATCAGACACGGTCGCCTACAGTATCGAGACGTCTGAGAATGGGGACCTCGTACAGTTTTTTGTTTTCGACATCGGTTCTTCCACGTTCCTTGATAGTAGTATTGCAGCTACGGACCTGAGGATTTGACAAACAGACGCGGCACAACCCACTTCACGTTAGAAAAATCGGGGTTCCCAAAACGAATTTTCAAATCTCTCACAATGTCCAAAAACCCGACCCCAGGTCGTCACATTGTCCGCCTGGGCCGGGTGGGCCAACTGGGAGCCGGCGGTCGACCGTCAACCAGGTTACCGCCGGAACTGTCGTAGAGCTCTTGACGCGCGAAGTAGTGCTCAGCATGCGACGAGAAAACTTCCTTGAATATCCGCTAAAAACTCTAGCGCTAACGAAAATCCGAAGCGCTGTCGCAGCCGCCGCCGCCGTCGCCCCAGACATCCGATGTTTGGATTCTGGCCAAGCGGTGTCGCCAAACATCCGGACGGTTCTCCTAGGGCCGGCTTGTCGTTTCGATTTGTTGTTGCTGATGGTCCCAGGGGCCGGCGAGGCCCTGTGGAGGCCGAAAACGGGCACCATTCTCCAGTGGTGTTCTTTTCGCAATGCAAACATGTCTTGGCCCGAAGCGTCGTCGTCCACGTCGCCGCCGCGGCCGCTTGGATGTTTCCGGGGGCCTCCGCGGGGCTACCGTGGGGGGGTCTGCAGAGTCTTCCGTGGAGGATCCTAGAGGTAGAGGCCCTCGTGGGCCCCGATTTCCCAAGACGGTCGAAAACCTCAGCCGCCGCCGCGGCCGCCGCCGCCGCCGCCGCCGTCGTCGCCGTCGTCGCCGTCGTCGTCGTCGTCGTCGTCGTCGTCGGCGGCGGCGGCGGCGGCGGCGGCGTCGGCGTCGGCGTCGGCGTCGGCGTCGGCGTCGGCGTCGTCGTCGGCGTCGGCGTGTCGGCGTCGGCGTCGGCGGTGTCGTTGGCGTTGTCGGCGTTTGCGGCGTCGTCGTCGGCGTTGTGGCCGCCGCCGTCCTCGTCGCCGCAGGAGGCCCCAGGCGGGCCCGTGGCCTCGGCGGTCTCCCGGGGCCCCCTGGGGCTGCGCGGCGCCCTGCGCCCCCCCGCTTCGGCTGCGCGCAGGAATGACCCTAGGCCAGGGTGGCACTCTCGTCGTCGTCGGGCGCGCCACTCTCCTCCTCCTCGTCTGTGCCCTTGCAGCTCTCTCTTCAGTTCTGGCCTTCCTCCTCTTCCTCCTCGTGCTTCTGTTTCCTTCCTCTTCCTCTGCCGTTCTGCTTCTCTTTCTCTCCTTGCCTTCCCTTCTCCCGCACCCCAGGCCTTCGCCCCGGAGGTCGGGCTCGGGAGCCGCGGGGGAGGCCAGATCCAGGCGGTCCAAGCGTGCTGGCCAGTGCTGGCGGGACCCCGAGATCCGACGCTGCGGAAGACTTGAGACGTCGCGGGAGATCACCACCGGAGCCCTCGACCCCATCTCTCTCTGCGCCGCCCTTCGAGCCCCATCGGCCCGGGAGGGCCCCGGGGCCCGGATCCTGGCGAGGACGTCCAGTGTGGCAAATCTTGCAACGCCCACACCGAACGTCGCTCCGAACATCGCTCCGAACATCGCTCCGCTCCGGCGAAATCGATGGAGATGCGGACGAAGCATACTTATTCTGGACAGGTGGACTTTGGAGGTCCTCTTGCGTTTCTTTGCAGTCAAATCCAAGCGCAAGTTCTTCGAAGACCCACTCATAACAAACTCCCACTTGGCGTGGGCCCGCACCGAACATCGCTCTGGCAGAGGGTCACCTCGACGCGCAGCCGACGCTCCGCCCGGGGGGCCATGGCGTGGCCGGGTGCGGCGTGGCCGTGAGCGCGCCGCCCCTGGCCGGTCGCGCCCCGGCCGGCCTCGGGGGGCCCCGTCGGGCGAGCAGGACTTCCTCAGCTCCAGGCCTCCCGGAGGGGTCAAGAAACAATCCTCCTCCTCCTCCTCCTCCTCCTCCTCCTCCTCCTCCTCCTCCTCCTCCTCCTCCTCCCCCTCCCCCTCCCCCTCCTAAGAAATGAAAGCAGCAGGGCGACTTTGCCCTGGCTGCTGTTTAAAACGGGTCGGAGCGGGCGGTGCCAGTCGAACCCCATCCTCGCCGATCGAGGGCTCAGGGAACGCGATGGGCGGCGGGGGGAGGGTGCTGAAGTCGTCGAGCTGCACCCGCGTCCCATGTTGGGGGCCCGCGCCGCATTGCCGATGCATCGGCGATGCGGCTCGATGTGGAGCCCGACTTTCCGCCACGCCGGCGGCGCCGATGCATCACCGGTGCGGCGCGATCCTCCGACCCCATCTATTCGGACCCCGCTCAGGAGACCTCCATCAACGGGGGAAACGTAAGACTCGAGTTCGCTGGAGCTCGGGTCTGCCGCCGCCTCTTGACTGGCCCGTCCTGGGCTTGGGCGGTCCGGTATTCGTGGGATGTTTGCGGCGTGAGCTCGCATCGCATCGAATATGAGAAGGGTTGTCGTCATTTTCCTGACGGCCCCGTCAGGAAAATGACGAGCCCTGGCATCCGACGGCGCGACACAATTGAGACATCGCAGACAGTTACGACGGGAGCACTGGACCCCGTTTTTCTGCGGTATCTTTCGAGCTGGATCGATCTCTGAGGGCCAGGGCCCGAAACTTTGCGCGAAAGCGCCCGGCTCGAACAAAAACCAGACGCCAGGATCTCAGGGTCAGGGAAATGTTTACGTTTTCTTATTCATTGTTTTGTCGATCGGTCGGCGCAAACCCTGGGCCCCTCCCCCCCTTGAGTAGATTGTGTTCGTTTTTGGCGCCTGTTTCAAGCAGGTGGGTCCCCCCCATAGGACGCAGTGTTGCAGACAGTAGCACTAAGCAGAGGTCCGGAACCAGAACCCCCCCCCGCCTCCCCCCCCAACTGCTGCCACTTGGCCGCAACGCTGAGTTAGAGAACATTCTCAAGGACGAGTTTCCAGAGCCCGAGTCTTGCGTCTCCCCGGGCCAGGCTCGGGGGCGGCCAGGAGGGGGGTGATGACTAGGTGGGGGTTGACATCACGGCGTGGGCCATGATGTTCCCCCAGATTTCATGGCGCCTCGTCTTCCTTCATTGTGCCCCTGCCCCCCCCCCCCCCTGGGCCGCGCACATGCCGCTGGTCATGACCTGCGCCCCCCCCCCCCCTTGGACGCCCCCCTCTTGGCCGCCCCCGACAGGCTGGCCGGGCCCGCGCTGGCGCCCCACGTGGCGGAGGCGATGGGGAACTCGGCGGACTGCTGCCAAGGACGCGGGCGCCGCGCCCCCGCTCCTCCTGCGCCGCCGGCGCGAGGAGCGCCGGCCGCGCAGGCGCGGTCGCGCAGGCGGTCCCGCGTCGCGCTGAAGGCGGAGAGCATTCCCCGTCCGGCTGGAGTCGGGCGTGTCCCTCTGCAGGAGGGATGTTCAAAAGTATAGTCAAGACATAGTCTGGGGGCTATTTTTTTGACTATTTGTTTCAGCATTTTTGGAGCATTTTCGTATCATTTTTGGACTGTTTTTTAGATTTCGTCCAAAGTCCCCCTTTGGGGGGACAGGCCCGACCGAACGCCAGGCGTGGAAAGCAGGTGTTTGGGGATATCTGGCTCCCAATTCTACTGCAAGCGCATTCCTACTTCAATCCTTGGCGTGTCTTCGCTGCTGTCTGTTCTTCTCCGGGCGGGCCCGACCCAAAAGTCTACTTTCTATCCGCCTTCCTGCTTACTGCTGCCACGTACTCCTTCCGACTGGCGGGTACGTGCAGGCAGCCCGCACCGGAAGGATGGGCAACCTTGCCGAGGCTGCCCTTGCCTCCTGTCGTTACTCGGGCCCGCTAGGGGGCGCTCCGCACTGTACACTGCATCTCTCGGCGGCGCACCCAGTGGGGAAACGAGAAGGGGCGGGCCTTCTCAGAAGGCTCGGAAGTCCCCCAGCCTTCTGAGAAGTTGTCACCCTCCAACTCCCTTCCTCCCCCTCCCCCTCCTCTCCCTCCTCCTCCTCCTCCTCCTCCTCCTCCTCCTCCTCCTCCTCCTCCTCCTCCTCCTCCTCCTCCTCCCCCTCCTCCTCCTCGGTCCATCTCTGGCCGCTCTTGCTGGCCGTGCCCCGCCCGCGGAGGGCCGACGCGCGCGGACGCCCCTCGCCTTCCGGGAGGCTCCTCTCGCCGCCACGGCCGCGGCCGCCCCCCAAGCTTCCGGGCCGGAGCGCGCCCCGACACCGTCGGGGCGCCCACCTCCTCTCCCTCCTCCCTCCTCCCTCCTCCTCCTCCTCCCTCCTCCTCCTCTCTCCTCCTCTCCTCCTCCTTCTCCTCCTCCTCTCTCCTCCTCTCCTCCTCCTCCTCCTCCTCCTCCTCCCTCCTCCTCCTCCTCCTCCTCCTCCTCCCTCCCTCTCTCTCCTCCTCCTCCTCCTCCTCCTCCTCCTCCTCCTCCTCCTCCTCCTCCTCCTCCTCCTCCTCCTCCTCATGGGGTCGGAGCAGATGGGATCGGATGATCGCGCCGCATCTCTCGGGGGCGGTAAAGAGGGGGGTGATGACTAGGGGGGGTGGATATCATGGCGTGGGCCATGATATTTCCCCAGATTTCATGGCGCCTCTTCTTATTTCACTACGTCCCTGGCCCCCCCGCTGGGCCGCGCACGTGGCGCCGGTCATGATTTGCACCCCCCCTCTTGGCCCCCCCCCTCTTGGCCGCTCCCGAGGAGACGGGGGCACAGCAAAGGGGGATGCCCGGAGGTGGACAGGCCTCCTACCCTGTCATGTCGATTGAAAGGAACTGGCCGTTTTCGGCTCGCGAGGGGGCGTCGCGGCCGTCCTTTTTTGCGGGTCCAGGTCCGTCGGCTTCGGTCCCCGGCCGCTTTCACTAAGGGGAGGTTTACGGAAGAGAGGGTTGTCCACCGCCGAGGGATACTTTTTTTTAGTCAGCGGCGGCGGGCGAGCGCGCCGGCGGCGAGTCAGGTCCAAGCGGGCTACGCAGAGACGAAATAGGCAGAGGCGGCGCGAAAGGGCTACAACTCACGCGGCAAGGCGAGGCCTCACGCGGCCGCCGAGGGATACGGGGAACGCCGATTTCCGCGTTTGGCTGTGCCCCCGTTTCGGGGATCCTGGGCGCCGCAAGCGGGGGTACAGTACACGGGGGCCAGATGCGAACCCTACCCCTCCCCCTCAGAAATCGTGGGGGGTAGGGGTAGGGTTCGCATCTGGGCCCCTAACAGTACACGGGGGTAGATGGAACAGCCTAAGCCCCCATTCCGCTAAACCCCCGTCTGCGAGGCCCCGACACGGGTCCGGGGATCGGCCCTGGAAGCCCGGGCCCGAGCCTCCTCGCGCAGCGAGGACAGCACGACGGGAGGCTCTTGGCCGTCTTGGGCCTCCTCGGGGCCCTCGCCGGGCCTCCGTGTCCGCCAAGGCGCGCCCCCGGGGAGAGCGTCTTTGGGCGCCGGGGGCCCTCCGTGTCGAGGGAGTCGAGGCGCCGGATGGCTGGGCGTGCGGCTGCACCGGTCCTGGCGGGGCCGAGTCCGGGCCCAGGGTTCCAGGCCTCCCAGACTCGGCGGCGCACGCAGGAGGGTTCGGCGCGAGAGTTGGACTGCCCTGGGGCCCGACCACGGCCCTCGGAGGCCGAAGCGAAGTGCAGGCCGCTGGGATCGAGTCGGGGGCACGCCCGGGGAGGAGGTGCGAGGGGGGGCAGGCCTTCTCAGAAGGCAGCGGGGCTGTTCAGAAGCCCTCGCCCCCCTCTGAGGAATTTCCCGTGGGTTCGGACAGGGCTCAGAAGCAGTCTCAGAAGGCGCGCGGGCTTCTGAGAAGCCCCGCGGCCTTCCGAGAAGGCCTGCCCCCTCTCGCTTTCGCCCTGGGCCCGGTGCCGGTCAGGTCAGGTCAGAAGCCGTGCATCTATAAGACGCGCGCCGCCGAACTCTGAGATCTGACGTTGCAGAAATCGGCAACGCCGCGACAAATCACGACCGGAGCCCTGGGCCCATCTTTCTGCGGCCTTTTTGGAGCCATATCGATCTGCGACGGTCCTGGGGCCCGCAATCGGGTGACAACGCTCGGCGTGAAAAAACCGCACCCCCCAGATCTGAGGCTGAGAAGGCCACCCCCCTCGCGCCATCCCCTCCTGTGCGCGCCGCCAAAAGCGTTCTCCTCCTCCTCCTCCTCCTTCTCGGCTGGCTCTGCTCGCACTTCGTGCATTCCTACCTCCAGGCCCGCGCGCGCGCGCGGCTGGGTGGCGGAGCTTGGCGTCGAGGCTGGCCCGACGCCCGCGGTGGCTTCACAGCTTCTGCCCTGCCCCGCCAGGCGCCTCCACAAGCGGACGGCTTCGGGCCAGCTTGGCGGACGTGCTGGGGTTGCAGCCTTGGTGGGGAGTGTGAGCTTACAGTCAAAGCCGACGGTAAGGATGGGTGGCCTTCCCACGGGTACTCTTGTATCCTTGCCTCATCGGACCATCCTTTTCTACTTTCGATGGCAGGCCCCACCCGAAGAGCTTCGACATGGGCGTCCAAGGGGCCTGCATCCACTTCGCGCACCCGTCAGTTCTGACTGCACCTCGCTCGGCCACTCCGGCCGCTCGGACTCCTGCTGCTTCTCGGCTCCTGCTCGCTCGCTCCCTCCTCCTCCTCCTCCTCCTCCTCCTCCTCCTCCTATTCCTCCTCCTCCCCCTCCTCCTGCTCCTCCTGCTCCTCCTCCTCCTCCTCCTCCTCCTCCTCCTCCTCCTCCTCCCTCCGCCCCCCGATGTTCTTGTGCATCCTGGGGAGGGTACCCTGGGATGTGCTGTGTGTCTTGGCCGGCAGGAGGGCCTCCTGCTCTTGAAGGATGCCCTTCTGCCCCGGGTCTGGCTGCAGCCCTCGGCCACTCCGGCCGCTCGGACTCCTGCTGCCCCTCGGCGCCTGCTCGCTCGCTCCCTCCTCCTCCTCCTGCTCCTCCTCCTGCTCCTCCTCCTCCTCCTCCTCCTCCTTTTCGTCCTCCCCCTCCTCCTCTCTCCTCCTCCTCCTCCTCCTCCTCCTCCTCCTCCTCCTCCCTCCTTGGCCCGCAGGAGCTGAGGACTCGGCCGCCGCGGCCGCCGCCCCCGACCTCCAGTGCCTCGAGGCCTCGCCTGTGCTCACGGACTCCGGCGGCTGCTGCACGGGCGTCCAGGCCAGGGCCGCGGCCAGGGGCCACGACAGGGGGGGCGTTGGGTAGGCTTAAGTCGGGCCTGTCCCTCAACAGGAGGAATATGCAAAAATAGTCAAAAACTAGTCAGGGGGCGATTTTTCGGCCCATTTCGGAATCTTTTGGTCTGTTTTCGGATTTTGCAGGGGGATATGCCCGACCTAAGGGTAGGCGTCAGGGGTCCACGAGGTTTCGAGGCTCGAGGCTCGAGGTCTTCTCGGGCGCTCTCGCAGATTCTCGGCGGCCTTCCAGCCTCGGGATGCTCGCCAGCGGTCGCGCCTCGCCGAGAGCGTGCCGGGGGCGCCGGGATCGTCCCGAGCGGCCGGTGGAGAGCCGAGCTAGGACCCGAGAGCCGAGGGACGACGTGAGGAGAAGGAGGAGGAGGACGCCAGGCTCTCGGGGGAGGTCAGGGCTGTCTGGGGCGTCCCGCGCAGGAGGAGGAGGAGGAGGAGGAGGAGGAGGAGGGAGGAGGAGGAGGAGGGAGGAGGAGGAGGAGGAGGAGGAGGAGGAGGAGGAGAGGAGGAGGAGGAGGAGGAGGAGGAGGAGGAGGAGGAGGATGAGAGGAGGAGGAGGAGGAGGAGGAGGAGGAGGGAGGAGGAGGAGGAGGAGGAGGAGGAGGAGGAGGAGGAGGAGGAGGAGGAGGAGGAGGAGGAGGAGGAGGAGGAGGATGAGGAGGAGGAGGAGGAGGAGGAGGAGGAGGAGGAGGAGAGGAGGGGAGGAGGAGGAGGAGGAGGAGGAGGGAGGCGGAGGAGAAGGAGGAGGAGGAGGAGGAGGAGGAGGAGGAGGAGGGGGATGGGCTCAGGGAGGATGCATCGACCCGGAATCGCCCATTCATTGCCGATAGGGGCCCAAGAGCACACCCCGCTGAGGCCCGTGCGAATCCAGCATCGGGGGCATATCGCCGATTTATCGGCGATGTTTCGCCGATCCCAGCGGTGCTCGTCAGCGGGGGGAATGCGGTTCACGGCCTGGCCATCCAGACGCGCTCGCCACGAGAAATCGCGACGGGAGGTTTTTGGCAGTTTTCGTCTCCTGGAGGTCCTCGCAGAGACCGGGGACCGTCAAAAGATGACTCTGGATGAAAAGCTGGCACTGGAGAAGGGATCGGGCCTTCCTGTGATCCCGTGATGCAAAAATGAAGTCATCGGAAGTCTGGGCACCCAGATCTCCGACGATGGTGTCTTTTTTTGTTGTCGATCCTGGCGTGCTTTTTTTTGTTTCGACCTCTGGGGGACGTTTTCGGGCCATGGGGCGATCGAAAGTGGATCGGGGCGAAAAGCTGCCACCGTGGATAGGCTCTGGAGCTTTGGGGCCGCGGAGTGAAACGATCAAATGAGCGATGCGGATTTAGAAACGGGTTCGACAGTGCGGACATGTGCGCGTAAGCTGCCCGCGTCAGGTCGCGGGTGAGCGGCCTCGGTTCCAATGTAGGCGTGCCACGCTGGCGGCCCGCGAAAGCCACCGCGTGAGGTTCGATGATCCTCAGGATTCAGGAGGGACAAAAACACACAGACACAATTAATCGTCGATCCCCAAGAAAATATAGGAAACTATGGGAATTGGGCGGGAAGACACAAGCCCAGAAAATATAGGAAAATATGGGGAATCTTTTTATTTGTGTGTATTCGTGTGTTAGCCCAAGCGTATGTGTACCTCATTCGGCTCCGCCGATAGTGGTCAGCCTGCGTCGGCCCTCGCTCCGTCGCCTGCGTCGTGCTGCAGGGCCTCGGCGGACCAGCACACGTTGCCGCTAGCACACGTTCTGAGGATCATCTGGAAAGTCGCTATGCCATCCTGCGTAAGACCTGTTTTTGTTTTCCGCCGCTCGCGTGGCCGCTGCAGCCTCAGGCCAGTGCTGCCGATCTGGGGCGTTCCCGACGCTGTCGAAGACTCTGGTCACGAAGACGACGACGACGACCACTACGCTGTCGAAGACTTCGGCGACGAAGACGACGACGACGACGAACGTCGAACGTCGAATGTCGACGGAATAACGGCGACGACCATTGACGAGGACCGGCGACAACGCGCCAGTCTCTGGTGCTCTTGATTTTGTCCGTGCGGGGGCCCCAGAGGTCCGGGACCTTTCTCCCCCGAGACGTGCTGGCACCGTGCAGAATTCACGACGGGAGGTGCTCCTGGCCGGCTTGGGGCTCCTGTGGGCCCTCGCCAGGCCCAGCGCCTGTCAGAAGCCAGAGCCCCTCGGCCGGAGCGTAAGCGTGTGGGTTTAACCTTTGGCCATGATGGAGCATTTTTTCGGCCACCTGCTTTCGACAGCATGCGTCCAGGTGCTTGCCACGAGGCGTGAAGGCGCCCCGTGATGCCTCGGTCTGCTCTCGTGCCGCCGGCGATGTGGTGCGCCGAGAAGCCGGCCCGGGGGAGTGGGTTGGGACTCGGGGCTCGACCAGAAAGGTGTTTTGGCGGTTTTGTGGACCGTTTTGCCTTTGTTTTGACTTCGTCTTGCAGCGAAGGCGGAACGAAGACAACGCGAGGGAGGACGAGAACGAAACGAACACGAGAAACACTGTTTAGGTTGAGCCCTCGGGACTTTCAGAGGCCACGTGTTGCAAGAACCATGTCTCCAGACGAAATCTGGGAATGACTGGGGCGCCAGGCGTGGCGCCAAGCGGGGCGGCCCCCATAGGCCGAAAATAGCTCAAAACCGCCCGTCGCGTTTTTGCTTGTTTGTTTGTTTGTTTGTTTGTTTTTAACTTTTCTCTCGCAGCGCCAAGCCGAGCGGCCCCCAGAGGCCGGAACTAGCTCAAAGTCGCCCGTCGTGCTTTTTTTCACGCCTCGATGTCCCTGAGATCTCAGGAGGGAAAAACACAGACACAATTAATCGTCGCCTCCCAGGAAAATCTGGGAAAATATGGGAAGTGGGGGGGACCCAGAAAATATTGGAACATATTGGGAATCTGGTTATTTGTGTCTTTTTATTAGTGTGTCCCAGTTCCCTTTCAAGATCCGACGCCTCCAACAATTTTTGACGCCGTGAAACATCGCGCCTGGAGCCCTGGACCTTCTCTTTCAGCGCCAGCTTCCGAGCCGGATCGCTCCGTTAGGGTCTCGGGGCCCGGCTCGGCTCGAAGAACTGGAGTCGCCAGGCTCTCGGGGGAGGTCAGGGCTGTCTGGGGCGTCCCGCGCAGGAGGAGGAGGAGGAGGAGGAGGAGGAGGAGGAGGAGGAGGAGGAGGAGGAGGAGGAGGAGGGAGGGGAGGAGGAGGAGGAGGAGGAGGAGGAGGAGGAGGCTCTGGGGCGTCCCGCGCGGCGCGAAGCCGGGCGGCGCCCCGGGGTGCTCGTTTTAGTCGGCGCCCGGCCCCGGGGGGGGGGCTGCGAGAGGCGGCCGCCGCCCCTCTCGGCGCCGCGGCGGGGGCGCTCCGGGGCTGCCCGGGGCTCGTTCCGAGTCCTCCGGTTCTCAGGAGCGAAAGAAGGACGAACATGTACATGAATCCACGCTGGTTTCGAGAGCACCCATTGCACAAATGTTCGTATAACGCGGCCGGTCTCGCGAATCGAGGGGCCGTGTTCATGTACATAGCTGGGCGCGTACGTCCTTTGTGGGCTCCCTAGGTGCGGCTTCCGGTTCCGATGCCGATGGCTGCCGATTCCGATTCGATCCGGCTCCGAGGTCGGGCTCCGATGTGGGCTCCGATGTCTCATCTGGGCTCCGATGGGATTCCGATTCGGGCTCCGATGTCTTGATTACTGGAAGCACAGCAGCCTGCCGATTTTTCCGTCGGCTCGACTTTTTCCGACTCGACTGTGCCAATTTCCGCCGGTCCGATCCATCTCCATCGCCGATCCGACTTGTCGATTGGATCCTGGGCTCTCCTGCCCCTCTCCAGGGGGCCCCCTCGAGGTGCCTCGGAGGAGGAAGAGCGTGTTGCCGATGCTCTTTGTACGTCGCAGCGCGGCAGAGGCCATCCGCACGCGCGTCAAGAAGCCACGTGCCTTTCGTCAGGGGTTGTCCTGGGTTTCTTGGCTCCGCGCGCTGCGCGGTGACTTCCCGCAGCCGTCGAAGCAGCTGCTGCGTTCAGGGTGCTTCAGGTTTCCCCTCAGGTGCACCTCGCGCGCGGGTTATCAGGCTTGGGTTTCTTGCGAGGGGTTCTTGCGGCCGAGCCCGCACTGCAATCACCGACAAGACGCCGGTCGTTGAGAGTTGGCTCCGCCTACTTGTTCGGACTGGGGGTTGCCCGTGCCTCGTTTCCGCCTGCTTGGGCACCCCTCCAGGCGCCTCGGAGGAGGGAGAGGTAGTTTTACCCATGCCGCTACGTCAGAGCCCCCTCGCCCAATGTTGCCAGTGGGCTCGCAAGCCGAAGTGCGGCAGATCAATGACCTGGCCCATGGTGCACGCCTGCGCACTCTGCCAACATTGAAAGGCGAATCTCACTTAATGATTCTCCTTGGCCGTTGCCGTCTGCAGATTTCTCACGATGATCGTTCACGACGTTTTTTTTCGCTACTCTGGGCGCATGGGGGCTTTCCCCATGCCCCAGGGCTGGCAAAAACCGGTCCAGGAGGAACAACCCGGTCGTCCCGGGGCATGGGTCGAGACCTCTGGCGGTCGACGTCATGCAAGTAGCCTGACGAAGGACCCAACCACATGCAGCTGCGAGTGCCGCATTGTGGCTACCGCTTTCGTTGGAACTCCTTATGGGGCTACGAAGCGTGCGATGGCGTGCGCCGAAATCGGTGGCGTTGACGCAACTGGACCCTGCCGCTGGAGCCTTCGGTGGAGCTCCCTTTGGGGCCACGGAACGCTGTCTTGGGTGGCGTTGACGCATGCGGCCTGTGCCAGTGGAGCCTTCGGTGGAGCTCCCTATGGGGCCACGACCACGCTGTCCTGGGTGGCGTTGACGCATGCGGCCTGTGCCACTGGAGCCTTCGGTGGAGCTCCCTATGGGGCCACGAAGCGTTGTCCTGGGTGGCGTTGACGCATGCGGCCTGTGCCACTGGAGCCTTCGGTGAAGCTCCCTGCGGGGCCACGAAGCGCTGTCCTGGGTGGCGTTGACGCATGCGGCCTGGTGGAGCTACCTATGGGGCCACGAAGCGCTGTCTGAGGTACTGGAGCCTTCGGTGGAGCTCCCAATGGGCCACGGAACGCTGTCCTTGGTGGCGTTGACGCATGCGGCCTGTGCCACTGGATCCTTCGGTGGAGCTCCCTATGGGGCAACGAAGCGCTGTCCTGGGTGGCGTTGACGCATGCGGCCTGTGCCACTGGAGCCTTCGGTGGAGCTCCCAATGGGCCACGAAGCGCTGTCGTGGGTGGCGTTGACGCATGCGGCCTGTGCCACTGGAGCCTTCGGTGAAGCTCCTTATGCGGCCACGAAGCGCTGTTCTGTGTGGCGCTGACGCATTCGACCTGTGCCACTGGTGCTTCCGGTGAAGCTCCCTATGGGGCCACGAAGCGCTGTCCTGGGTGGCGTTGACGCATGCGGCCTGGGGCGGATGGGAAGAGGGACGAGGGGGAAGGAGGAGGGGGTGGAGGAGGAGTTGTGGGAACGCGGGGCGTTGACTCGTCCAAACGAGGACCCAACACCACAGGATGGTTGGGAAAAGTCATGACGTTGGGGGTCTGGGCCGCTTGGGAGGCCCTCGTCGCCATGGCTGGATCCGCTTCTAGATCCTGGTCAGAACGCCCCCCCCCCCCGAGAGGTCCGGGGAATGGCGGTATCGGTACCGTTTGGTTGCCCCAGGTGTGGGGGGGGCGGCGCCAGGGCGAATTTAGGCGCCCAGGTTCGAGGGAACTGTTGCCCCCACCCTCGAAAGTGTTCTGGCGCTTCGGTGTTTCGCCATCCAACGGTACCCTCTGGCGTTCTGGCGCCTCTGCCGCTGGCCAGGGATTGTTCAGGTCCTTCCCCTCCTTTCGCCTTTCCTCGCCTTCCTCCCTCTGCTCCCTTGTCTGCTCCTCTTCGCCCTCCTCCCTCTCCCTTCCTCCTTCCCCTGGGGGGCAGGCGCTGGAGGACCTCGGAGTTGGGCGACGTGTGCACGGCAGCCCCTGGGTGCGCCCTCGGCGCGTGCTCGAAATCTATATTCTCACTGCGCCTGAGATCGTGGGCCCCCTTCGGAAGAACGGCGGCACCCCAAACCTGCCCGCCTCTGCCCCCCCCCCGAAGTCGTTCTTTGGGGACCGCCGACCGCGCGCCCTGGCCATCTTACACCCTCGGGTTTGCTCCACCCTGCACCCTCCCCTGTTCACCGGGGCCACCTCACCCGCAGCTGTCCTACACATCTTGGTGGCGTGTCCTCGTTCAGAGAGCACCGCCCCAACACGCGCCCCAGCCATCCTACCCTCTCTGGTTTTCGCGACCACCCGATCGACCGTCCTACGCCACCTCCCCGCCCATCATACACACCTTGTACCCGCTATCCTGGAAGCCTTCCTGGTGTCGTGTCCTCCCTTCCATTAAAGTACGACCCTGTACCTGCTGGCCTGTCCCCCCCAGAATTCGCCAGGACTTCGCTCGCCTTCTCTTGCAAGAGTAGAAAGTGGACATTCCCCTCGAGCCATCTATCTGGCACCTCCCACCACGCGCCCCAACTGTGCCACATCCTCCAGTTTTTTCCCCCCTGACCTTTCCCTGTCATTAGGACCGTCTACCCCCCCATCCAACACCAGCGCCCCGCCCATCCTACACCCCGCAGATCAGCTATCTTGCACACCGTCCCGGTGGCGCGTCCTGCTTCCAAAAGTACCGCCCAGTACCTGCCTGCCTCCCGAGAAGTGGGGTTCCGAGATGCTGCGGTCCTGGGTCTTTGGCGCCGCTTTGAGGAGCGGAGAGACGGGGGGGAAGATGATGACCGGGCAGGGGGGAGGAGGAGGGCGACGAGGGACGAGAAGGGAAGAGGAGGGGACGGACGGCATGGGAGAAGTTCTTGACCTCCGACGCTGCTGCCCAGCCCCACGCGCGCACTTCCTGACACACAGGGTCTTCGTCCTCCCCGTCGGTCGCCGTCGGTCGCCGTCGGTCGTCGTTTGTTCTCGTCGTCGTCGTCGCCGCCGCCGTCCGTCGTCGTCGTCGTCGTCGTCGTCGTCGTCGACGCCGTCGCCGTCGCTGTCGCCATCGCCGTCGCTGCCGTCGTCGGCGCTGCCGCCGTCGCCGTCGCCGTCGCCGTTGCCGTCGCCGTCCGTCGTCGTCGGCGCCGCCGCCGTCGTCGCCGTCGCCGCCGCCGCCGCCGTCGGCGCCACGCGTCGGCGCGCCGTCGCCGTTCGCCGTTCGCCGCCGCGGCCGCGTCGCCGCAGTCGCGTCGTCGCCGCCGGTCGGCCGTCGTAGCCGACCGGCGCTCTCTGTTCGTACGTCGTGTCAGGCCTCGGCCGTCGTCGCCGACGTTGGTCGCCGTCGTCGTCGTCGCCGTCGGCTGTCGTCGTCGACGTTGGTCGTCGTCGTCGTCATCGTCGTCGTCGATCGATCGCGGCCGCGCGCGCGCGCGCCGGCGGACGGCACCCCTGCAGGCGAGCGCGCCGAGGCCTGCGGGGCGCAGTTGGGCGGCACCTTTCCTGCGCGCGGCGCCACCCGCCCTTTAGTCTGGAGCTGCAGTTTTTTTTGTTGGTGGTGGTCCTCCTCCTCTCCTCTCCTCCTCTCCTCCTCCCCTTCCTCCTCCTCCTCCTCCTCCTTCCTCCTGACCTCCTTCCTCCTCCTCCTCCTCCTCCTCCCCCCACCCTCGGCGCGGTGAGTGTCTGTCCCCCGCGCTGGCGTTCGCATCAGGCGTGTGTCTGCGTTCGCATGTCGACGACGCTGACTGTTGAAGCTTCTGGCCTGCTCCCATCTTGCCCCTCACTGAAAAACATGTTTTTGGTGGTGTGTTTGATCCAGCTACCCGCGGATAGGGACCGCTTGTGCGGTGCCGTTGTGTCACCTCGCCCTGCTCCGATGTCGGCGGGGCGCACGGGAGCCGTTTTATCGAAGACGCCTACGGCGAATCACCGCCGCCCCCTGCCCCTTTGGAAGCGCCTCTGTGCCCGACAGCTGGGCCGAGTCGGTGTGGAAAGGCTTCGGGGAACGCATGGGGGAGCAAGAAGAGGAAGAGGGGGAGGATGAGGAAAAAAGAGGAGGAGAAGGAGGAGGAGGAGGAGGAGGAGGAGGAGGAGGAGGAGGAGGAGGAGGAGGAGGAGGAGGTGGGGAACTCCTGGGGCCTCCTGGGAGCTTCCTGGGTGCCTCTTGGAGGGCTTTTGGGGGCCTTCGGGGCTTCTTGGGGGCCTCTTTGGCCGTCTTGGGGCGTTCCTGGCTTGTCTGACGCCGTCGGAAGCCGTCTTGGGGGCCTGTCTGGGTCGTCTTGGGGCCCTCTTGGGGCATATCAGGGGTTCTTAGAAGCCATCTTGGGCGTTTTGGAGCCCTCTCGGGCCTCTTGGGGCCCTCCTGGGGCCGTCTTGGAGGCCTCTTGGGCGATCTTGGGGGCCTCTTGCGCCGTCTTGAGCCGTCGGAATCCTGAGAAGAAGCAAATGCCAAAATCGTTCGAACACATAAGGGAAATCAATGATTTTGGCGTCGTCGTGCCCCCCTGGAAGACCTCCTGGACGCCTTTTGGGCCGTCTTGAAAGCCTCTTGGGGGCCTCTTGGGCCGTCTTGGGCCATCTTGAGGCCATCTTAGGCTGTCTCGGGTGCATCTTGGGCCGTCTTGGAGGCATCTTGGGGCCATCTTAGCCGTCTTGGAGGCCATCTTGGCCGTCTTGGAAGCCCCTTGGGCCCTCTTGGGGCCGTCTTGGGGGCCTCTTGGGCCGCCACGGGGCCATCTTGGAGGCCTCGTGGGCGATATTGGGGGCCTCTTGGGCCGTCTTGAGCCGTCGGAATGCCGAAAAGATGCAAATGCCAAAATCCTTCAAAAACCTAAGGGAAATCAACGATCTTGGCCTCTTCGCGCCCTCCTGGAGGACCTCTTGGAGGCCTCTTGGGCTGTCTTGGAGGCCTCTTGGGGGCCTCTTGGGCCGTCTTAGGCCATCTGGAGGCCATCTGAGGCCGTCTTGGGTGCATCTTGACCGTGTTGGAGGCATCTTGGGGCCATCTTAGCGGTCTTGGAGGCCATCTTGGTGGGCGTCTTGGAGGCCTCCTGGGCCGTCTTGGGCTCTCTTGGGGCCGTCTTGAGGGCCTCTTGGGCCGTCATGGGGCCATCTTGGAGGCCTCGTGGGCGATCTTGGGGCGATCGTGGGGGCCTCTTGGGCCGTCTTGAGCCGTCTTGAGCAAATGCCGAAATCCTTCAGAAACCTAAGGGACTTCTTGTAGGCCTCTTGGGCTGTCTTGGAGGCCTCTTGGGGGCCTCTTGGGCCGTCTTGGGCCATCTCGAGGCCATCTGAGGCCGTCTTGGGTGCAACTTGGTCCGTCTTGGAGGTATCTTGGGGCCATCTTAGCCGTCTTGGAGGCCATCTTGGGCCGTCTTAGAGCCGTCTGGAGCAGGAAAAACCCTTTGGAGCCGGGTCTGGGCAATCTTTCCGGGACCCCGGCGGGACGCGGCGGAGCCCCAGGGGGAGTTCTTTTGGAAAAAGAGCCAAAACCCAAACCGAAAGGGTTCAGCACGCTAGGCACCCCCGCGATGAATCGACGGGGGGCGGCGGATCAGTGGTCACTTCGCGTCTCGAGGCCTGGAGGGGCCGTGGCGTGTGAGACGCTCTTCCGCGTCGTGGCGGCGGTTTTTTGCTCGTCCTCGTCGTCTGACCTCGCGTTCTTCCGTCCTCTATCGTGCTCCCGCGGGGCAGTCTTGGGGGTCCCTGGGGCCACTTCGGGCCACCTTGGGGGGTCGTGGGCCGTCTTCGGTCGTCGGGGCAAGAGCGCCGCCACGGTGCGCACTTGTGCCACTCATGTAGGCTGCACAGGTAATCGCCACTGGGCTCCCCGCGGCCCCTCCCCTTCCCCCGCTTCGCCTCCCTCTCCCCCCCGCCCCTGTGGTGCCGCCGTCGTCGGCGGTTTCGCAACGGGCGACCTGTCGGTCGTCCTGCCTTGTCTTGTCGTGTCGGTGTCGTCGTCGCCGTCTTGGTCTGCCGTCGCCGTTACCGTCGTCGTCGTTGCAGTCGCCATCGTCGTCGCCATCGCCGTCGCCGTCGCCGTCGCCGTGTCGCCGCCGTCGCCGTCGCCGTTGCCGTTGCCGTGGTCATTGTCGTGGTCGTCGTCGTCGTCGTCGCTGTCGCTGGTGGCTGTCAGCCTTTTCTTTCTCTGCCTAAACCTCGCGTGCGCGCGGGACCGACCACGAACCCTACAGTGGAAACCCATGCCAAGAAACACCGTGCTTGCCTCCAGGGTGCCCTTGGCTTCTTGGGTCTCGATGGTTTTGCTATGGAAAGCGTGACGTTCCCGCACCACAATCAATGGACGTCCTGGGGTATAAGGGCTGGGTTTCTTGTGGAAGGTTTCTTGTGGTCGAGCTTCTACTCTAGAGTCCTAAAGCCCCTCCCGCCCTGCCCCTTCCCATCCCGTTTTACCCCCCAGATTCCTCTCCTCGCGTCCGCCTCGCCTTGCCGCCCTCACCCCTTTCCGCGCCGCCACGCCCCCGCCTTCCAGATCCCCTCCCCTCTCCTACCCCTCTCTCTCTCTCTTTCTCTCCTGGCTCCGTACGCTGCTCCTTTTCCTCTTCCTCCGCTCACTGCGCCCTCCCCCTCCCCCTCCCTCTTCGTCCCCCTCCTCCCCGTCCCCCTCCTGCTCTCTCCCCGCGTCCTCCCCCCCTCCCCGTCCCTCCAGCTTACCCCCCTCTCCCCCGCCCCCTCCATCCCTTCCCCCTCTCACGAGAGGCGAAGGCTCGGGCAGCCCCGGGGAGCACGGACCTTGCGCCGCCCTCGCGCACCGTCTGCCCGCCCGTGTGGCCGAGGCCGCCGAGCACCCCCCTCCGTCGTGCCACAGTCCTGCACGAGGACCCGGTTCACCAGGAAGAAGAGGATGAGGATGAGGATGAGGATGAGGATGAGGATGAGGATGAGGAGGAGGAGGAGGAGGAGGAGGAGGAGGCGGAGGAGGAGGAGGAGGAGGAGGAGGAGGAGGAGGAGGAGGAGGAAGACCCCCTCCACCTCCAACTTATGGTGGTTGTAGTGGTGGTGGAAGACAGGCCCATCATTCCTCATCCCGAGTCGTTGTTTGACGGGCCCAGGGTCCGGCGAGGGCCCCTGGCGCCCCACCAAGCGGGGCACAAGGGCCACCTGGCTGCATGCCACGCCCGCCACGCCCACCCAGGCCTGGCCCTGCTCCCTGCAGCCGGCGCCCACTGCGCCACAGCCGACCAGGCCGTCGCTCTGGCGGAGATCGCCCACCTCGAGGCAGCCGTCGCCAGACCCACCAGGGACGAGGATCAGGACCCCTCCGGCTAGATTTTCGCCTCGGGGCTGTCGGCCCCGAGCCTCCGCGCCAGCTGCGCCCAGCCTGGCGCCGACATCTTCGGATTCGGTTTCGCTCTGAGCCCGCCAGCCCTCTGGCTGACCGTGCCGGCGGCGGCGAAGGCGCGCGCGGGAGAACCCAGGCT
>CAUYUJ010006319.1:0-54495 GCA_963575745.1 Prorocentrum cordatum | reverse complement strand
GTCTTCGCCGGGAATAGCGTCTTCGCCGGGAATAGCGTCTTCGCCGGGAATAGCGTCTTCGCCTGGAATAGCGTCTGCGCCGGGAATAGCGTCTTCGCTGGGAATAGCGTCTTCGCCGGGAATAGCGTCTTCGCGGGAATAGCGTCTGCGCCGGGAATAGCGTCTGCGCCGGGAATAGCGTCTGCGCCGGGAATAGCGTCTGCGCCGGGAATAGCGTCATATTCCCCGGGAATGGGGATCCCCGCCGGGAATAGCGTCTTCAGGCACATTTGCGTCTTCAAACGGAATTGCGTCTTCATGCGCATTTGCGTCTTCACCCTGTGGTTGCGCAATTGCGTCTTCAAAGCGATTAGCGTCTTCACCCGCTCGACCGCCCCTGGCCAATAGCGTCTTCAAATAGCGTCTTCGTCTTCAGGCCTTTTGGGGAACCCCGTGTGCCACCTCAATGTATATCTATATTTATATATATATAGATATATACACATTTACACACACTAGATCAACGCGCGCGCTGCGTGCTTATGTTCTAGCCAATGCAAAACAAAAGTCAGATCAATCAGCGGATGGGTATGCACGCCATACCACCACGATCACCATGTGGGAACACCTGCGCTATCGTAGGCTGGTGTACCTGTATGGCACCTCCCCGCCTATTTCGGCACATCCTTCACACGGATCGTGCCCCCAGGGAGCTCCACTCATGGCCCCCCGCTTATCTCAGCACACCCCTCACAGGGATCGTGCCCCGCAGGGAGCTCTACCTACGGCCCCATCGCAGAGGGGCACACCACTCACGCAGATCGTGCTGCCCCGCGGGTAGCTGCACTTAGAAAGAAATTTCGCATAGCGTCGCCCCACTCACGTCGGCACACCTCTCACACGCACCGTGCTTTGAAAAGAGTTCCACCTGCGGTCCCAGAGGCAAGGTTCGCATCCGGCCCCCCCGACAACTTCGGCACACCTCTTCCACTGATCGTGCCCCACAAGGACCTCCACCGACGGCCCCAGAGACAAGGTTCGCATACCGTACCCCCCAGGCCATTACGGCACACCCCTCACGCTGAACGTGCCCCACGGAGAGCACCACCCACAGCCCCAGAGACAAGGTTTGCGAATCGTCCCTCAGCCCATGTCGGCACATCATTCACGCGAATCGCGTCCTGGTACAAGCTTCACTTGTGGCACCAATGGGCAACTTCGCATGGCGTCTCTCCGCCCATTTTGGCACATGCCTCACGCGGGTTGTGCCCCACAAGGAGCTCCATCTGCGACCTCAATGGGCGGGTTCGCGCGAGAACACCCAAACTATTCGGCACCCCCTCCACTGGCCTCCGGCCGATACCACCACCGTGCCTGAGTTTTGGGTGCAATCCCACCAGCCCTCTGGGCGTAGGTGGTTTATGGAGTTTCCTCTTCCACCCCTCCTTCTTCCCCTTCGGGGAAAGGTTTATCACTGTTCCCTATTAATAAACACCCCCTCCCCCAGGCGACTGGGGGCCAACCCAAGTCCATGACGACACCCCCCCACAATCCCTTGTAACAAAACAGTGCAAAACACACTCTGCCTCCAAATTCGGAACATGCGCAGCCAACCCGGTGAGCCCCCCCCCCACCATCCCTGTCAAAAACCAATACAGAGTACACTTGGCGGAGGCGGCGGCGGCTGCGGCGGCGGCTGCGGCTGCGGCTGCGGCGGCGGCGGCGGCTGTGGTGGCGGCGGCGGCAGCGGCGGCGGTGGTGGCGGCGGTGGCGGCGGCGGCGGTGGCGGTAGCGGCAGCGGCTGCGGCGGCGGCGGCGGCGGCAGCGGCGGCGGCGGCGGCGGCGGAGGCGGCGGTGGCGGCGGCGGATTGGCCCCCAGTAGCTACCCATCCAAAGACGAGTGCTGAATATGCTGAGGCTCGGGCCAAACTCGGGTGCTACGTATGTGTTGGGAGGGCGGGTGGGAGTGAGCGAGACGGCTTGCGGTCTTGACCCCCCCCCTACCCCTTCCCCATGGACCTGGACAAGGGGTTCCGCGAGTCGTCGGAGCGTCCAAAACGGCCTCGGCGAGGACGCCACAATCATTGGTTTTACTATGGTTTTGGCCCCATTTCGGCCTCTTGGGGGGGGCGCTAATTAATGCTCCCCTCTTGTTTGATTTATCTCCTCCAAAATGGCCGCCAAAAGCGCCCAGGAGGCCCCAAAAGGTCTCAACATGGCCCCAACATGGCCCCAAGAGGCCCCCAAAAGGCCCCCAAGAGGCCCCCAAAAGGATCCCAAGCGGCCCCAAAAGGCCCCCCCGAGGCACCCAAGACGCCGAAGAGCCCCCACGACCGCCAAGAGACCTCCAAAACGTCCCAAGACGCCCAAGAGATACCCCAAGAGGCTCCGAGAAACATCCAAGAGACCTCTGGCCCTTTTGCTTGCTCTCATCCTCCTCCTCCTTCCTCCTCCTATCCCTTCTCATTGTCCTCCTCCCCCTCCGCCTCCGCCTCCTCCTCCTCCTCTTCCTCCTCCTCCTCCTCCTCCTCCTCCTCCTCCTCCTCCTCCTCCTCCTCTTCCTCATCCTATTCATCCTCCTTCTGCCTACTCCCTCATCCATCCATTCAACTTTCTCCTTCGCCCCCCCTCCCTCCTTCACGCGGTTCGGCCGTCCCCCGTTTTGCTCCCGCACTTCCCTGATCACCTCTCAACTCGCCTGGACATCGTTTCTGGATGGGCTGGTGGGGATACTTTTTGGTCGGCGGCTCCGAGGCAGCGGTCAGGGAGCGGAAGGCGTCGTCTGGGCCAGCAGGCGAGGCTAATTAGCTACAACAGGCAACGCACCTGCAGTAATATTTCGCAAAAAGTGCTGGTGGGGATATTTTTTCGATCTGCGGCCCAAAGGAAGAGTCCAGAGGGCGGGTCAATCGGGCAGACTGGGGCACAGAACCAGGTAATTTGCGAACCCAGCCGTCGCTGTCGACAGCCGACCGCACATGCAAGCATGCCGAGCAAATTCGAGGAGACGCACCTAAGCAGGGCAGCCGACGACGGACAGCGGGGCGTCGCACAGTGGCGCCAGCACCCGACAGACCGGACGGCGAAGGGCAAGGCGACAGGGGGGGATAACGGAGGGGGGAAGAGAGGGGCAGGAGACGGGCAGGGGGGCCAAGGGAGCCTCACTCACGGATCACCACGTGCTCGCGGAAAGGTCGCCACTGAACCAAGCGACGGTAGTCTTGGCGTGAGTCCCGAGTGGCAACTTCCATGCGTCCATGGACGGGGGGGGGCGTCGCGTGGAACCACGGCGGCACTACCCGCCAGCGTTCAGAGGCCCCGCCAGGGGGGGGCTGCGGGCAGGTGTGCACCACCTGAACATCGCAGAAGGGCAGGGCGTTGTTGGCGTCCGCGAGCGACAAATCCTACCAAAAGAAAGGGCCGATGTCGCTGGCATAGCCGGGAGCCGGAGAACGCCTGCCAAGAGGAAGCACGGCCCTGCCAAAGGATGCACCACTTGTACAGGAAGCCAGCCTCCAGGACGACGGCGTCGTGGAGCGGTCGTGAAATGGCTGAGCCTGCCAAAAGATGAACCACTTGTGCAGGGGTGTGCCTTGCCTGGGCCCACCCGCAGTGGACGAGGGGCCCGCCACTGCAGTCGTCGTGAAGGAAGAGGGGGGGGCGCAGCCGAAAGCCGCAAACCAGAGAAAGCCAAGGGGGAGGAGGAGGAGAGCCATGAGGCGACACAGGCAGTCGAGGACCCAACATGGCGTAGTCGGAATGTAGACAAGGGGGAAGGCGCCAGCCTGGTGTGGGGGAAACGCCACCGGAGCAAGGCCACCTCGCTGGATGTGCATCGTCGTCGCAGTCGGACAGACAGTCCAGAGGGGGATGCTCCGCGGCTTCCGCAGCCTCCGCCGCTTCCGCAGTGACAACCGCTCCGACCCACGCCCGTATTCCTCGTGTCCTTAAGCGTCCGTTTTCCTCGTGTCCTTAAGCGTCCGTTTTCTTCTGGTCGTCTGTCCTGGTCGCCGTCAGGGTCGACGTCGCGGTCGTGCTCGAGGTCTAGGACCCAACATGGCGTAGTCGGAATGTAACCAGAGGGAAGGCGCCAGCCTGGTGGGGGGAAACGCCACCAGAGCAAGGCCACCAGTCGTCGGATGTACTCCGTCGCAGGAGCTGGGGGAACAACTTCCCAAGCAGTGGGCCGGGCCCGCCGTGGGACGGAGGAGCCAGCCAAAGGATGTGCCACTTGTGCAGGACAGCAGCGTCACCAGTGGCAATTACCCCGTATGGGAGTATGGGCCGGCGAAGGGCTGCGTTGTCCTGCTTCTGGATGGCAGTCCCGTGGTCTCCCAACTGTGGGTGGCTCACAGTGCCGCGCGAGCCGGGCGCCACCGAGCCAGGTGCAGCTGCCGCTGCCGGGTCCAGTCGACGTTGAGGCCCAGCGCGGCGCTGAGGACCCGTACGTCGCACTTGTGGCTGCGGAAGGACTCCAGGAAGAAGTGGCAGGTCTGCGGGTAGTGCCGAAGCGGGTCGAACGCGCCCTTGCTGCCGGGCACAGACTGCCGCTTGGCGAAAGCGTGCCAGGTGCCAGTGAACATCGGTCCTAGTGTGAATTGGAGTCGGCGTATCGCTTCGCTGGGCGTCTCCCCGGGGAGGTCCCACTGGATGTTGTTGATTCCTGTTTTGTACAGCTGCTGCCCCGTGTGGGGGTCTTTGGGCTCTGGCCATTGCCGCGGGCTGGGCCTCTGGTGTGGCCGTGTGTCTTGGCCGCCAGTTTCCACCGCAAGGGCCTCGCTGCCCTGGCTGGGGGGCTCGCGATCTGTTCGCGACAGCTCCAGCTGCACGCCTGGCAGGACCCTGTGGGGGGAACTGCAAGCCTCGAGGTTGGCCGCCAGGCTGGCGCGGTGCGGGGGGAATTGGTCACAATTGGGAGGCGTGTGCCAGGATGGGAGTTGTGCCCATGTCCTGCAGTAAGAGTGCCCTGCGCAGTGCTGAGCGCCCGCGTATCGTGGCCCGAGTCGTCTGCCTCAGCCTCAGCTTGGGGATGCTGTCCTTGCACGGTGCGGGGGGAACGTGGCGCAACCTGTGGGTTGTGCCCATGTCCTGCTGTGAGAGTGCCCTGCGCAGTGGGAGGAGGAGGAGAGGAGGAGGTGCAGCCGATAGCTGCAATATCAAAAAAATTGAAGGAGGAGAGGGGATCGGCGATGCATCCTCGCGTGGGGCAAGTCGAGTCGTCTTGGGTGGCTCTTTCCTCGTGGGCGTGCGTCCGCGTATAGTGGCCCGAGTCGTCTGCCACAGCCTCAGCCTGTGGATGCTCTCCTTGCACGGTGCGGGGGAAACATGGCACAACCGCGTCGTTGTCGGCGTCAACGTCGTCGGCGTCGGCGTCGGCGGCGTCGGCGTCGGCGTCGGCGTCGTCGTCGGCTTCGGCGTCGGCCTCGGCTTCGCCTGTGCCGAGATTTGGGTTGTGCCCGTGTCCTGCAGTGAGAGTGCCCTGCGCAAGAGCCGTACACTGGTCACTGTATGTTGCCTCCTCTCGAGGGTCGTTCGTGTGAGCCGCGCCCTGGAAACTGCATCCCGGAGAACAGCTGGCGCACTGGTTGCACTGTGGGGGTAATTCCGCAGCTTCCGCAGCCTCCGCCGTCTTCGCCGTGACTTTCCCCTCCCTTCCTCTGTCTAGCTGGTGCAGAAGACTGCTGACGGACAATTTGACCAGAGGGGGGTACTCCGCGTCTTCCGCAGCCTCCGCCGTCTCCGCAGTGACTTCCCGTTCCTTTCCCCTGGCCTGCTGGTGCAGCTGAAAGGGGGGGAACGTGCGTGTGAGCTGTGCGCTGGTCACTGCTGGCAATCTCCTCTCGATTCCCCACCGGGGCGCGATCGTCTGACCACGAAGTGGGGGGTGGTATCGCGGCCTCTGCCTCAACCACGCGTCGATTCCCTTCTGGAGCGTTGTCTTCAGTCGACGAAACGGGGGGAGGCAAGCTGCCGCTGCTGCTGCTGCAGCAGCAGCTGCGGCAGCTGTGGTGAAGCCGATCACTGTCAGGGGACGGAGGGAGAATAGGCGCGAAGAGATTTCTCCCGACGAGCCGGCGTATGGCTTCGTTGTCCCGCGTCTGGGTGGCAGCTCTGTGGTCTACCTGCAGAGTGTGTGTGTGGCTCCCCCAGGGGACTGCTGGCGGGCTGATTATCCTGAGGTGGATGTTCCGCGGCTTCCACAGCCTCCGCCGCCTCCGCCGTAACTTCCCACTCCTTTCCTCTGGCCTGTTGGCCCTGCTGGAGGGGGGGGTCGTTGGTGGCCTCGGCCTCAGCCTGGGGATGCTCTCCTTGCACGGCGCGGGGGGAACATGGCACAGCCAAGTCCCTCGAGGACGACACCTCCCGGCCACGGGGAGAAATTCTGCACGATGTACCCTATGGCGGCCCACATGGCGACGCGGCCGTGCTCGACCTCGACGCCCCTCCTCCTGTGGAGGACGTCCGCACCGACGTCCTTCGCAGGGCCGAGCGGGTCCCAGTGGCCGACGGGCAGCTGCAGGTCCCACTCCCTCTCGAATGCGCGCAACGACGAATCCGTGTAGGTCGCCCAATCGCCCCAGGCGGAGCCCATGAAGCCGTCCTGGAGGAACGTCCCGATGATGGCCATCATGGCCAGGCGGCCGTTGGCCAGCTCCGCGTTCTCGGACCGCTTCATCTTCTGAGGGTCCGCGGTGTCGTCCCCCTTGTACACATTGAGGGCCGTCGTCGCAACCGGAGGGGGGGCGGCGGCGGCGGCGGCTGCGGGGGCGGCAACGGCGCCGCCAGCAGCAACAACAGTCGCCGCGAGGGCCGCCGCGACGCCGGCCAGGGCGCCGCCGGTCGCCGCCGCCGCCGCTGGAGGAGAGTCCACGGCGGCGGCCGCAGTGAAGGCGGCGGCAGCGGCGGCGGCGGCGGCGGCAGCGGCGCCGGCGGCCGCGGGGGGAGCCGCGGCGGCGCCTGCCAGCGCGCCCTCCGCCGCCGCCGCCGCCGCTGGCGAAGGGCAGGCAGCGGCGGCGGACGGGGTGGCCGGGCGGTGGCCGCCGGCGAGGGGCTGGCCGGGGGGCCGGCCGCGTGGCAGGCCGTGGGGTTGGCCGTGGGGCTGGCCGCGGGGCAGGCAGCCGAGCGGGGCGCAGGGCTGGCCGAGGAGCGGGGGGCTCTGCGCCAGGCCAGGCGGCCCGCCTGCCGCTGCCACTGCGGCGGCGGCGGCGGCCGCTGCGCGGGAGAGGGCGGCCGCCGCGGCCCAAAGGCCTGCGGCAGCTGCCGCGGCGGCGGCCTCCGCGCGGCGGCCGCGGCGGCGGCGGTGCCCGCGGCGCAGGCCGCGCCCGGGGCGCCGGCGGCGCTCGCAGCTCCTGCAGCGTGGGCGTGACCCGCGGCTCCCAGGGTGCCGGCCGCGCCCGCGCCGCCGTTGGCGCCCGTTGCGCAGGCGGCGGCCCGCGCGGGGCGGCGGAAACGCCGCGGCCGCGGAGGCCGCCGCGGCGCGGGGAGCGCCGTCGGGGCCCGTCGGGGGCCAGCGGCAGCAGGGCCCGCAGAGCGGGCAGCAGCGGCGCGCCGCTGCCGCAGCCGCCGCGCCGTCGAGAAGGCGGCAGTGGCGGCCGCGGGGCAGGCGGTGGCCGAGGCCGCCGCGGCCGCGCGGGGAGCGGCGGCCGCGCCGGCGGCCGCGGCAGAGCGCGCGGCGCCGTCGGCGCCAGGCAGGGGGGCGCCGCCGCGGGCAGACATGGCGAGGCGGAGGCGCCGGCGGCCGCAAACCTGCCCGGGGGCGGGCTTGAGCCAAAAGGGTACGGACTTGAGCCAGGGGCTACGGACCTGGTGGGATAGATATATATATATATTATATATGTGTATATATATATATATATATATATATATATATATATATAATATAAACAGCCGCAGGCGGAAGCGCCAGCGGCGGGCGGTCGCGGGCGGGCTGCGGCCGCGACGGGCGCGCGCGAGGCCGCGGTCGAGCGGCAAGCAGCAACGTCCTAGGGCGTCAGAGCCAGCGTGCAGTCCAGGGAGTCTGCGGGGCAGCCCCTGAACGGACATGCAACGGGGCATCCAGGGAGTCTGAAGACGAACACCGAGGAAGTCCAGCATGCAATCCAGGGAGCCTGCAGAACAGCCCCTGAAAAAGACGTGCAAAGGTGCATCCAGGGAGTCTCAGGCAGACGCCGAGGAGACCGAGCGCAGCCAAAATGGCGCGTAAGCGTTCCCAGCAGTTCTCATACGAACAGGTAGGAACGATCCCGAGGACGTCGATCCAGGGAGTCTGGAAAGTAACACAGACGGACTGGAGACCAACGTCCAGCGGAAGAGCCTGACGGCGGAACAGGTCGCGGCGTCAGAACACGCATCCAGAAGGTGGAAACATGTGGGCAATAAACCCTCCACACTGAGATGCGGCAGCCCAACCGGCAGAGGAAGGGCCGTGGTGTGCACGATGAACGAATGACCACGTGCCGAGGCACAACCGAGTGTCTCAGAGCTACCTAAAACGAGTCAGATAGCAACCGGGAGACGAGACCGTCTTATACCAAAGACGCGCCCCTCGAAACTGCCACAATCCAGGGTCACGGCGTGAGGCCGTTCAGTCGTTTAAAAAATCCAGGGAGTGTGTCAGTGGACAGGCGAGCCGCGGTCCACAGACACGGGCCAGGAAAGCCTGGCGGTGAAAGACCTACAGTAAGGCCAGAGGCCGCGAGTCCAACAGCGGAGGGGCTGTGGACGGTATTGCCGAAGCGCGCACCTGAATCCAAAGGAAGGAGGTGCGCGCGTCGGGTGGAGGGCGGCAGAGCGCCGCAATTAAGGGGCCCACGGCGCGGCCTAAGGCAGCGCCAGAGAGAAGTCAGGAAGTGAAGCCAGGCGGAGAGGGCCGAGGGAGCCTTGCGGCGAGAGTGCGGCGGCCACCGGTAGAGAAAGGCAGCGGGGTCAGTGGCAAGTTGGTCTGCAGGGTGCGCGGTGTCACGCAGAGTGCAGATGGTATTACTGAACGGCACGCCAGGGCCCAAAGGTGGGAGGAGTGCCGTCCAGGGGAGGGGCGGTGGTGCTGCCCCACGGTTGAAGGAGAAAGCGGCGGAGGGCCGCGGTAGCGTGTAGTAAGGTGTAGGTGGTGGCGCAAGGCACTGGGGGCGGGGAGAGAGCGGAGAGGGAGCTCAGTCTCTCCAACGGAGCCTCTTTTCATCTCTATCGTCCCGATCATCAGAGCAACCTCCGCCGCGTTTGCCGCCCGTCTGCCAGCGACCTTCACGCCATCCATCACGCCACTCGCCCTGCCAACTGCCCCAGGTGTCCCAGGAGCTTGTCGCGCGGTCACGCCAGCCAGTGTGGCGATAGCCGCCTTTGCCCCTGTCGTCTGTATGGGAGTGACGCAGGTAATTGGCTCGTAGCCTATCCCAGTCGATACCATAGCCCAGCCTCGTGTTCATCTGGTAGGCGTCATACCCACAGTCCTTCCAGGCCTCAAGGAGCAAGTTGATGTCCGCGGGCGTGTGTAGTTTCGGGTCGGATTTGGGCGCCCTGGATCCAGGGGGCAGAATACGCTGCGTGTTTGCTGTCCACAGCGCGCAGAAGACTGCGCCCAGCTCCGACTGAAGCCTGGATATGCGTCTGGCTGGTGTCTCGTAGGGACGTTCGAGGTCGACTGTGCCCAGCCAGACCTTGTACATGGGGCCGCATCCCTCAGGATAGGTCAACCGGTTGAGTACGTCCTGCTCCGATGTACCAGTATGGCGAGGGTGATAGGGCCTCTGTCCAGGGAGCTGCGGGGTTGGCGCGGGAGAGCGCTCGTACCGCGAGCCACCTCGGTCGCTGGCTCTCTCGTCCCTCGCGGGGTCTCGGGCTGGATCGCTTCTGCGGTCGGCGTAGGGCGCTTCCTCTCCAGCTGAGGTCGCGGTATCCTCGCGGCTGGAGTCAGAGCTGTCCGCCGATGGGCTTTGCTGTGGCGCCTCGTCGCCTGAGCGATTATCATCGTCGTCCTGGGCCGACTCCGAGCGCGTGGGAGGACGAGCGGGTTCGTCTTCTCCGAAGTCGGGCTCCATCTTGGTAAGGGGGATCCCGTCTTCCGCGCTTTCGCCGTTGCAGTTGTGGTCGGGCGGGTCATGGTGGCCCATACGCGAGTCGTTGTCTACCGTCCCCTGGGACCTGTCTGTGTCGGCAACCATGGGAGTGTCTGGTCTGTCGTCGCTCATGGCCAACACGCCTGTAGGTGGAGACTCTGCCAAGGAGGTGATGGACGCCGAGGCGAGGGCATCGGCACCGGGGCTGAGTAGGAAGCCCGTCAGCGTGCCGATCTCATGTCGGATGGGATCGAGGCCATGTGCCGGGGCCAGCGTTTCCGCATAAACCTTCCAGGGCTCCTTATGTCTCTCGCCGTTGGCCAGGTGTGCTATGACTCGCGCCGCGGCCGCGCGCTTACCTTCCCAGCGCTGGTTGGGAGGGAGACAGTTGTCTGGGATGTACTCACCATATATGGTCCTAAGGAACTCAGACAGGAACTCGTCAGGCAGGGAGGCCTCGTCGTAGCTGGGCTCCGGGGCGCTTCTGTCGCGGTTGGCGATGCAAAACTGCCTCCAGGTGTATTCCAATCCAGGATGGGAATCGCGGAGGAAGGTTACCAGCGGTCGCCGTGCGGACAGTCCACCGGGGCCAGGCCTGCTGGGATCCTCAGCGCTTAGGGTGGGATTGTTGACGCCTCTGTCGCTCAGGAGCGGGCCCTGTGGTGGTGGCAGATCTGGCAGGAGCTCCAATACAGCGATCTGAAGTCGCGATCCAGGATGTGATCCAGGGTGGCCGGGCCTATGTTCCAAATCGGAACCGTGGCCGGGCCTATGTTCCAAATCGGAACCAGGCAGCGACGGCAGCGCCATGTAGCGTTCCATTGGCGTCCCCACCAGGCCAGGGCACGCTTGTCGATGGGGGACAGCCCAACTTGCTCGGGAACGCCTATACCTTCCGCCGGCTTCCAAATGAAGCAACCCAGAGGCGGAGAGCCAGGGTCCCAGACGAGGAGCGGGGCCCCTTGGGGGCAGGTGTCACACCGCGCAGGGTAGGTCTGCGTCTGCGCGGCTTCGAGGCCGAAGCGCTCGTCCCGGATCCGGAGGATTGGAATGGTGGTATTGGCTCGCTCGGGGATCTTCATGCCCGTCGGCACCATGAAAAGGTCCGCTAACGTCCTCGTGTCCGCCAGGGGGCTGCAGCCGTAGCCGAGCGGAAGGTGCCCCAGGGAAGGGAGGGCGCTCGCTCTGTCGTTGCTGGTCCCCGTCCTCTGCTGCTCATGCTCCTTGACTCTGTCGGCGAGCTTCGCTCCTGCAGGCGTAGGGAGGCCATGCTCCTCCAGGTGGCGTACCCAGCAGACGTCGCAGTGCCACCCCATGTTGGCACTGTTGATGTAGGCCTGAGGCCTATTCTGAGCGACCATCTGGCGCGTGCTGTCGGAGATCCAGGTACCTTCGGCGGCGCTCAGCTGGTCCTTTCCGCACCTGTCGCACGTGTATATGTTATGCTTATTCTCGAGCACGAGCCTCTCGTCGGGGATGAATGGAGGGTCCAGTCTGGTGCCTCGGGCCGGGGCTGGTGGTGGAGGAGCATTGAGGTCGGTCTGGGACAGGGCAAGTCCGCCGCCGATGTAAGAAAGACCCGCAACCCGGTCGTCAGGACCAAGGGAGGCGTCGGTCCCCGCCAGTGCGACGTGTAGCGCACACACTGAGCAGCCGCGTGTATCCAGGGAGGTCAGAGTTGCTGCCGGGACGATCTGTTCGAGGACGAGAATCGGTGCTTCTAGGTGAAAGTCTTGCCTGTCCATCTCGCTGCAGGTCTGCGGGCAGCCGGCTTCTTGCGCAGCCGGGTGGTGATGCGCCGAAGCCACGAGCTTGGAGATGTGAGGTAGAACCGCCTCGATGCGGCCGTGCAGGTCTGCCAGGTCGTCCAGTGTGAGGCTCCAATTACGGGCGAAATGGCTTCGGAAATCCTGGTGGACCTCTTGCCGGGGGACGCAGAACCCCAGAATGGCTTGGATGTCGTCCCCGGCCTGCTCTGCATGAGAGAAAGGCCACAGAAACACTCGCGGTTTGCGGAGCATGCGCATCATGACAACCAGAAGCGACCGGGCCTTGCATGAATCCATGGGGAGGCCGTCGGTGTCTATGATTCCCTGGCGGAACTCTTCCATCGAGGAACCGCATCCTCGGAGGATCTCTCCCAAACCGGCCATTCCAGGGTGCCTCCTGTGTCTGCAACAGTCCTTGGTAGCGGAGCTCCAAGCCTTGGGGACCTGACGGAAGAGCCCTTTGGGGGTGCACTGGCGGCGCTTCCAGAGTGTTACACGCCTGCCATTGGCGTGAGGCAACGGAGGAAGAGAGTCGTCGGGGACGGCGTAGCTCGCGTCCCCCCAGGGGGTGCCCAGGCCGAGCGACCAAACCATTGCTGCCCACAGCGTGTTGTAGACTAAATTGGTCGCGTCGAGCCCCAGAGACATGTCAGTCCAGGTGCGACCAAGCCTTGCGGTCGAGCATGCCCGGCTGTCGCGGTGTCGTGGCCAGCGTGAATTCGTGAGGGTGCAGCCCAGACATAAGGTATATGAGCACATGAAAGGCAGGCGTCGAGAGGATATCGTGGAGCCCTCCCGAGATTAGCTTACCCAGAGTCTCCCAGTCGAAGTGCTCGTCCAGGGGTGCGTTATAACGCTCGGCGAAACCGGTGGCCTGGGCGTCACGCGCTTTCTTCTTGGCGGCGTCCAGCTCGCTCTGCCCGCTCTCCCCCTTTGCGTCACTGCTCCAGGCGACGGGCGAGGGTATCCATGCGACGAGGTCCTGGAGTGGGTCGAAGCTCTCGTCGATGTCCAGGGAGAGCCTGTGGCCCACAAGGGCGCGGCCTCGAAACCGGACCCAAAGGCGAGTCAACCGCCCGTACTCTGAGAGTACGCGAAGCTGAGACCAGGTGGCGTTGGCAAACATGCGACCGTCTCCCAAGAGCAGGATGTTCCGCTTAGCCCTGGTGATTGCCACGTTCAGGCGCTTGGCGTCATCGACGAAACCCCAGTTGTAGTTCCCGTTGCTCCGGGTAATTAACACGATTACGATGTCCGCCTCGCCTCCCTGGCTGGAGTCGATTGTGGTGAGCTTGAGCGCCCCGCTCTTCATATGTTCGCCCGCAATCTGCCGTAATCCATGGAAAGAGGAGCTGATGGCAGTGTGGGCATTATGGTCCTCTCGGAACACGTGCTGCCAGCACTGAGTGTCCACCCTGTGGCCTTGAGGGGGTTGTCCAGGGCCAGGTGTGTCCTGTCCATCGCGTCCAAGGCCGTCTTTCCCCTTGCCGGGCTGCCCTTTCGTGCCTCCTCTAGTGTTACGCAGGGCGCCGGAGAGGTGACGAGGACCCTGCGGCCACCCGTCCATGAGAATAGCCGTCTGGAGCTGGTAGCCGACCACAATCCTGACAGAGGTGCCCTTGTTGAGCTCGGGCAGAAGAGCGCGCACGATGTCCACGGCCTGAGCCGCCTCCGGAAGATTGGCAAAGCCTGGTTGTAGTTCTGAGGTGACCTCCCAGGAGGGTGTGTGAACCATTAGGAAACGGTGCTTGTCTGCGCTTGGCGGCGGGTCGAGCGGTTCGAGGGTGGCGCGGAGGTCACCTTCGTCAGACTCGGTGAGTCTCGCCAGCGCTGCCAGTCGCCCGGGTTCCCAAGCGCGAATGTCTCTCCAGGAGATGCCCTCAACGATTGGCCGCTCTCTGAGCGGATCCAGGATGCCAGACTTCATGCCTTTCCCGTAATAGGCAGCGTTCGGGAAGGCGAGCAGCTGCGGATGCATCCGATAGCAGATTGAAAGGTGAACCACGGACGATTCCTGGCCGCGGAGTGCGTGAAACATCCTGTCGAAGATGCTGACGCAGAGCCCTAGGTCGTTCGCCAGCTTGGAGAGCACCGTGGGGGGCAGCTGGTTCGGGTCTCCGACGAGAACCACGGTCCCACCACTGTTGATCAGGTTTACCACGGACATGAGCGCGTGGAGCTCTGTGGCTTGTCCAGCCTCGTCGATTACCAGGAGGACGATTTGGGGGCTGTCCTTTTGACCGAGTGCCTCTGACGCCTCGTGCGTAGACATGATTACCCTGGCCTCCCGTAGTAAGCTCGCCTTGTAGGGCCTGAAGTCCTGGCTCTTGTCCCCGTCCTGGAACGGGAAATCTCCGTGGGCGCTTCTGTAGTGACCCTCAGGCGTAAGGTCGACGAGTGCCTCGTTGACACGGTCCTTCTTTGCCAAGCGCACGAACTTGTCGGGGAAACCCGTGTCTTGGTCGAGGCGCCGCTGACGCTGTGCTTCGATCATTGCCAGAGCTGGTTGGTCGACCGCTGTGTTGGACCCTGCTGCCAGAGCGACCGCGTGTCCAGGGCGTAGGCAGGAGCCCCACATGTCCAGGCAGTCTACTGAGCAGGTGGTCTTGCCCGTTCCAGGGGGTCCATGCACTAGAACGGCATGGTGGCTCAAGGTGGCCTGCAGGGCACTGGTCGCATCGCTGTTCGGCCTGTGCTTGTCCAAAATTCTGCGGAGGGTGTCCAGGCTGGGAGTAGGACGCACTCGCTGAAAAAACAGAGCGTGTCGCATCTGAGATTTCCTCGTCAGAGAACGCCTTCAGGCCTTGGGGGAGAGGCGGTACCTGCTGTAGTATGCCGTCTCCGACAGCCTGCATGTGGTCGGCGTCGGGAACGCTCTGGTCCAGGGTGGCGGCCGCCCTGGCCCTAAGGCTCAGCCCCAGTGAACGAGCGTGCCCCAGGTCGTTGGCCAAAAGTCGCTCCGACCGTGGGGCGTGTACAAAGGCCAAGAGGTACGTCACTGGGGACAGCTGGTGGCCAAACAGATCCGCTGGGTTCTGGCGTAGGTAGTAGATCTGATCGAGCGCCGAGCATTGCCGCCAGAACTGGATGTCAGAAGGGGCTTCGTCCACGCGGTACCAAGGAATATCGTCGCTAGGGGGGCGTTTCGCCTTGGTCTCGTCTTCGTGGAACTGACCACCCTTCCCGCTGTAGTAGACCACGATGCGCCAGTTTGAAGGGTACCTGGCGGAAGGGCTGAGACATAGCGTTTGAGCGTCCTTGGGGTGGATGTGGCCTCCCAGAGCGGGCGGCCACCAGACTGAGACGTCTGCGATCTTGTCTACTGTAGGGCCCGTGACTGAAATATACAGCCACCTGCTCTCTTTGTCACGTTCCAAGGGTCTGGATGCAACCTTGTACATTGAGGGCCACTCCAACAACAGAAACTCGTTACCGTCGGGTAGGTTCATAGCGTTCCGCAGCCGAAAGGTATCCAGGTCCTCCATGCTCGTGTTGGTATCGATCTTGGAGACGCGAACTCCGAGAGCACAATTACCTCTCCTGGCGAGATCCTCTCGTGTGGAGCCTCTACCATCGTCTACCGTCTCGACCGAGGCCTGGCTTCCAACCCAGGCGATCCTCCTTAACGTTTGTCCTCGGTCCTGGAGAGAGTAAGGCCATTGTGAGGGGAGTCGAACGGCACCGATCAGCTCCCCGAGCGCTGCCTTGGAATGAACCCTAGAGTGCGGGGAGTCCAGCGGAACCGAGTAGAGGCTGGCGACCTCTGAGGCTGCCTGCATGGCCAGCGACTCATCCAGGGCAGCTGGGCTTGTCGGGGAAAGAGCGTCGACCTCCGTCGCACTGTCTTCGGCCAACAGAACTGTTCGCTGCTGACAGGGTGGGCTCCAGGCAGGAGGAGGGCGAGGCGGCGGGGGTGGAGGGGGAGGCGCTCCCGAGGTGCCGGTAGCCTGTCCAGGTGAGGGGTGTAGCCCGATGGTCGATTTCGCACGCATCCTGTTCCCGTCGCCGTCCTCGGACAGCCTGAGGCCTTCTCTTGCGGCGCCCCGCCTGTCCATCATGTGCGTCCGAACCCTCTCCGGGTCCACCCTGGTGCCTCCGGGGCAGTTGTATGTCGGCGGATCGTCCCAAATGGGGTAGGTAATGGGCACGTGTAGCGCGTCTTCTGGGATCGAGATGCCAAGGGGCGAGCGTACCCCGTCACGGGTAACCGAGGGCTGGACTGGCCTCCAGCCGTGCCAAGGCTTCCGCACGACGGACACCTGGTGGAACGCATCATGGGGTTCCCCTCCACAGTTGCACCAAATATTCCCAGGAGTGACGAGGGTGTTCGGGTCTGGCCACCCATCCTGGTAACGTGCCACCGACATGTCGTAGTGCTTCTCACTTAGGATGTGCTCTGTGTCGTCGACGGGCTCCTGGCAGATCTCGCGCCAGTGCCGCCAACCGCCGTGGAAATATACCCAACGCATCCAGGGACAAAAGCGGGCCAGGAAGACGCGCGTGCCCATGCGCTCTGGCGGCCCGTCGTCACTGTACGGTAGGCAGGAGGGCCATCGACGGATGGGGCCCTGGTTGTTTTTGGGCATTATCCAAGGTGTGAACCGATCCAGGGTGGCAGCGGAAGGTTGCGCTGTCTTGTTGTGGCAGCTGAAGCTGCGACCCGTCAGGACCTTAGCGTGCCGCGGCGGGGGGCGATCAGAGGGGAAGGGGGGGGGATTTTCGAGAGCATCAACGAACAACGCAACCTGGTCCAAGTCGCAGAGGTCGACGTCCGCGGCAGGGAAAAGGGGGGGGGGGGCGGCTGGGAGCCGTCCCAGACGATCCAGGAGGTGACCGTCAGATCGCCAGCGCGTCGAAGAGCGTCGGCCCAGAAAACCCCTAGTGTTGCAAGACGGTGGGCTGCTTTATTGAGGCGACGACGCACAGCCTGCCATGTGAGGGTCCATCCGGCCTCGCTGGCTTGTCGGAGGGCGAAATCCATCTGTTGTGCCAGGTGGAGCCGGCGATAGCGCCCAGTGCCGGCCCCGTGCCGGATGGCCGCTAGATTGTCGCCGACCACCCGGGCCCCTCGAAGTGTGGTGTCTAGGTGGGGGAGCAGGGCAAGGCCCGCTCTGCACCCGGAAGCCTCCGCCGTCTGCGCATTGTCGCAGCCTGGAAGGGCAACGACGGCGACCGCCACGACGAGCGGGTAGCCGCGGTGCGGGTCGTGTCTCCAGAGGGCAGCTGCCGCCCCGGAGATCTTATTGCCTTCCCCGATCCGGCGAGCCCCACCGTCGAAGGTGAGCTCATAGGGCCATTGGGCCGTGTCGGCAGCGGGGAGCGGGGAGTCTCCGACGGTGATCTCCTCGCCCGCCTCCATGTCCCTGCTAGCTCTGAGCACCAGGGTATGCAGGTCGCAGAGCCTGCAGTAGGTCTTGGTCCAGAGGGCACTGGGGGACCTGTCCGTCCTGGGGCAGGGGAACCAGCCCACCCCTGGCGGCATCCAGCTCGCCCTGGTGTCGCCCGTTTGGAGAACGGCGAGCCGATCCCCGCTCCGCGCGGCCCTGATCGTGACAGGGAGGCGCCGGATTCCCCCCCCGGCGCGCGGAGCTTGCCTGCCGAGATGCGGTCCGGCAGCCCCCTGAATGCGCAGCAGGTGTGGCCCTTGGGGATTGCAATGTTGACAGGGGTCCAGCATGGGGGCCCAGGCGGCGGTTTCGCCCGCTGGTGCGGCAGGGGCCTGCCCTTCTTGCATGTCATCGTCATCATCATTGTCTTCCTGGAGGTCGGTATCAGGTACGGCGATTCCCTGGACGATGAGTCTGGCAGCTTCGTCGGCACCGATGGGAGCGCAGTCCGGGTTCACGCGGTATCTGAAGGAGATCTGGTGAAAAGGCGGCAGGCAAGCCTTTGGTGTTGACCCCTGGAGCATATCGCGGCGGGAAGGTCTCTGGGGTGGTCTGGGCCTCTAGCCTTTTCCCAGGCAAGGGCAGCGGCGGGACACCAGCCCCACACGTGCTCGGTGGTGGCTTCCCCTAGACCGCAGAGAGGGCAGGCTCCGTAGAGTCCTTGCTGGATAGGAACGCTGATGTTGCCGAGTTGCCTTCTTCTCTCTGCAGCAAGTGGGCGCAAGTCCTCGGGCAACGCGTCATCGCCAAGGAGGGGCCAGAGGGAGGCCTCTCCAGTCCAGGGCCCGAGGCACGAGTCGCACCAAGCCTGTCCGCGATCCCGTTGCCCAGCGGTGAGCCAGACTCTTTTGGCCGCCCTGCCGCAGCCGCATTGGTGGGGGATCCTGTCAGCAACACTTCGTCTACGCGCGGACCCAGGTAGTCCATTGGCCAGGACTCGTAGGACGTGATGCGCCTCGGTGAAGGAGGCACAGTGCCCAAGGAGGGACCATTCCGCACCGTCTGTTTGAGCCCACCTACGCTCGTGGCTGGTTGCGGAGAACCAACTGCTCACAACGTGCCCGTGGAGCTGCGTCCATGCCGCAACGTATACAAAGCGCCCAAAGTAACGAGCCCGGCAACGAGGGGGCTCTCTCATAGCACGATTGAAGAGGTCGGCGGCCCTGGCGTCGGTCAGAACTTTGGAGCCGGGCCTGCGTGGCTCGTCCCGAGGGGTGAATTCCCGTGCCCATTTAACAAGTTTGTTCCACCTTCTCCCTGCCTTGTGCCTCGCCGGCAGGGGCCCCCACAGGTCATCAAGGGCGTGCGCCCTGGCCGCAATCGCCCGTGAGGTGGCAACCGGGCATTTGGGGCAGCCAGGGACTTGGAAGCGGATGCCCAGGCCGGTGAGAATGTTGTCTGGGATCCAGGAGGCGGAGGCGAGACCGAGGGCGACCCGCAGATGGGCCCGCAGTGCCCTTTCTTGCACGGTGTCAGGGAGGGAGTAGTGGGATGGGTGCGGGATGAGCGCGATGAGGTAGGTGTTCCAGGCAAGGGCGGTTTTGGTGGGAGACATGCTTGCAAGGTGTAGGGCCATGGCCCGGTCTTGCAGCTTGGGGAGAGGTTTGCCCCAGGTGCCGGCAACGAGGGCGTCGAGTTGCCCTTTTGTCATTTTACCCCTGGGCGGTAAGCTCTCCCCTTCGGCAGCCCGAGATACGACGCAGGCGCCGAGGTAGGGCCACTGAGAGCGGACAGCGGACGAGCCAAAAGGGGTGTAGTCCATGGTGCGTCTCCACCACTCGTGGTTGCTGGCGGGGACCAGGGCCGTTTTAAATTTGCACAGCTCCAGGGAGTGCACTGAATCGCAATTCTAGGGCCGGCTGCGCGCCTGATCATCTCCAGGATGAGTCCAGCAGGCAGGCCTGTAACAGTTATGGTGGTGCCATCATCGCTGAAGTCCACAGGGGCATTGTCCAGGTGCTGCCTGATATTGATTCCGGATGGGGCTTCGATGCCCCTGCACTGGTGGGCTTCGACGTAGTGATTGGGCGGTGGCGCCCAATAGGGCGGCAAGATCATCCACGTACGTCGGATCGTCCGCCCCGGTGATGTCTGCCAGGGCGCTGATGAGAGGGTCGTAACCTAGGCACCAGACGAGCGGGGAGGCGGTGCCTCCCATTCCGATGGACCGCAAGAGTTTCCTTATTCTGCTTTTGTGCCTACCTTTGCAGGTGCGCACACTCCTGCTGCCGACGAGGCAATCCACGGAGTGCAGGAGCCAGGTCGGGAATTGCCAACGCCTCGCCAGCTGCCCCATCCATTGCAAGGATATGCGCTCGAAAGCTTTGTTCTGGTCACAGAAGAGGACAGCTGCGCTCGGGGCAGGGCCTAGGTGCCGTGCGGCATCCAGTATATACCGGTCAACAGCTTCTTGGTGCGCGCCAAGCAGGGCGGCCCACGAGGGCCCAGGTTCGGTGTCGGTGACGGGATCCAGGGTAAGGTGGTTGGTGGCGGTGGTGATGTTGGGACCGCATTGCCCTCCGCGCTTGGCAGCTTGATTGGGGCTAAGCCTGGGCTCAATCACGGGGCCGAGGCAGTTGGCAATGGTTGCTCCGTGCAGTCTTCGTAGGCAAGTGGGGAGCTGCAAGGGGCGCATGTCGTTGGGAAGCTCAGCGGCCGGTTCCTTGCCGATCCAGACCAGAAGGTCAACAGAGGGGCCAAGGACCAGGTCCAGGAGCTCAGGGTTCAGCGCCGCGGCGTACCAAGCCTCGGCGAGGAAACCGGCAACAAAGCGCGCTCCGGGATGATACAGCTCGCACGGCTCTCCGTCCACACCGGGGGCACTGCCGCTAGGCCCCGGGACGAGGGAGGCGATCCTGCCCCACTGCGGGCTGGGAGAGTGTGGGAAATGCCCAGTGTCCTTTTGCCTGAAGTACTCGTTTAGGATGCAGTCCGCTGCAGGGGGGAGAGGGGGGGCGGTTTGCCAGATCGGACTTCGGCTCCGCCATAGGACATCGTCGACTTCCTTCGTGCGCTCCTTCCAACTTCCGTCTTCGTCGCGTACTCCGAGGATGGCATGTGTCCTGACGAAGATTTCTCGTCCCGTCCGGTAGTGGGAGGCAAGAGCGGGGCGCTCAACTCCGGGGCCCCTTTGCGCGGGAGTGAGGCGGGCGGCGCGTCTCTGCGCAGCGTCATTGTCCCACCTTCGCAGCCAGAGGGCCGCCTGTTGAGGTGTTAAGTCGCTGCCGTCCCACTCGTATTCAGCGAGCCAGGCAGCAAGTGCCCCCGCCAGGCGCGTCGTGGAGTCCGATCTTACTGCTGCCGCGAGCAGGGTCCCTGGCGAGCGGTTGGTTTTGCTTCTGCGCCACTTCCTCCACCGGTCCTGTATTGCAGCTGACAAGGCGTGGCGACCAAGAGAGAGAAGGGCGGGCAGAAGCGGGACGGTGTGGTCATCACCCGGGTTAGGGGCCGGGGGCGGAGTGGAGGGTTCCTGTTCTCTTTCTCCTTCGCCGTCGTCGTTGTCGCAGTGGCTGGCTGGGAATTGACCTGGGGTGGCCGGGCGGACCCAGTCGGCGGGTTGTAGGAGGCCGGTCAGATCGACGTCCGGCAACAAGAAGGTGCGTTCGAGAAAGGAGTACAGAGTCCTTAATTCAGCGTGCGCCTCGCTTGGAAGTAGGCGGAGGTCGCCCGCACGAATGGTGTTGTCCCCGCGGGTTCTGGGGGCGCCCTGTGGCTCCATGTACAGGATGGCGTGGTCGGAGACTGAGGGTTTCCAGGCCTTCCTGACTCCGTAGGCACCGAGCTGTCGAAAAGGGCACGCAACGATGTCGATCTGTGATTCATTGTCAGCGTCCACCCTGGTGGGGCCGTCGCAGTGGCAGACGCTTGAACCAGTCAGCGAGAGCAGGTCAGCGAGGGCCGCCGCCTCGTCTGTTTCGCCGTCCCTGGGATTGTCAAGCTGGATGTTGACATCCCCCTCCAGTATGTAGGGGTGTCGTCCCACCTTTCGATGGCCTGTCTGATGGCGTCAATGGTTTCGGTTTTCCTGGAGGGTGAAGGTACACCGAGACCAGGCGGTAGGTGCTGTCACCTCGTCTGATGGTGGCTGCTACAGCGCATCCGGGGACGAGGTCTTCTGCCCGGAGGAGTGTAGTGCCGTGCGGAATGATAATCGCCACTCCGCCGGCGCATCCCCCGGCTGGTCCACTGTAGGCTGGAGAGGTGACAAGCGTGCGGGCGTGAAACATGGTGGACCAGACGGCCGCCTCGTGTTCCGTCCAGTGGGTCTCCTGTATGAGTCCTATCCTACCGTTGGTGGTCATCTGCGTTAAGAAGGCGTGTTTAATCATGTTCTTATGAGCAGTCGTGCTTTTGAGGTACCTAGCGTTCCAGCAGCCCACTTTGAGCGAACCAGCTTGTGTGGTGTTGGAGATGGCGTCGATCAGGGCCCGAAGGGAGAGGTCCCCGCAGAGATCCGCCCAGGTGGGGTTGCTCCAGGGGGTGGTATGTACGAAAGCCCAGAGGGATCGCGGTCGCCGGACGGTATAATTACTGTGCAGGGCAAGGGCGCGGCTCAAGGATGAGCAGGCTAGTTGCCAGGCTCTGGTTCTCGCCCCCGGAACGAGATTCGCGAGCGGGGGAGACCCAAGGGCGAGATGAAGCGTCGCTGGGTCTTCAGGCGAGTCTAGGGGAACGGCAACCCTTGATCAAGGAGCTGTTGCTGCAGCATGGCTCGGACTATGTCATCTGGACAGGGATTCCCGGCGAGCGGCGCCCAAGGGCAGTTTCTGTCGGCGAAGCTGCGCGCCTGCCTCCATGCGGCCCAGATGTGGCCCTCTGTCGGAGCGTCGAGCTGACGGCCGGAGATATTCTCGTTCCTGCTCCACTCCAGGATGGCGGTCGCAAGTCTGCGTTGGAGACACCTTGGGTCAAGGTGGGCCCCCACGGCATCGTCGAGTTTCTTTCCTCTGATGTCCAGGGACCGAAAATGAGACCCAAGGCCCACTGCTCGGGCCCGTTCCTCCGGAGATGGGATTCTGAGTCCGTGCTCTCTACCGTGCGCCAGCAGCCAACCTGCCCAGGCCCTCGCTTTTCCTTCGCTGGCTAGGCTCTCTCGCTCTCTTCCGTGACAGACGAGCGTCGGTCCTTCCGTGCAGCCCTGGAAGCTACGTTCGGCTCCAGTCTCCTCAAGAATGTTCTTGATGCCGTTCCTGGTGTCGGCGAGGGTGCGGAGTAGCCACCTGTGGCTGCTATCCCCATTTTATAGAAGGCAGAGGGGTGTGTCTGGTAACTGCACGGAACTATTGCCTCCGGGGCGTTGGCGAGAGCCTTGGACTGGGTCCAGAGAGGGATGCGTCCGTCCGGTCTGTATGTCCATCGCCTTTCCCAGGGACTGGGGAGCCGGGGATACGTAACGAGGTCATCCGCGGGAGGGCAGTTGCTGAACCACAAACGATCCCTCGGGCTGGCAACTGTGGGTGCAGCATCTATACGGACCGCCCAGTCTGGGGGGAGTTCCCCCCAGTGCTGTGCACATTGCCTGCTTGTGCACCTGTAGGATGGTGGCTGGGCATTCGCAGCATATTATGACGCGAACATCCGGGCGGAGCCTGCGAGCGGTGCTCCATAGGAGTGGCACGGCCTGAGAACCCGCAAGTCCGTCGAGTCCCTCGTGTTGGCTGGCTGCAGAAAGGCTGGCACCTGGGAGCCCCGCTGTGATGACAAGTAGGCTTCCGGGATCCAAAGTTCTGAGGTGGTCAGTCCAGGGACTTCGGCAGTCGTCTCCTCTCAATGGATCCCATACATCAGCTCCTAACCTCACGTGCGGGGGTCCTCCATCAAAGCGCATGGCGCTGTCACGGTCCCAACGCCTCTCAACTCGAGCCGCCGCTTCCTCGTTGACCTCGACGAAGGCGGAGGATCTGAACCGAGAAATCGCGGCGACTTTGGCTAAGAGGTCGCCTACCGCAAGTCTCGCCAGACTCCATTCATCGAAGAGTGATACGAGATGAAGACTAAGTCCCACGGCGGCACTCGGGCCGGGTCGAGGGTTGACTATGCGTGCCCTTGTTTGCTGGGTGAAGTCGTACGCCCAGTCTTCCCCATGTCTGGGATCACTGATTGGGTGGAGCCTAAGGTGTCCCGCGATGTCCCATGTACCGTCGGGGGAAACGCTGGAGGCAAGGCCGTCCTGCTGGAGAGTCTTTAGAGTGCTGATGATCTGTGTGTTGTCCAAGCCCGCAATCTGGTAAGCAGCAAATGTCGTGTCGGCAGGTGCGACTGGAGAGAGACCAGTTCGTCCGTCACTGTGTCGCTCCCATACCTGCTGAAGCACATCGGCAGGCTGGGGGGCGGCCGTGAGCTCGTCTGGTGAGAAAACGGATGGACGGGGTCGCGGCCTGCGGATCCGTGCGCCCTCCGCACTCGCCGGTCGGGACGCCCGTCTTGTGACGCCTCTCCCTGTGCCCCCGGTGGGGGGGCCCTCTCCTGCACGGGAGCGCTCCCAGAGGTCGACCAGAGTTCTTGGGTGGGGAGGTCTGCTGTCTGGTCGGGTGGACCTTTCCCTGCCTGCGTTGCCCGCAGCTCTGAGGCGGGTCGCACCGCGTAGCGCGGTCCTGCGTGCGCCGTCATTCCTGCCTCAGGGGGGCTGGTGCGCCGGACTCCCACGAGCTCTATCAGCGGCGGTAGCACGAGACTGTGTGCTGGGCTCTACCGGTCGCGGCCCGGTCGTGTTTCTGTATCGGGCACGCCTGGTCAGCCCGCCGTCGGCTGTACTCCCAGCAGTCCCAGCCGGGGCACGTGCAGGTCTGGGCGTGCCGGCACCCGGTTCTGCGTAGGTTCCTTGGAGAGGCCTCTACAGTCTCGCTCAGGACCTGGTCCCTGTCGTCAGTGAATGGGGCGCCCGCTCCCGCGCGCAGGATGGTGCGGAGCATGGCAGGCGTAAGGCTCTGAAAGAAGGCATCGGGTGCCGACGCGCTGTCCGAGCGAGAGGCCGGACTGCCTGCGAGTTGTCTCAGTTGGGCGCAGGCCGCGTCAGCAGTCAGCGCCGCTTGGCGTGAGTGTATCCTCCTGCCAGCGGGGTTGCGCGTGCCCGGAGGTGGGTGGGTATTCCAATGGGCGTTGAAGGCGTCTGGGATTCGCGTAGCGAGTCCAAGTTCTTGGTGAAGGTCCCTAACGGTTTTGTCCAGCTGGGGTATCGCTGCGGCCCACGCGATCACGCTGAGAACTTGGCTCCATTCGTCCTCGGAGGGGGGGTTGCCTGTGCCGTCAGAGGCATGTGCCTGTGCCAGTCTGAGCGTGCGCGCCATGACTTCATATTCCCGCCTCCAGTCCGCGTCCATGCACGGGGGGAGCTCAGGCCCAATTCGCGGCGTGTCTCCTCGCCCCAGGGGGTCGTTGCAAGTACTAGGCACCGTGCCAGGCGGCGGTCTCCTGCTCTGGACTGTCGCCGCATCCGTGGGGGCCCGTGGAGGTGCGTCCTCGCTGCCCGCTGCGCCCCCCGTGCCCGTAGTGCTAGCGGCCGCGGGCGTACACCGAGCATCTTCTATGCTGTCCAGGGTCGTGGCTCCCCCCCTCCCAGTTGCGCGTTGCTCCGTGCTGGCATCTGCTTCAGCCTGAGAGGTCCGTAGGCTTCCAGGGGTGTTCACGCCGTTGTGGCTCTCGGGAGGTTCTGCGGGGTCAGAGCTATCTCGTCCCACAGCTTCTGCAGAGTTGCAGGCTGTGGAGGGGCCTTCGCCTGCACCCGGGCTCGGCGTGGCGGCGCGGACCGGGGCGAGTGACCGTGCCGATCCCTCCCTGGGTGTCGCGGGGTTCGCAGAAGTCGCCCGGGGTGGGAATTGGCCGGTGCTGTCAACCCGGATTGCGGCATTGTCCGCCACTCCTTCGCCGGTCGGTCTGGCCACGGAGGGTGTTGCCGTGCTTTGCTCGGGTGGTGCCATCTGGGTCTGAGGTTGCACTCCCTGCGCGGTAAGTGCAGGGCTGTCGTCAGCCCCTCCGCTGGGGCTTGTGCATGTCTGTGATGTCACCGAAGTGGGGAGCCCAGGGCTTGCAGGTGTGGCTAGCGGTCCAGAGCCTGTCGCAGCAGGTGGTCTCGCATCACCGGCTTGCATGCCTGCCACGTCCGTCTCGTTGTTCGCCCGGCTGCGGCTTCTGCGTTGGCTCGTACCTGGGTTGTCCATTGGTCTGTCCCCCGCTCCAGTGGTTCTGGGGGTCTGGGAGATTCCTCTCCGCCCCCGAGTGACTCTTCCGGGGTCATGGCGCTGCCGCTCCTCCCAGTGTAGGTTAGACAGCCTGTTGATCAGGGCGTCCAAGGCACTAGTGACGTTTTCTGGGATAGAGAGCGCGGTGGTGGCGTCGACGTCTGCACCTCTGGATCCAGGGACTTCGAGCCAGGGCTGGTGGGCTGAGTAGGTGTCGTCAGGCTCAGGCGCGAGCCACTGCGTGGAAGGGAGCTGTCTCGTGACCTCTTCTCGGATCCCAAGCTCTCGGATGAGCTGCCAGACGTGGTCGCGGTCTAGGCTCCCCGGGTTGGCCAACTGCAGGGTCCAGATTGCGGCGAACATGTCCCAGTTGTACCTCTGTATGGGCCGGCCCTCGAGTTGCCTGCGGATTTCGAGGGCGATCCGGCGCTGGACACCACGCGCCATGTCATGGACAACTTGCTCCGGGACCACGGCGGCGTATGTACCCAACATGCCCGCGCGATGCGGACTGCATCTTCGTCGGCTCTCACCAGTTCGGCCGGGGGCGGCCTGCATGCGCTCGCTAGCACCTCGGCGAGTTCCGGAAAGTGAGTGGGCCTGGCGGGTCCAGGGAGTGGGTTGAGGGAAGCCGAGGTTCGTCTAGGAAGTGGCTGCTGGGAGGGAGCATTGACCCTCAGCCCCACGGAAGCGGGAGTTGGTGTGGCTGCAGGGGCGGAATCCAGGCGCGCAACGTGAATGGGGCCCGCGGCGAGCTGAAGTTTGAGTCTGGCTTGTGGTCTGTCGGCACCCCTCGTGGCTGCCCTAATGTCCGCGTCCGCAGGGAGGAGTACCGTCACCCAGGTGGGGACCGACGTGAAAAGGAAACCGGCCTCACCGCTCGTGGTGACCTCAACGGCTCCACCGGCTGCAATTGCAGCGAGCAGGTATTCTCCAGGCTGTAGGACAGTCTCGTAGTCCCGTAGGCCACTCTCCTGAGACACACTAGGTACCGTATTGGGCGCACTCCTGCTCATCGCCCTAGCGTTCTCTCGGAGCCAGTCCCCCGTGATGACAGGTGGGGCAGCTCTGGTATTGGCTGGGTGCGAGGTGCCGTCCGGGCCATCCGGGAGTGGCCAGAGTCTGGTTAGTAGCTGAGCATTCGCCGAGCCAACTGAGGCAGAGAAGAGCCGAAGCGTGCTGTGTCCAGGGAGCCAAGCGTCAGGGCGCATGCTGCGGGGGCGAATTTCTCCAAGCTGCGTCCCGTGCCTGTCGAAAGTGGTGATCTCGAGGACTTGGGGTTGGACGGCGCGTCTGGGGGCTTGCCGGACCGAGATACTGGCCAGCGCGTCCACATGCTCTTGCAGTTCCCTGGATGTCGCAGCAGCTCTGTGCATGGGGTCCCTGCTCGGTGTGGCAGGGAAGATCCTGACGGTCTGGGCTCCGATCACTATACAACTGGAGCCCACGAAGGCTGCCGCCATGGCGTCGGCCGCAGCTAAGCGTATGCGGACTTGCGTCATGTATCTGTAGTCAGAGACGTCTGGGAACCAGGCGTACACGGTGGAAACCTGCTCGACCGTGCCAGGACCGGTCGTGGCCTCTACGGCTTGCAGGACGTCCTCAGGCCGTGTTTGTCCCATGTCCGCGAGGTTCCATCCTAGGTGAAAGCCATCCTCGGGGTCGGAAAGGCGCACAAATGAGGGTCCTCCATCCCAGGGCCCTTCCAGGAGGATGCGGCGCGGTCCTAGCGCCGTGGAGGAGGAAGCGTCTCCAAAGACACGCGGAAGCTCGTCCCGGAGGTGTCTCAAGACGGGGGCGGCAATCCTTTCTGAAGTGGAGATCAGAAGAAGCCCCGTCCCGCAAATTCCCATTCTGTGTCCCATGGCTCCGGCTGTTGCGGAGGCAACGGGGTGGGCTATGCAGATCGCCCTGGGGGGAACTGGGGTGTGCACTGAATCACTTGTCTCGTGGGTTCTCCAGACGCACGCCGTCTGGTGGGCCAGTGTGGTGGTTTGAGCTGCCGCCTGCAGGTTATCCAGGGGGGCACGTATGCCGTCTTCACCGCTCGTAGGTCTCGCTGCTCTGCAGCGAAGGACGTGGTGGAAGAGCATCTCGAGTCCCTGGTATCGCAGGAGCTCGTCCCGGGGGAGTTGCACTCTCGTGGTGACCCAGTCGGCTGCGATCGTCCCGTTGTGGGATCGTCCTAGCTCGTCCCTCCACCTCATGATCTGCGCAACGACACCGTCGTTGCCGCTCTCAGGGGTTAGGATGTGTAGAGCGTCAGGCGTCCCCGCTCCTCCCTCCCCAGTGCACAACTATTGACGGGGGTAGAATCGTGCGCAGTGTCCTGCCCGCTAGGTCGAATTGAGCGGCGAAGAGATGCTGCATTGGTGGGCTGGGCTTGCCAGTTCGGTAGGGGTGACCAATCGGGACGAGGTGGGTAATTTTGCTGGCGGCTCTGTATCCCCACTGCGCGTTTGCCAAGGCCGCGAGCTCGACCGGATCCGGTCCTCCAGTGGATGGCACTCCCTCGGTGGCCAGGGCGACGAGACAACATGGGCTACCCGCAACGGCGGCTGCCGTCAGGGCGGCGTCCATGTGCTGAGCTAGGGCATCTACCACAAGGATTGTTGGGGCGGCGCTCCCATGAGGCTGGTTCCTGCGTTCCGTGACTACTGCTTTGATCTGCTCCCAGGCGTCTGGGCCTGCAAGGGCGAAAGTGACTCCCGTCTCATCCGCTACACGTTCCCCGAGGTACGTGCTTCTAGAAATTACCAGATCAGCTGCGATGTCTCGGACGGCCGCGGTGAGCAGCCCTACCGGGAACCGCCCGGGCCCCCTCTTCCTGGGTTCATCCTCTGGGGGGTTCCGTCCCAGAAGCAAGGCCCATCTTCCGAAAGTGATCCGCGGGGCTTGCCGTATCCTATCTGCCCTGTTGGTGGGACCGAGGGGTCGCTGTGGAGGCAAGGTCCCAGGTCCCTGCGAGCTGTTTTGAGTGTCATCGGGGTCCATGCCGCTTCCACCGTTTCCACCGTCAGGTGGGGTTCCGTCCACCTCCATCGGGGCATGACGTGCCTCCTGCGCGAATCTCCTCTCGGTAACGTGCACATGGATTCTGCGCATGTCTGAAAGTGTGACGTATGTGTGGGGTCGTCGGATGGAGAGTGTTTGTGCTCTGAGGCAGTCCAGATCTGGAGCCAAGTGCCTGAATGCGTCGGCTAACTCTTGCAGGCTCAGGAAGGGCTGCAGTGGGAGTAGGGTCCCATCGCGGAGCTGCAGGACGTCTGGTGGTACCGCCACCTCGGCGGCGTCGGCGTCTCGGATTCGTCCCGGCAACCTTACGGAGACGCTACCCCTATCATTGGAGCGGCAAATAGGGCAGTTCACTGGGAAGCATCTTCCGTGGGAATGGGCCTGCGCTGGCTGGCTAAACCTCCTATTGTCTCAGGCATTCGGCGTGGTACAGGTGGCCGCACGGTGCCAGGGCTTCCGCGAAACCTAAGATTTCTTCGCTGCAGATCATGCATCGGGGAGTCCCTACTTGCAGGTCCCAAGGAGGAACGTCCACGGCGTCCATGCTTTCCGGAGGGGGCCTGGCGCTGTCTCCAGGGGGGGGGGGCTGAGTTGGGATAAGCCATCCCCCAGGCTCTCGATGAGGGCTCTGGCGGACACCCTAGCGTCGAGGTGCGTCAGACTAGCTCCTTCACTGAGATGGGATATGAGGGCCTGGATTTGTAAGTTGGTGAGTTCGGAGTATGGGGCTAGATCGGCATCCGGGAAGTCCCCTCGGAGACGGGCCACCAAGTCTTCCGGCGTATGTATTTCATTCCTGGTCATCCAGCGGTAGAGAACGTCGTAGGGTCGGGAGTCCAGGGCCCGCACAGTCAGCACTGGTCTGAGGAGGGGGAAGTAGTGTGGAGCCAGGCAGAGCCACAGGGCTCTAGAGATCCAGGGACCTGGTTGTCGGTCTACCCTGTGCTCCAGGAGCATGCTCTGCGCCAGGCACTGTGCCTGGTCTCCGTTGACAGAGGTCCTTTCTCCGGGGGCCGGCATGGTCCCTCTGCCCGCCCCCTCTTCATCCCGCTGTCTGGCGTCGAGAGTGCGTATGAGTCTGTCCAGGAGCCCTTCTCTGGTGCTGCCGGATGCGCGTCGGGGCCAAGGGCAGGCGACTGCCCGTCTTTTTCCCCGTCGCCTAGCGGGCGCCAGCTGGGGGTGTCGGGTCCCTAATCTCCCCTTCCACGCCGCAGAGGTCCCTGTGTCGGATGCCGAGGGCGCCTCTCTGTTCATCGTCAAACTGCCTGAGAGGAACAGGATCCGTGGGGGGATAAGCTGCTTCAGGAGTGGGGCCGTTGGCCCCCGTGAACCTGGCATCGCCATGGGCGACCCCATTCTGCCCAGTACCGCCTGGAGAGAAGGAGATTGGGCGCCCAGTAGTGGGCATAGGAAGGGTGGGGGTGAGAGAAGGGTAGCTAGGCGGGAGGGCCTCATGCCTGCCATTAGTATATCCAGGGAAGCGACGGAAGGTCGCACTCTCAGTTTGAAAAGGGGGGCTGACCGCATCAACCCCATCTACCGCTTCGCGTCCGCCGATCTCGAATCCAGGGTAGCGACGGAAGGTCGCAATTTCGGTGTGCATCACAGGGTTGAGGGACTCAACCCCTCCTTCCGATTGGCTGGGGGCCAACGGTCCTCGTGCGCGTGAAGCATCGGCTGAAGCGCTCCCACTCCAGGGAGCAGGGGGCGACGGCTGCCCTGGCGGGATGGTGTCCTGAGATCTAGGGCGAGGATGTCCTGAGTCATTCAGTCCACTGGCCCCAAGGTCGACGTCAGGTGATGCGGCCCTCGTCCCCGCAGGGATGACAAAATCATCGCCGATCGATCGCGCGTCATCAGGCCGGTCCCCCATGGGGCGGTGGCCGCGGGCCGTTGAGTCCGTCTGCGCTGGCGGCAAGGCTGCAGCAATGGCCGGCGCGCCCAGGAGGCCGGAGGGGATCCAGAGCCGCGGGCCCACGGCGCAGCGTCTGGGCGCCCCCTTGAGCGGCGGGAGACTGCCCCGGAGAGGGCAGGCCCACCAGACGGCTTGAGCCAGAGGGGGTTACGGAGCCTGGTGGGGATACGCGAAGCGACTAGAATTTACGCTCGGTCTGTGTTCCCAAGACCACTATCCCTTATACATTGCGTGGCGTCCACGCTTTCATGGCGACACCCTGGTAGATAACGGCGCTTCCACACTTCCAGAAATACCTATACATTTTGGGGCGCCGAAGCCCATCAAATGCTGCACAACAATCGTTTCGCTCGCGACAGCCTGGAAGATTCGGCGCGCAGGCTGCACCAAGAACCCTTGAAGAAGTCTTGAAGTCTTGATGAGCCCTCAGATATCCGCCAAGAATCGGCAACAATCCGTGCCAATCTAGACGGATCGTTTGGGATCCTTAGAAACCCGACGGGTCTTTCAAGAATCTTCAAAAATCCTTCGACAGCCGGCAGGAACCCGCTATATGCTTCCAGGAATTATTCGGAATCCGATCGTTAGCACCATACATAATTAATTCATGCCTCGGGGGAAGGAGCAACTTCCCAAGAATCTGCGGGAATCTTTAGGGAGCCCCGCAAGAATCTTCACGAATCCTGCAAGATAGCTGAAATAATTAATCTTCTGGAAACCTCCAGGGACCGGCAGAAGTCCCCAACAACCCGCCAGGGATCGTTCTGCATTCCTCGAGAATCTTGAACAATCCGCAGCAAAATCCCCCAGGAATCCTTAGGGACCATCGCAGTTCGGTCAGGAATCGCCAGACATCCTTCGGAAACCCAACAGGAATCCAACAGGCATCCTGAAAGAATCTTTAAGGAGCCTTCAGGAATCGGCAGGAGCCTGTAATGATACAAACGAAAGGGCGTTTCCATCATAATTCTCTCGAGGTTAAGCTTGCCATCCTTCTTGAATTGTGCACACGAGAACGCGCGCGCACGAGCCATAAAGAAAGTGCATGGTGTCACAATGCACTGTTTCACGTTGAGGCCCTCATAACTTTGAAAAGACCTGCCTCCGTCCGTGCTCTTGCAAACGTTTAGAGCGAGTGTGCGCAGCGCCCATGCGAAAACCAAATCTTGAAAAGGACTCCCTCCATCCGTGAAGCTCTTGCGAACTTTCAAAGCGAATGTGCACGGCGCTAAAGCGAGAACCATATTTTCACAATGACCCGCCCTCCACCAGCGAAGCTCTGACCAAATATTTAAACGAATTTGTGCGACGTTAAAGCGAGAACCGCATTCTGAACAGAACCCGCCTTCAACCCGTGAAACTACTTCAAGCTTTTGGGGCGACTGTGCGCGACGCGAACGCGAGAACAACATTTGAAAAAGATCCGCCCTCAATCCGCCAACCCTTTCAAACTCTTGACACGGACGGACGTACGCAGCGCTAAAACCGGAGCCACATTTGAACACAGACCCGCCCTCCACCAGCGAAGCTCTGGAGAATGTGTGCTAAAACGAATGTGCGCGACGCTCAAGCGAGAACTACATTCTAAACCGAACCCGCCCTCCAGCCCTTTCAAACTCGTGAGACGGATGGGAGTGACGCTAAACGAAAACCACAATTGGAAAAGGACCCGCCCTCCAGGCGTTGAAAAGATAACCACATTTTGAAAAAAAAAACCCACCCTCCATCCGTGAAGCTCTAGCAGAACTTGAAGACGAATCTGCGCGGCACTGGGGCGATAACCTCATTTTGAAACAAAAAACCGCCCTCCATTCGTGAAGCTCTTGCAAACGTTCAAAACGACTGTGCGCAACGCTACGGCGATAACCGAATTCTGACATGAACCCGCCCTCCCTCCGTGAAGCTCTTTCAAACTTTTGAAACGAAAGCGCGCGGCACTAAAGCGAGCACCAACGCTGCGGCGATAACCGACCTCTGAAAAGAACTCGCGCTCCATCCGTGAAGCTGTTGCACATTTTTAACACGAATGTTCGTTGCGGAGAGGTGAGAACTATGTTTTCGCTGGAGGGGGTGGGTGGGAGGATGTCACTTCCAATGGGGGCAGTGATAGATCTTCGCCCGAAGGGGGGGGGGTCGATAACTGCTTCCCAAGATTCTGTCGAAGCCTCCATGTGGACGGGCCCAATGCAATCGCACGTAGACCTTGCTGCCAGGCCACGCTTCTGGCGAAGGGTGCGCCGACATGGGCGTGGGCCCGCCCAATGGCCAAACTCAGTACTCATCCTGTCGTTTTCTGGATTTATCACTGTGGCATAGGAACTCCCCCGAATGGCGTCCATGCCGGCCATGCGCTCCCCGAAGATCGCCGCGAGACGGGCCAAAAGGCGTTCAGGGAACCCCAAGAGGGGCCTGGGACGGCATGAAACCCCGAAAAAGTAATCGTCGAGGGCTCCAAGCAGGTCTAAAAGAGACCCGCAGAAGGCGTCAGACGGCCAGCAGGGACCCCAGAGCAACTCAAGAGGGTCTTCATCGGTTTCTGATACGTCCCCAGACGGCGCCAACAGACGCTCAAACGACTCTTGCCCCTCACAAAGGGCGCCAATCTTATAGTATGCGCCAGTAGAGAAACCGCGCGACGCTGAACTAAAGAGGCCGGCCCAAGAAAGCTTCAACAACGGCCCAAACCGCACTCAGAGGGCCCAGTGCAACCCCAAATCCATTCCATACTCTCGAAACGACTCCTTGTGAACTCTGCGTGTTGCTTTTCCCATGACGGCCCGCTGTGACTCCCGCCCTTTGTGCTTGACGGCATGGCGCCTGCACAACTTGCAATATTACATGTGACTTGCACGAGCGTGATCACGTGGCATATGATCGTAAATGTTTTCAAAGCCGTTCTCAAACTTTTTCTTAATTCTTGGTCGTGATTCCTTTGACGTTTCGGCGCCAACGATGTCATAGAAGGTGTTGTGGAAGACGACGGAGAATTTCTGACTTGCTTGCAGGTGCCGTTGTGTTAACCGAATTGATTTCAACGGTACACGGGTCCTTTTTTGTATTTGTGATTCACACTTTGCGTTTCCCGAGCGCACCGAAGCCTACTGCCACTTTTCGCCTCGACCAAACCTGCTAGTTCCACTGCTGCGCGTGATGACATTCGGTTCCAACCTTGCCTCCCGCATCCCGTTCAACAAAGCAAATACCGCTGCTACTTCTCGCTTCTCTCGCACGACCTAGTGGCTGAGTTGGGTGACTCCGTTCCTTACTATCAGCGCCTCCCTGCATGATCCAAGTACCAAGAACAACCAAACTTGCGCATCACGAGCGCACGCATTTGTGAAACCGGTAATGGCTATTCGCACTCTATCTAGGAGTCACATGTGCTTGAAAACATTGCATTCCCGTGATGAGGCATCTGCTACTGGCACAACCAGCAACTCAACACACCTTCCGAACATCATCACTTTTTTGCCAAGGTTGCTCATGCCAATGATTGAATTACCGTTTGTCTATGTAGCCGTTCTAGTGTTGTTGTTCATCGCATTTTGGCCGACGTGCCTTACCATTTGTTCTCACTGCTTGTCCTGCGTTGCTGAGGCCGTTCCCTTGCCGCACTCGCTCAACTTTTCTACTCAGGTGGGCAAGGGAATTTCGATAACTCGAATGCTAAAATCGCAACGGTTTCTCCTGTTGGAAGTATAGTATGATACGGCCACCACTGATCAGATTACTGTACTATCCTCCCGTCGCTCCCAACGCAACCTCCAACGATATAACCAGTCTGCCCACATTGCGATACCAATATCTGCGAAGACAAGGCAAATGATACATCTGACAGGTCATCATCAATTCACACTGGGCAAACGCAGTGCCTTGTGGGGGGAATCACGGCATACCCTTCGGCTCGCACCCAACAAATGATTCTGGCCCTCATCCGCTCGGAGCGAACACAACAAAGCCGAATGCATGCCTCCAAGATGTGGTGCATCAAGCGGCCTGGGGTCGCGATGACTACGTCTGGATTGTTCGCTAAGTGCTCGAATTGCGCCTCCATGGCTGGAGAGAGCCGATCGATGGTGGCCAGTACCAGGGACGGGGCCAACACTACGATGTGGTATGATTTTACCTTCGTGCTCAAATTCAGGGGTGCACGCATGGCTAGGGCGAGAAGCAATGCCCTTATGAAAGGTCAAGGGTGTGGGGAGAGCAGGGTGGACGGGCAAGAACGAGGAGAGAGCCTGAAAACTGGCGCCTCAACTTTTCCAGACGTTCCGACCCACCACGCCTCTGAGGTTGGCGGGCACGGCGGGAACCAGTGCATAACTGGGTCGGGTCCATGGAATGCAGGGAATCTGGCCTGGGAAGTCCGGGGAATGTCTCAGGAGTCCAGGGACTCCGGGGCGTCGGGGTCCCAAAGTCCAGAGTCGGGGGGAGTGTCGTCGGGGGGAGTGTCCGCGGAGTCTGGGGAGTCCAGAGAGATCGGGGAGTCTAGGGATGCTGGAGAGTCTTGGAAGAGTCAGAGGGTGAAAAAGAAGAGGGGAGAAGGATGAGAAGGGGGAGGAGAAGGAGAATGAGGATATCGAGGGCGATCACACGGATGATGAGGAACTGAGGGCGGGATGATGGAGGAAGGACCAGTGGGAGAAGGGAAGCGCGAAGGCGGAACGAGAGAGAACGAGGAGGAGGAGGAGGAGGAGGAGGAGGAGAAGGAGGAGGACGAGGAGGAACGAAGGAGGAGGAGGAGGAACGAAGGAGGAGGAGGAACGAAGGAGGAGGAGGAGGAACGAAGGAGGAGGAGGAAAGAAGGAGGAGGGGAAGTAGGAGTACAAGTCTTTTTGTGCCCCTCTCCTCCCCCTCCAGGTGAAGTTCTATTCCCCTCCTCCTCCTCCTTCTCCTCCTCCACCTCCTCGCCCTCCATATAAGCCTGCCCTCTTGTCCTTCCCTGCTACCCGCAAGCCATGCTTCCGACCTCCGCGTCCTCGAGCTCCCGCCCCCTTCAGCGTCCAACACCTTACATCTTTCCTCGGCCTCCTGACGGGCGGGTCGGGCAGGGACGCCCGGCGCGGGCGGGTCGGGCGGACACGGCCGGGCGTGGCGTGGAAGCGATCGGGCGGGCTCTCCAGCGAGCGCGCAGGAGGACCCTGATAAGGGGAGGTCCAGGCGGGCGGACGCTCACGGGCGGGTCGGGCAGACGGGGCGGGTGGACCGTGCCGGGCGGGTCGGGCGAACCCTAACGGGCGTGTCGGGCGCGCGGGATGCTCAAGCAGGCGGGTGAGTTTCCTACGAACGCGTGGACCCGACACCCTGGGCCCGGCTCTGACCACCAGGCCCCAGGCACGACTATTGCTCCTTAGTGTCGTGCTGATCGTCCTCCCACGTGTCCTGCTCTCGGTGAGGATGAGGTGGTGGGTAGGACAAGGATCAGCAGTAGTAGCCTCTAGATCAACATCGCCATCAATATGATGATCCATCACACAATTAACATCGTCACCTTCCTCGCTCTCGCTTCTCTGGAGGTCCAGGAAGTCTGGGGGGCCTGATGGGTCGGGGAAGTCTGGGAAGCCTGGGGTGTCGGGGATTCCGGGAAGCCAGGGGGTTCGGAAGAGTCCAGGAAGTCCGCCTGGAGTCCTCGGAGTTCTGGGGAGTCCAAAATCCAATTGTGCACGCGTCCATGGCACGGCGCAATAACCGGTGGCACAAAAGGAACTTATTCGAAGCATCTGGGGTCACCAGTGACCCGTCCCTGGGGCCTAACTGGAAAGCGTGGGGACCAGATCGACGAGGCTGCGATGCCGCACAGGGCCGAATGGAGCCTGTGCCGTTGCTGGCCTCCATCCCTCCCCCTGTTTACTCCCTTGCTCCCTCCCTCCCTCCACTTCTCTTCTCCTCCTTTCCTATCGCGGGTGGGTCGCTCGCCCCCTGGCCGAAACCGTGTTTTCCTCGCAGCCCGGCCCGCTCATCGCGGAACTCTTCTGCGTCTGAACGCCCTTCCCCTCCTTCCCTCGCGCGGCCGCCCTCGTCTTCCTCTCTCCCTCTTGCGCGCCGGACAATTTGCCCATCGGTTGCCCCGATTAGCCCCGCGCTGGTGCGGACTGCCTCTGCCTCGCCGCCGGCGAAAACCAGACTTTCTCGCTGCGTGGACCCCCCTCCAGGTGGTCTGGGCCTCTTTATCCCCTTGGCCGGCTCGTCATCCCCCTGGGGCCGCGCGCAAGGGAGGACCACGGCAGCCAGGAGCCCCTCTCGTCGTGGCCGTGCCACGACCCGAGGAGGAGAAGGATGAGGAGGAGGAGAAGGATGAGGAGGAGTAGGAGGAGGAGCAGGAGGAGGAGGAGGAACAACAGGAGGAGGAAGAGCAGGAGGAGGAGGAGAAGGAGGAGGAGGAGGAGGAGGAGGAGCAGGACGAGGAGGAGGAGGAGGAGGAGGGGCGCACTCAAGGAAGCAAGGGCGGCGGGGCCTGCCCGCCCACCAGGAGGCAGCACCGCAACCCCGTGAACCGCCCGAGCTGCCTCGCGCGCGCTTGCCGCGGGCGCGCCCAGCCGAGGAGCGATGAAGGCACGCGGGGAAGCACGCGGCTGGGGCGCGGCGTTCGTTGCCCGAGCCGGTCGGGTCGGCTACGGCAGGGGGAAGCAATCTGTGGACACTCCCCCGCTCCCCCTAAACTCAAAGTTGGCACGCGCGGGGGAGACTGCGCGGTCGAAGTGGAGTGCACCAGAGCCGCCGCCAGCTTTGAACATTGGGGGGAAGGGGAGGCTTTGACCGATGACTGTGCAGTCGAAATTGAATTCATCAGAGTCCCACCAGCCCTCTGGGCGTCGGTGGTTTAGGGAGTTTCCTCTTCCACCCCTCCTTCTTCCCCTTCGGGGAAGGGTTTACCCCTCCCCCTACCCCCTCCCCTGGATCTGGACGGGGGGTTTCGCGAGGTGTCATGGCGTCCCAAACGGCCTCGGCGAGGAAACGAAAATCATTGGTTTTACCATGGTTTTGGCCCCATTTTGGCCTCCTGAGGGGGAGGCCCTAATTCAATCTCCCCTCTTGTTTGGTCGATCTCCTCCAAAATGGCCCCAAAAAGCGCCAAGAAGGCCCCCAGATGTCCCAAGATGGCCCCAAGAGGCCCCCAAGAGGCCCCAGGAGGCCCCCAAGAGGCCCCAAGAGACCCCCCAGAGGCACCCACGATGCTCCAAGAGGCCTCGGCGAGAATGCCAAATCATTCATTTTACGAACGTTTTAGCCACATGTTGGCCTCTTGGGGGGGGGCACTGATTAAAATGACCCCAAAAGCGCCTGGGAGAGCCCAGTATGACCTCCAAGATGGCTCAAGATATCCAAAGATGTCTCAAAATGGCTTCCTCTGTGTGCTGCCCACTTCCCTGATCGAGGCAATTCCTCTGGGCATCGTTTCGGATGGGCTGGTGTTTTTTTGTCGCAACCGCAGACGAAGGCGCCAGCGGCGAGTCGAATCAGCTCGGGCTACGAACGGAACTAATTGCCGGCGCGCGCAGCTGGTGGAGATTTTTTTTTGATCGGCGGCTCCAAGGACGATTCCAGAGAGCGGGTCGAGCAAGCTAGGGGCGGCAAGCAAGATGATTGCCAGCGGAAGCCAAAGGCCAACGCCGGAATGCACGTGCGAGGAACAAAATGAACCTAATTAGGAAGCAGACACGAAGGCCGGCGGAAGGTCGCACAATGGCGCCAGCTTCCACGGCACGGGCCGGCGCGAAGGCAGAGACACTGCGGGCAGCACGGGGCCCCAGAAGGCGTACCGCCAAACGCGGACGGGCGAGGCAGAGGCAGGCAGGCGCAGGAAAAGGGGGGGGGGAGAGAGGGGCGGGAAAAGGGGGAGAGAGGGACAGGGGGGCAAAGGGAACCTCACTCACAGAGCACCTCATGCGCTCGAAGACAGGTCGTCACTGAACCAGGCGTCAGTGGTCTTGTCGTGAGTCCCGAGTGGCAACTTCCTTGCGTCCGTGGACGGGGGGGGCGTCGCGTGGGACCACGGCGGCACTACCCACCGGCGTTCAGAGGCCCCGCCTGGGGGGGACTGCGGGCAGGTGTGCACCACCTGAACTCCGCAGAAGGGCAGGGCGTCGTTGGCGTCCGCGAGCGACAAATCCTACTAGAGTAAGGGGCCGATGTCGCTGGCATAGCCGGATGCCGGAGAACGCCTGCCAAGAGGAAGCAAGGCCCTGTCAAAGGATGCGCCACTTGTACAGGAAGCCAGCCTCCACGGCCCACCTGCCAGTGCCCCATCGGGCGCACCCTGCCGCGTGGAAGGAGTGACCACCTCGGAGCGTGCGCGAAGACGTGGCACTGCTGGGGGGAAGCCGACTGGCGTGCTCAGCACCTCAGCGTGCGTGGAGGAGGGGGGGGGGGGAGGCGCAGCCGATAGCCGCAAATCAGGTGAATACTGGAGGAAGGAGAAGCGCAGGTGGGCCAGGCGACACAGATTGCCAAGGACCCAACAGAGCGTTGCCAGGGGCGTGTCTGCGGGGAAGGTCGTCGGCGTCATGCAGCGGGACGGGCCCGTCGTGGAAAGGCTGGGCCTGCCAAAGAATGAACCGCTTGTGCAGGAGTGTGCCTTGCCTGGGCCCAACCGCAGGTGGTGGTGGAAGCGGGTAGGCGCGCGTGTGCGCACCAAGCCGCGGCCACGGGTGACCGTTCTCCGTCGCAGGAGCTGGGGGGACAACCTTCACAGCAGTGGGCCGGGCCCGCCGTGGGAAGGAGGAACCTGCCAAAGGATGTACCACTTGTGCAGGACTGCGGCGTCATCAGTGGCTGTTCTCCCGTATGGGCCTCAGTAAGGGCCGGCGAATGGCTGCGTTGTCCTGTGTCTGGATGGCTGTCCCGTGGTCTCCCTGCTGTGAGTGTGGCTCAGTCAGAGGACGGCTGACGGACGGATTGTCCAGAGGGGATGCTCCGCGGTTTCCGCAGCCCCCGTCGCTTCCGCCGTGACTTCCCGCACCTTTCTTCTGGCCTGTTGTCACTGTTGGAGGGGGGAGTCGTTAGTGTGACTGGTCGGAGTGTGGTCGTCTGTCGTTGCCGTCAAGGTCGACATCGTGTCGTGCACGTGGTCGTGGTCGTCGTCGTCGTCGTCAAGAGGACCCACCAGCGTGTTGCAAGAGTGGTTCACCTGATGGGGGGAAGGTGCCCGCCACGCAGAGGACCCAACGGAGTGTTGCAAGAGTGGTGCACTTGCAGGGGGGAAGGTGCCCGCCCGGCGGGGAGGAACGACTCCACCGGACCGCGGCCAGCATTGTGGAAGTGCGGAAAAGGTAGAGGGACAACCCGCAGTGATCTCCCTGCTGTGAGTGTGGCTCAGCCAGAGGACTGCTGACGGACTGACTGTCCAGAAGGGGATGCTCCGCGGCTTCCGCAGCCTCCGCCGCTTCCGCTGTGACATTCCGCTCCGATCCTCTGGCCTGTTGCACTGTTGGAGGGGGGGTCGTAAGTGCGACAGGTCGGAATATGGTCGTCTGTCGTTTGTGGTCGCCGTCAGGGTCGACGTCGCGGTCGTGCTCGTGGTCTAGAGGACCCAACAGCGTGTTGCAAGAGTGCCCGAAGGGGGGAAGGTGCCCGCCACGCAGAAGGCCCAACCGAGCGTTCCAAGAGTGGTGCACTACAGCCCGACTGGCATATGGTAATCCCGCGGCAGTGACCATAGAGGACCCACCAGCGTGTTGCAAGAGTGGTTCACCTGATGGGGGGGAGGTGCCCGCCAGACGCGAGTATTGGACAGAGGGGGGAAAAAGAGAACCCAACAGAGAGCGAAGCAAGAGTGGGACAAGAGGACCAAGTGTGAGAGAAGGGTGTCAGCCCGTTGGGGGGGACAGTGCCAAGTGAGCCGGGCGCCGCCGACCCAGGTGCAGCTGCCACTGCCGGGTCCAGTCGACGTTGAGGCCCAGCGCGTCGCTGAGGACCCGTACGTCGTACTTGTGGCTGCGGAAGGACTCCAGGAAGAAGTGCCAGGTTTGCGGGTCGTGCCGAAGCGGGTCGAGCGCGCCCTTGCTGCCGGGCACAGACTGCCGCTTGGCGATAGCGTGCCAGGTGCCAGTGAACATCGATCCTAGTGTGACTTGGAATCGTCGTATCGCTTCGCCGGGCGTCTCCCCGGGGAGGTCCCATTGGATGTTGTTGATTCCTGTTTTGTACAGCTGCTGCCCCGTGTGGGGGTCTTTGGGCTCTGGCCATTGCCGCGGGTCGGGCCTCTGGTGTGGCCGTGTGTCCTGGCCGCAAGTTTCCACCGCAAGGGCCTCGCTGCCCTGGCTGGGGGGCTCGCGATCTGCTCGCGACAGCTCCAGCTGCACGCCTGGCAGGACTTTGTGGGGAAATGCAGGCCTCAAGGTTGGCCGCCAGGCTGGCGCGATGCGGGGGGAACTGCTCACAATGGGGAGGCCTGTGCCAGGATGGGAGTTGTGCCCATGTCCTGCAGTAAGAAGTGCCCTGCGCAGTACTGTGCGTCCGCGTACAGTGGCCCGAGTCGTCTGCCTCAGCCTCAGCCTGGTGATGCTCTCCTTGCACGGCGCGGGGGGAACATGGCACAACCACGTCGTTGTCGGCGTCTACGTCGTTGACGTCGGCGTCGGCGTCGTCGGCGTCGGCGTCGGCGTCGTCGTCGGCTTCGGCGTCGGCGTCGGCTTCGCCTGTGCCAAGATGTGGGTTGTGCCCATGTCCTGCTGCGGGAGTGCCCTGCGCAGAAGGAGGAGGAGGAGGAGGAGGAGGAGGAGGAGGAGGAGGAGGAGGAGGAGGAGGAGGAGAGGAGGAGGCGCAGCCGATAGCCGCAAGATCAGGTAAATTGAAGGAGGGGAGGGAGGGGTCGGCGATGTGAGTGTGCATGGGGCAGGTCGACTCCTCAGTGGTAGCACTTTCCGCGTGGGCCTGTGGAGGGTCTTCTGTCACCACAGGCGGGGGGATTGCGTTGCCTCCCTCTATGGAAACAGCTCGATCTTCGTCTGGCAATCCTGCTGGTGGAGATTCGCGAAGCGTCAAAAATTCATCAGAGCCACCGCCAACTTTGAGCATTGGGGGGAGGGGGAGGCGTTGACCGACGAATGTGGCATGCGTGTTCGCTAGCCTCTTCCGAAGCCTGTGCCTGGGGAGCCGGGCTGTCCGCCTCCCCCAGACATCCGCCCAGGGGGGCGGGCCATCTGGGGAGGCGGCTCACCTGGAGGGGGGGGCGGGCTATCTGGAGGGGGGGGGCGGGCCGCCCGGAGAGGCGGACTATCTGGGGCGCGGGCTGTCTGGCCCGCCTGGGACGGAGGAAGGGGGGTGTAGCAACGGGGGGGTCAGCGACTCGGCTGGCGTAGCCGGCTCTCCCGGCGCCGGAGGCGCCGAGGCACAGGGAGGACGACGGCCGCGGCGGAGCCGAAGCCAGCGGCACGCGGCAGATCTCCCCCCTCCCTCCTTTCCCTGCCCCCCCATGTTGGGGAACCGAACTCTATACACCGACGCTTGTTCCGGCCCTGCACCGAAATTCGCACAAGAAGGCGGACCCTGGTGTATACGGGACCCCGGTGTATACATTCTTCGCTGGCTCCTGGGCAGCGGAACAACCAGCATACGCCACACCGCCCCGACGCCCTCCCCTAACCCTCAAGAGAGTCCTGGGACTGAGGAACAGCCTGCTCCTCCTCCTCCTCCTCCTCCTCCTCCTCCTCCTCCTCCTCCTCCTCCCTCCTCCTCCTCCTCCTCCTCCTCACTCCTCCTCCTCCTCCTCCTCCTCCTCCTCCTCCTCCTCCTCCTCCTCTCCTCCTCCTCCTCCTCCTCCTCCTCCTCCTCCTCCTCCTCCCTCCTCCTCCTCCTCCTCCTCCTCCTCCTCCTCCTCCTCCTCCCTCCTCCTCCTCCTCCTCCTCCTCCTCCTCCTCCTCCTCTCCCCTCCTCCTCCTCCTCCTCCTCCTCCTCCTCCTCCTCCTCCTCCTCTCTCCTCCTCCTCCTCCTCCTCCTCTCCTCCTCCTCCTCCTCCTCCTCCCTCCTCCTCCTCCTCCTCCTCCTCCTCCTCCTCCTCCTCCTCCTCTCCTCCTCCTCCTCCTCTCCTCCTCCTCCTCCTCCTCCTCCTCCTCCTCCTCTCCTCCTCCTCCTCCTCCGCCACCGGCAATGTCCATGTCCCAGTTGCCCGACGTGCGGTCCGATCCGAGCGCCTGCGCGCCTCCACCCCGCGCCGGGGCTGCCGCCCCGGCGGCGGCACTCGCGGGCTAAGGAGGGGGGGGAGGAGGAGGGAGGAGGAGGAGGAGGAGGGAGGAGGAGGAGGAGGAGGAGGAGGAGGAGAGGAGGAGGAGAGGAGGAGGAGGAGGAGGAGGAGGAGGAGGAGGAGGAGGAGGAGGAGGAGGAGGAGGAGGAGGAGAGGAGGAGGAGGAGGAGGAGGAGGAGGAGGAGGAGGAGGAGGAGGAGGAGGAGAGGAGGAGGAGGAGGAGGAGGAGGAGGAGGAGGAGGAGAGGAGGAGGAGGAGGAGGAGGAGGAGGAGGAGGAGGGAGGAGGAGAGAGAGGGAGGGAGGGGAGGGGAGGAGGGAGGGAGGAGGGAGGGAGGAGGGAGGGGAGGGGAGGGAGGGAGGGAGGGAGGGAGGAGGGAGGAGGGAGGAGGGAGGAGGGAGGAGGGGCGGGCGAGGGCACGCGGTCTGGGGAGCGGCGCGGCGCCCGCCTCGGCAGGTTGCGAGATTCCAGGCCCCCCCCCCCTGGCGGCAGCTCCCTCCTCCTCCCGCTCCTCCTCCGCCCTTCTCCTCCTCGTCATCCTCGTCGTGCTCCTCCTCCTGGTCCTCCCCCTCCTCCTCGCCCTCCTCCAGCCTCCTCGTCGTCGTCGACGTCGTCGTCGTCGTCGTCGGACGGCGGGGGGGCTATGCACCGATTCTCACCAGGTCCATCCTGGGCCGAGGGGTCGGTGCATACGCGCATCCGCCTTCCTCGGAGAGAGGGAGAGAGAGAGAGAGAGAGAGGGAAGCATGGGCGAACGAGACAAGACCGAAATACAAACTTTCGGAGGTCCACGCGGATCTCTTAGATCGATGCTACCCCCCTCCTTTTGGCACGCCCATGCCCAACACCGTCAGCGGCCGCTGTTGGGCAAACGACTTTCTGCCTCGAACGGACAACGTCTGCGGAGACGCTGGCAGCGAATCCGGTTCAGAATGGGCAAGAACTTTGGTATGGAGGAAGCGGGCCCTGACGGAAACGGCTTCTGGACCCCAGGATCTTCCACCCAAGACCAGCTCTTGGTCCTGAGCTGACCTCTGACAATCCCTAGGCCCTGGGAAGGCCCGGGGGCCCGAAAACGGCGGAAAACCTCAGGTCTAGTTTCACTCAGAACCCGTTTGTCTGCATGACGAGAGCGGCTGTCGGTTTTCGTGCCCATTCTTTTGGTACGTACCCATCTCGATCCTCCAGGTCCTTCCAATGTCTCCCAGATTCTTTCGCTGGATTCCTTGTGTTTTATTTTGAATTCGACGTTCGATTTCCCGGGCCTCCTGGGACTCCTCGTGGCCACGGCTGGAGCCGCCACTTCGGCTCTCTGGCCAACCGGCATCAGGACAGGTCTGGCCGTGGACCTCCTGAGGGATGTGGTCATCGCGGCCTGCCCCACGCTCGCGACAACTTATATTTACTGCTCCTTCCCGACAACTTCTCGCAGACCAAAGTGTGGACGCCCCTCAAGGCTGCCTCGCGGTCCTCTGCCAAGCGCTGGGATCTGCAGAATCCGGCTTGCCGTTTGAGCCACCGGGCTAGCCTGAACTCTTCCTCGTCGGCGACCTTGCACTGTGTCGGCAACCTGCCGTGCGCTTCCAGGAACCCCTCCAACTGCTGCAGCCAACACTGCCAGTCCTGCTGCCGCCGCTCTCCCGATAACTTCTCGCAGACCAAGGTGTGGACGCCCCTCAGGGCTGCCTTGCGGTCCTCTGCCAGGCGCTGGGATCTGAAGAGTCTGGCTTGCTTGTCGAGCCACTGGGCTAACCTGAACTCTTCCTCGTCGGCGACCTTGCCGTGTGTCGGCAACCTGTCATGGACCTCTAGGAACTTCTCCAACTCCTGCAGCCAAGAATCCCAGTCCTTCTGCCGCCGCCCGCCCGACAACTTCTCGCAGACCAAGGTGTGGACGCCCCTCAAGGCTGCCTCGCGGTCCTCTGCCAGGCGCTGGGATCCGAAGAGTGAGAGTTGCGCGTTGAGCCACTGGGCTATCCTTAGCTCTTTCTCGTCGGCGACCTTGCCGTGTGTTGGCAACCTGCCGTGCGCCTCCAGGAACTCCTCCAACTGCTGCAGCCAAGAATGCCAGTCCTGCTGCGGCCGCTCTCCCGACAACCTCTCGCAGACCAAGGTGTGGACGCCCTTCAGGGCTGCCTCGCGGTCCTCTGCCAGGCGCTGGGATCTGAAGAATCTGGCTTGCCGTTCGAGCCACTGGGCTAGCCTGAACTCTTCCTCGTCGACGACCTTGCTTTTAGTCGGCAGCCTGCCGTGGGCCTCCAGGAACTCCTCCAACTGCTGAAGCCAGGACTGCCAGTCTTGGTGCCGCTCTCCCGACAACCTCTTGCAGACCAAAGTGTGGACGCCCCTCAAGGCTGCCTCGCGGTCCTCTGCCAGGCGCTGGGATCTGAAGAGTCCGGCTTGCCGTTTGAGCCAATTGGCTAGCCTGAGCTCTTCCTCGTCGGCGACCGTGCCCTGTGTCGGCAACCTGCCGTGGGCCTTCAGGAACACGCACAACTGATGCAATCTTGACTGCCACTGGCAGCCCGATCTAGACAACGCTTGCAAGGAAGTTCGTACGCGATGCTCCAAATCCTGAATCCCATTGCCCTGATGATCTGTGCATATTCGGGTGTCAAACAAAGAAATGCGACTGCTACACCCGAGCGTCAACTCTGATCTGAAACGGCAATCTGCTGACGCCAGGGTGGCCACGAAGCGTTCCAATTCACTGCTGGCCTTTTGCTGTGAAATAGCACGTTGTGACCGCGACGCCAGAACATCCCGCACATCACTCGTGGCCTCAGCTTGCAGTGCCAGGCTCTTGCGCTCCTTTTCCGCGCTGCCTGACTCCGCGCGATACCGCCTCTCATCTGCCAAGTATGGCGACGGTAGAGGCGCGCTGGACAGCGTTGGGTGCCTAGAGCTCGCGGCGCGGCGAATAGAGCTGGTGGCAGAAGGTGTTGACTTGGACACAGCGGTGCCCACGGACGGAGCGTTGCCGAGCGCCTCGGCCTCTGTTTCTGCGGGGTCACCGTGGGCTTCCCCGTGCGCGTCTTGGGTGCCGAGCGGCTGCTCCTGGCCACTGTGGCGAGGTGTCACCGCTGGAAGGATAACATGCGCCAGCGGCTTGCTGGGGTGCAATCTAAGGACTCGGCCCACGGCTTGCACAATGCTGACGTAGCTGCGCCGGGGCTGCACGAACAAACACGTATCGGCGCTCCCAATGTTAATCCCCTCGCCCAGAACCTGCACCGTCACAAGCACGTGGGCAGGACCCTGAAGAGGGCGGGAGAATGCTTTCAACACTCGCTGGCGCTCCGCGCGTGGAGTCTCGCCGTTAATGTGCCAGGCAACCAGTCCAAGCTTCGCCACCTCGTTCTTGAAGAGGAGAGCCTCGTCTATCGAATTGCAGTATGCAAGGACGCGCCGGAAATGCCCCACCTTCGTAAGGAGCAGGCCCGCGAGAGCAGCGAACGTAGTCTCCTCATCATCCACCACTGGCACAACCAAGTCGTAATCACACAACACACCATCATCGATCGCCTGGCCCATTCCATAAGAGTGGTCGGGACATGCCTTATGCGTTGCTGAGAAAAAATCCGCCGACCCTGTCGGCGTGTGCGAGCGGGTTTGTCTGCTCGAGTCGTCGTCTCCGTCAGTCGTCGTCTGTGTCGCCCCCTTTCCCTGCGCCCTCCTCAAGCCTGTCAGCGAAAGAACATCTCGCAATGTCGTAATCGAACCGAAGGGAAGCCCCTTCCCTTTGATCCCTCCCCTGTCGGGTGTGGTCAGATACGCGCCCCCCCCCTGGTGGTCGCGGGGCTGCAAAAAGTACCAAAACAAGCCGAGAGTGCCCCAAGAGACTCCTCCGAGACGGCTCTGGGTCGCGGGGCTGCAGAAAGTACTAAAACAAGCCAAGAGTGCCCCAAGAGGCCCCCGAGACGGTCCCAGAGGGCCCCCAATCACCAAGCGATCGGTCCAAAACGCCTTCACGCTCCCAGACCGCCCAGGAGACCTCCAAGACGCCCCGGGAGGCCTCCTAAGGCACTCCCGAGAAGGCCCCAAGAGGCAAACATCATTAATTTTCCTTAGGTTTTTGACACATTTCGGCGTTCTCGCCTTGTCCGCTTCCCGCCGCTCCAAGACGGCCAAAGGGGGCCTCAAGATCGCCCCGAGACGGCCCAAGAAGCTTCCAAGAGCGCTCCGAAACATCACAAGAGAACCCCCAAGACAGCCCCAAACGCCCCCAAGACGGCCCAAGTGGCCCCCAAGAAGGTTCCAAGAGCGTGCCTTGACGAGGAACCCGAACGGACATTTCGGGCCCTCGGCCCCGAGAAGCTCCCAGGAGGCCCTGAGAGGTTCCCAAGAGGCCCCAAGAAGCCCACAAGATGCCCCCAGGACGCCCGAAAAGGCCCCCAAGAGGCTGCCAATAGGCTCCCAAGAGACCCCAAAATTCCTCCCCATAGACCCCCGAGATCCTTCCCAAGAGAACCCGAGAAGCATCCCAGATGACTCGGGCCCACGTTAGCGTTGTCGTCGTCGCTGCCGCCACCGCCGCCGTCGTCGTCGACGTCCCCCTTCTGGGTCAGCGGCACCGGCCAGAAGGCCTTCGCAATATGTATTGTCGCCCTTCGGGAACATCGGCGGCAAAGGATGATGAGCCTCGTCGACAAATATATCAGAAAAGTGGATGTTTCCCAGGAGGTGCACAGAGTCGGTCACACTAATGTATCCTGGCGCATCCCACGCGATCTTCGTGTTATACCTGGTCCCAACGGGGCAGAATTCAGGAAATGTCGCAATATGCTGCCAGAGCAGAGCGAGGGACGGGACCGACACCAGGACGCGGCCTGAAGCAGTATCGGCCAGTCTTCGCATCACAAGCGTCTTGCCCGTGCCGCATGCCATCTCGATGATGCGGGCTCCAGCCCTGCAGGCACGGATGCAATCTCGCTGACATGGTCTGAGCGGGGCAGCCGCTAGGCAGTCCCGCTGAGGCGGTGGGAGCGCTGCTGCAGTGCTGGACAGTAGCTCATCGATGACAGTGCTCGGCAAAACGTCGTGCCTCACGCCAACAGACTCAACGACCATTGCTGCGCCGCTGGTCAGGCGGGAGGTCTCGGACGTCGCCAGGATGATCTCGGACGCCCTGAACACGTTCTGCGCCGTGCATATGAAGTGGGTGACGTCCTTCGTCTGCACGGTGCCGTTGCAGCACTTGCACTGCACCGCCCGCTCCCCGTCCAGGCTCACCAGGTCCACGCCGATGTCCCTGCGCGTCAGGCTCCTCGGAGCCAGCCACCAGGGCGGCAGCTCCTTCACTGGCACGGCGTCGTACCGCAGCGCCGCCGCCCACTCGAGGCGCTGCCAGGGCGCCAGGTGCGGCCACCGCAGCGCCTCCACGGCGAGCTCGCGGATGCCCGCCATGTAGTCGGCGTGCCGCTGCTCGCCCCCCTCCCTCGGCGGCCGCCGCCCGCCGCCGCCGGGCGCCGCCGCCCGGCCGGCGCCCGCCCGCGCGCGACCGCCGCGGCCCGCGGGCGCCCGGCCGACGAGGCCCGCGCAGAGCGCGCCGGCACGCCGCCCGGGCCGCGCCACAGCGCGCGGCACGCGGCGCCCAGCAGCAGGCAGGCGCGCCAGGGCGCCCCGCGGCGGCCACGCCGGCGGCGAGGGCGCGGGGGCGCCATGGGCGGGCCCGGGGCGCGGGCGAGGCCGCGCGGAGGCGGAGGCGCGCTCGGGCCAGGGACGGCTCGAGCCACCACGGCCACGGACGCCGGCTTCCTGCGGCCTCGTGCCCGCGGCCGCCCGGGGCTCGCGCGCGGGAGCGGGCCTGGAGCCGCGCGCGTCCGCCCCCCCCTGTGTGTCGCGGCCCCGTCGGCAGCGCCCCCGGTGGAGAGCAGCGGGAGCGGGAAGCAGGGGGGCCAACTCCTGAGGAACAGAGGGAGCCCGAGATCCGGACGTGTTGCTATCTTCTCGCACTGGGTGCTTTCGCCAAATTTCGGGCCCCGGGGCCCTCACATATCTATCGGGCTCGAAACATGCAGGAGGAAGATCCGGTCTGGGGCTCCCGTCGTGCTTTTCCGCAGTGCTCTATTTTTGTCGCAACGTCGGGCCTCAATGGTGGGAGGGAGGGAGGGAGGGAGGGGCGTCAAGGGGACAACAAAGTGGAAGCTCTTCGTCTTCGACCCCGCGTTCGCCCAACCCCCTTCCCCCAATTTCAAAGGTGGCTTCGGCCTCCCGGAAGCCCTTGGGGTTCCACTTTTCTTGTCCTCTCACGCCTGTGCTGCTGGCTGCTTGGGGCCAACTTTGAAATGGGGGGAGGGGGGAGCGCGGTGTCAAGGGTTCCACTCTTTTGTCCATCTACGGGAGGGCGGGAGGGCGAACCCCCTTTATCCAAGCGCCCCTCGGCAGAGACGACCTGGGGCCAGTCCCCCGCAGGGCGCAGGGGCCCGCAGGAGTTGGGGCCGCGAGGCCCTCTCGGACCGAAGGAGAAGGCATTGCGCCAGTCGGTTCGGCAAGGTGTTTTCTTATCATGTTTTTGGCTGCTACATGCCACCTCACCTCCAGAGGAGATGTCAGGCCCCCACCGGGGAGAATGGGCCGGAGGCTGGCAGGGAAAAGGGTTCATCCCTGATCCTGCCAACAAGTTGAGCGGCGTGGGGGATGCTCTCACCCCCACACTCCCGCAAATGGACTGGGAGGCGCCCGAAACCCAGACCCCCGACGTCATGATTTTTTCATGACGCGACCCCCAGAGGTCCACACCCATTCCCCAGGACCGGTTTTTCATCCCGAGTCGTTTTTTGACGGTCCCGAGGCCCGGTGAGGGCCCTCAGAGGCTGAAAATAGCGAAACACCTCCCGTCGTGATTTTTTCACGACTCGAGGAGGTCTGAGCTCCCGCAAATGGACTGGGAGGCGCCCGAGATGTGGATGGGAACCACAGGCCCACACCTCGCGGCAGGGCCGGCCGGCATGGGGGCGACGGGGAGGAGGAGGAGGAGGAGGAGGAGGAGGAGGAGGAGGAGGAGGAGGAGGAGGAGGAGGAGGAGGAGGAGGGGGAGGAGGAGGGGGAGGAGGAGGGGGAGGAGGAGGAGGAGGAGGAGGAGGAGGGGAGGAGGAGGAGGAGTCGCAGGACCAGTGGCAACGCACACCGACCGACAGGGCCTCCTCGCCACAGGCCCGACCCGAGGGCACCGCCACGGGGCACGGGGCGCCGAGGGCGCCCCGAGAGAGGGGGGCGTCCGCGAGGGAGGCTCGCAAAGATCGTGGCCCTATAGCCGAGGGCGCGGACGGGGGGGGGGGGGGGGAGGCGAGGGACGCCCTGGAAAGGGAAAGAGGGGGCCAGGAGATACGGGGGGGGGGAGGCGAGGGACACCCTGGAGAGAGAAGGAGGGGGCCAGGAGATCTGGGAGACACCCTGGCACGATGGGGGGGAGGCGAGGGACGCCTTGGAAAGAGGAGGAGGGGGCCAGGAGATCTGGGAGACACCCTGGCACGATGGGGGGGAGGCGAGGGACGCCCTGGAAAGAGAAAGAGGGGGCCAGGAGATCTGGGATTTGGACACCCGAAATGGGTACCGAAAGAATGGGTACCATGCCCAACAACAAATGTTGTCCCAAACCAACGGCGGCCGCTGTTGGGCAGGCGGCCTTCTGTCTCGAATGGACACAGGCCGCGGCGGCGTGGACAGCGAATCCCGTTCAGAATGAACAGGAACTGCTGTTGGGCATCGTACCCATTCTTTCCGTGCCCATCTCGGGCGTCCAGATGGGAGACACCCTGGCACGATGTTCCCCCCCCCCCCGTGGCCATCACCCCCCTCGGGGCGGGCCGCCCCCGAGTGGGGGGAGGCCTCGGCGAGGTCGAGCCCGATGTTCACCCCCCCCGTGGCCATCACCCCCCTCGGGGCGGGCCGCCCCCGAGGGGGGGAGGCCTCGGCGAGGCCGAGCCCGAGGCCCCCGCCGCGCCTGGACACGGCGGCTTCCTGGGCGAGCGCGGCGGAGGGAGCCCCCCAACCCCCCCAGGGCTGCCGCCCGGAGGGGCTCCCCGGCGGCGGGGTGCCAGGTCCCATCTTGGGGCCTACGCGCGCGGCCGCGGCGGGGGACCCGGACCCCCTCGCGTCGTGAAAAAATCACGCAAGGAGGTTTTTCGCCATTTTCCGCCTCTGGGGGCCCCTGCCGGGCCTCGGGACCGTCAAAAAACGATTCGGGATGAAACACCCGTCCCGGGGAAGGGGTGCAGACCTCCTGGGGTCGACGTTGTGAAAAAGTCACAACGTTGGGGGTCTGGGGAGGGAGAGGAGGGATTACAGTGAAATCTGAGAGTTAAGATGCGCGATAAGGATGCAAGCCCCTTGGGCGACCGTGCTGAAGCTTTTTCGAGCGCGGCGGGCCATCGAAGGGGGTCCGGTTAAGGAAAGCCCGGAGAGGCCAGGATGCAAGGGTCCCCGCGGGAAGGTTCCCTCTCCTGATCATCGGTTTCGACTGCAGGAGAACAAACAGTGACATCAACATCAACTTCCAGAGGTCCGCGCGGGCATCTCGGATCGGCGCTGCCGCCGGGGATGGGGGGGTCCAGCGCCGATCCGAGAAGTCCGCGCGGACCCCAAAGTTTCGGTGCTTATGCCATCGTTGGTTCCACCAAGCTCCCCGGGGCCGTGGCGGAGGGGGAGGAGGAGGAGGAGGAGGAGGAGGAGGAGGAGGAGGAGGAGGAGGAGGAGGAGGAGGAGGAGGAGGAGGAGGAGGAGGAGGAGGAGGAAGAGGAGGAGGGAAGTGGGACGGAGGAGGAGCCACACGCAATGAGTGACCACAGGCAGGAGTGGCCTTCGGGGCGCGGCTCCGGGGGGGGGGGGGGCGCGGGCGGCCCGGGCCCAGGCCCGAGCGCGCAGGCCGTCGCTGCCGCGCGCTCTCCGGCGACCCGGGGGCGCCGCTGGGCCCGCACCAGGACGGCCACCCTGGCAGAGGGCCGCGCCGACGTGCTGTCGACAGGCGGGGCGCGGAGCCAGCTCCGCCCAACTCAGCGGCCTGCGGCCGCCCGGCACACTCGCCGAGGCATGCCGCGGCCGGCGCGGGGGCGGAGCGCCGTGGCCCCTCCCCGCCTCTGCCCTCTCCCTCGCCTCTCGCTCCAGCACCTGCCGGGCAGGGGGGCGAGCGCGCCTTCCGCGCACGGAGAGGGGGACGTCCGCCAGCGAGAGGCTCAAGGAGGGGCGGGGTGGGCTTGAGGTGGCCGGCGACGAGACGGCGACAGGGCGCCCGCGTCCCTTCACCACCGCACCGAGGCTTGGCCAGAAGGGAGGGGCGGGAGGGAGGGCAGAGGGGGGAAAGAGGAGGGAGGGAGGGAGGGAGGGAGGGAGAGGGAGGGAGCCACGCTAGGCGCGCTCGCGCCTCATCTGACGCCTTTTCCCTCCCTCCCCTTCCTTCCCGTGGTGCTGATTTTTCAGTACTATCCGCGGACGCGTGACAGAGCCGACCCTCGACTCCCACAGAAAGACCACTTCGTGGCATGCGCAGTCGGAGAAAGGGGAGTTGTGTGCACAGGAGGAAGAGGTGGCGCCCGAGCAACGGCAGGAAGGGAGGGAGGCGGACAGCGAAGGGGCGTGGCAAGTGGAGGTGGATTTTGTGAATCAGCTGGAGGTTGCAGCAAGGGTGGGTGGCCCAAGGGGGGGGCAGTACTGCTCGTCCTGGATCAAAGCTACAGCGGGAGGCGCGGTAGCGAACTGTACCTATGCAGGTGGCTCCGAAGGAGAGGCGGCCGCGGAGGGAGGAGAGGAGAGGAGGGGAAGAGAGAAAGAGGAGGAGGAGGAGGAGGAGGAGGAGGAGGAGGAGAGGAGGAGGAGGAGGGGAGGAGGAGGAGGAGGAGGAGGAGGAGGAGGAGGAGGAGGAGGAGGGGAGGAGGAGGATTGAGGATGAGGATGAGGATAGGAGGAGGAGAGGAGGAGGAGGAGGAGGAGGAGGAGGAGGAGGAGGAGGAGGAGAGGAGGAGGAGGGAGGAGGAGGAGGAGGAGGAGGAGGAGGAGCGAGGAGGATGGCGAAGGAGAAGGGGAGGAGGAGGAGGAGGAGGAGGAGGAGGAGGCGGAGGCAGAGGAGGAGGAGGAGGAGGAGGAGGAGGAGGAGGAGGAGGAGGAGAGGAGGAGGAGGAGGAGGAGGAGGAGGAGGAGGAGGAGGAGGATGGCGAAGGAGGAGGAGGAGGAGGAGGAGGAGGAGGATGAGGAGGAGGAAGAGGAGGAGGAGAGGAGAGGAGGGGGAAGCCGGCTCAGATTGTGTATGTCTTCCAGGGCGGCGCTGGCGGCCTCAGCCTCGCCGAGTCGCCAGTCGACACGACGTGAACCTACAATACCGCAGCCAAAGCGGACCAGCAAGGCACGCCGTGGCCATCCCAAGCGTCCCAACGGGGCAGGGGGGCATTAATTTTTTGTACGTCGCAGCGCGGCAGAGGCAGTCCGCACGCGCGCTCTGGCAAGCCGGTGACGACATCGCTAATTGTCTGGCGGCAAGAGCGAGCAAGAAGGGGGGATGGGGCGGCCGCGGGGCGGGGGAAGGGAGAGAGGTCGCAAGGGGGGGGCATTACACGCGAACTGGGGCTCCGTCGCCTGGTCGCCCAGCGGTGCCTGAAAGCGATTGCGCGTGCTGCCTAATGCTCCCTCCTCTCTGTGCCACTCGCCCCCACTGCAGCCCTCCGAAGGATGAGGAGGGATGGGAGGCGGGACGTAGGCAGGGAGGCGGGGACGCGGGAGGAGGGGGACGGGGTGGATTGTCGAAGCCGATGCAGGTTAGCTCTGCTTCCCTGTGGTTGCAGTCGGAGTGCGTGCCCACTCCTCGAGCGTACCCGAGGCGACAAGTTCAATGATCATTCCCCCCATAGCAAAGTAGACGGCAAACACGATAGCGGCGGTCTCTGAATCGGAGTGTGCGTCTCACTCCTGCTCCTCCTCCTTCTCCTTCTTCTGCCGTGCGAGTCGTGCACAACGGGCCATCTGTGACCTCGAGTAGGTCCCAGCTGCCGAAACAGCGCGCTGAGTCTTTCGATCGTTTCTATACGAAAAACTGTCGCTCTGACGCGATCCTCTTGCTTTGTCTTGTCTCGTCTCGTCTCGTCTTGTCTTGTCTCTTCCTCCTCGATGCCCCCGGCTTCCGCGAGCGCGAAATCCCTCCTGCCCCAGGCCCCCGTCCACCAGACGCCTGCAGAACTTTGCGGTCTGCATCGCCAGCTCGCGAGTGGGCCTTACAAGCTTTCCTCGCGATCCTCGTCCTCGTCGTCGTCATGAGAAGAAGGAGTAGAAACGGCAAATACCTGTACCTTCGGAGAACGTCGTGGATTTCGTTGACCGGCGCTGGGTTTCACTCCCCAGCGCGCGGAGCGCGCCAAGAGCTGTGCCGGAGGTACCGCCAAGGGAGGTCCAGCGCCGATCCGATGCATCTGCACGGACCTCCGAACATTTCTGACAGTGCAGCCTTTCTTCGAGCCGTCCTTCCCACCTCCGCCTCGTCCGCCGGGCCAAAAAGCACGGCCTGCTGCGGTCCCGGCGTGGCCGAGCAGGAGGCTTCCGCCAGCACCCGGGAGGAGTCCCGCCGACCGAGTGCCGGTGGAGCGCCTCGGTTCGAGTCGGTGGATGGATCTGAAGCAAGGGCTTCGCGCTTCGCGCTTCGCGCTGCGCGAAGCGCGAATAACTTCGCGCTCTCGCGCCGCCCTCCCAAAGGGAGAATAGGAGGACGAGGAGGAGGGGGAGAAGGAACGAGGACCGCGAAGCGCGAAGCGCGAATAACTTCGCGCCCTCGAGGGAGCCCTTGGCCGGGCCCTGGGACACACAAATCCGCCGACCCCGTCGGCGTGTGCGAGGGGCTTGGCTGTTCGAGTCGTCGTCTCCGTCGGTCGTCGCCTTCGTCGTCCCCTTTCCCTGCAGCTTCCTTCTCAAGCTCGTGGGCGAGAGAAAAATCTAGCAGTGTCGTAATCGAGTCGAAGGGAAGCCCCTTCCCTTCGATCCCTTCCCCAGGGGGGCGGGGGGGGTCCCGAGGGGGGGTGGGGGGGGGGGTCCCGGGGAGGGTGG
>CAUYUJ010006318.1:23255-54504 GCA_963575745.1 Prorocentrum cordatum | reverse complement strand
CATCATCATCATCATCATCATCATCATCATCATCATCATCATCATCATCATCATCATCATCATCATCATCATCATCATCATCATCATCATCATCATCATCATCATCATCATCATCATCATCATCATCATCATCATCCCCCCGAAGCAACGACGAAGCAGGCCTGGGCGGTTTTGATGTTTTCTTCCAGAGGCGAAAGATCGCGCCAACTACCCTGGTTGACGATTTCCAAGGACGTAAGCGGCAACACCTGCATATGAATGTTCAGGTACTCATGCGAATCCGTACGCCGTGCCCGTCTGGCCCACCCAGAGGAATCATTTGGAATGTTCGGTCCTGGTGACTGGTAGGACTTCCTTGGTGTCCCGATGAACCTAACGAATCCTTCGGATAATCCTTAAGATCATGCCAATCCGTACGCCGAGCCCGTTCGCCAACACACACCCCTCAGGAATCCTTCGGGATACGAAGGAAGTATCAGGAATCCCCAAGGATCCTTCGGATATCGCTCATACTTTATAATTAAATTAAGGCTTCTCAGGGTTATCAGGAATCTGAAGGAAGCCGTCGAATTCCGAAACAATCCCAGGGACCCTTAAAACGTCCCAAAAATCCTACGGGTTTCATTGTATCATTTCAGAACTACTGAATACACTTGAGAACTGCCAGGAACCCGAAGAAAGTCAAAGGGATGCGCAGGAGCTTATGCGAGTCCTGACGCCGAGTGCGTTCGCCCACCGAGCCACCCCCTGAGGAATCCTTCGGAATACAAAAAAAAAAAACAATAATCCTGGGGCATATCAGAGATCCCACGGGATCCTCCAGATTAGGACTTCCTGGCAATCCTAAGGATTGCTGAGTAATTCTTAGAACGTACCCTTATTGCGCATGCGAATCTACATTTCCTCAAATGTTAGTCAGCGTGGCCCCAACACACTGAGCTGTTCCATGGAGGTGTAGGCTTGGTGGTGCAAGCTATGTGGTGCAAGCTATGTGGCGCAGTGTACGTGTTGCAAGCTTGACTACCTACCAGACCACCCCAACCCAACCCGAAGACCCGGATTTCGGGTTGGGGGGGGTATGGGTTCCATACGCGTTTTTGCGATGTTCCCCGACCCCCCCCAACTGGAAATGGAGGGCAAATTGGGGCCTTCGGGTTGGGTTGGGGTGGTTTGGTGGGCGGTGAAGCTGGAGGCGGCAGCGAGGCGGCAACGGACGGCAAAAGGTGGCAACGTGCCGAAAACTTGGCGGACGCCGAAAGCGCGATGGGCGGCAAAGAGGCGGCAACGAGGCGGCAGCGCGGCGAAGCCTCGGCGGACACCCCAAGGCGCGAGGGGCGGCCACGAGAGGCGGCCACGGGGCGGCATCGGGCCCGGCCACGTCACACGAAGCCTCGGCGCACCCCCCCAAAGCGCGGTGGGCGGCAGCGGGGCGGCCGCGGGCGGCGGCGCAGCGAAACCTCGGCGGACCCGCCCCCCCTCTTTTGGGACGCACAGAGACATACTAATAGTATATGTTCTCCTTGGAGGCGCGCGTCCGACCCGAACATGCAGTATACCCGTCTTGTAGCACATCGTTTCCCGAGCGGCGTGGCCAGAAAGCGTCCGCCACGACGCATATGCTGTAAGATTTCTCGGTGTGCGCGTCGCCCTTGGGGGGGCGACGCACATATAGTATAAGTATGTTGGGGTGGTGCCGATCTTTTACCAGCAGCAGCAAGGGCCCGAAACGAAAGCGCCGTCCGGGGAAGAGAGGAAGAGCCCCCGGGCGCAGGCACAGCGCGGTGGGCGGCAGCGGGGCGGCGGCGGGCCGGCCGCGCGGCGCAGGCTCGGCGGCCCCCCCGAGCGCGGCGGGCGGCAACGGGGCGAGGCGGCCACGGACGGCAACGGTGGCGAAACCGCGGCGGGCCCCCCAGGAGGAGGAGGAGGAGGAGGAGGAGGAGGAGGAGGAGGAGGAGCAACACGGGGGGCGGCAGCGGGCGGCGACGCGGCGAAACCCTGGCCCGACCCCCCGAGCGAGCGGCAGCGGGGCGGCCACGAGGCGGCCACGAGGCGGCCACGAGGCGTCGAGGCCGCGGAGCCTCGGCGGGCCCCCCTTCGGATGGGAGGCGACGGGGCGGCCACGGGCGGCGACGCGGCGAAGCGTCGGCGAGCGCCCCCCCTCCGCGCGGACGTCAACGGGGCGGCCACGGGGCGGCCACGAGGCGGCGACGCCGCGAAACCTCGGCGGAGCCCTCAAGTATGCGGCAACGAGGAATCCCTTGGGGCTGCCATAGAATCCCTTAGGGCTGCCTTGGGGATGCTATAGAATCCCTAAGGGATGCTATAGGCTCCCTAAGGGATGCTATAGAATCCCTAAGGGATGCCAGAGAATCCCTGGGGGATGCTATAGGATCCTGAAAGGGATGCTATAGAATCCCCAAGGGAAACCATCCAAAATCTCAGCCGCAAAAGCAAGAGCTCCTGCGTGCAAGCACTGCTTTGGGGCAGAAAAAATCACCAGGAATCCTGAGGACTTCTTACGGATGCCCAGGAAAGCATGCGAATCCGTACGCCTAGCCCGTTCGCCCACGATCAACTCTTCACCCCCCCTGAGGAATCCTTCGGAATACGAAAGAATTCTTCGAAATGCTGGCTAATCCTGAGGTATGTACTTTTTCGGACTTGCTACGGGCCCTCAGGAATTACTCGGAATCCGAGGAAATCCACAGGAATGCTCAAAAACTAATGCGAATCCGCACGCCGAGCCCGTTCGACCCACACTGAACAATCCTTCGGGATACTACGGAATCCATACAAACTCCGGATGATCCTTCGGACTGCCTGAATAAGAGAATAACCCCAGGGAGTCCTCATGGGATCACGAAGATTCTCCAGAATCCGAAGGAATTCATAAGACCTGAGGAACCCGCAGGAACCATTGGGGAATCTAGAATGATCCCAAGGAGTTCCTGCGAATTCTTAGAAATGACTCCGAACCCTTAGGCATCGTTTGGAATCCTATGGAATTCCTGTGAATGCCCGAAAGCTCATCCGCATCTAGACGCCGAGTCCGTTCTCCCACCCACCCACCCACCCACCCGCCCGCCCACCCACCCACCCATCAGCCCACCCTCTGAGGAATCATGCGGGATACTACGGAAACGTATAACAGGACTCCCAATGATACTTAAGATGTCTAAGCTACAGCTAAAATAAAGTTAAGCTGAAGCTAAGATAAAGCTAAGCTAAAGCTAAGGTAAATGTAAGGTAAAGCTAAGCTAAAGCTAAGCTACAGCTAAAATAAAGATCAGCTAAAGCTAAGCTAAAGCTCAGCTAAAGTTCAGCTAAAGTTAAGCTACAGCTAAGCTAGAGCTAAGCTTAAGCTAAGCTAAAGCTAAGCTACAGCTAAGCTAAAGCTAAGCTACAGCTAAGCTACAGCTAAGCTAAAGTTAAGCTACAGTTCAGCTAAAGCTAAGCTAAAGCTAAGATACAGCTAAGCTAAAGTTAAGCTGGAGCTAAGCAAAATCTAAGCAACAGTTAAGCTAAAGCTAAGCTGAAACTAAGCTGAAACTAAGCTACAGCTAAGCTTTAGCTAAGCTGAAGCTAAGCTAAAGCTAAGCTACATCTAAAATAAAGTTAAGCTGAAGCTAATATAAAGCTAAGCTAAAGCTAAGGTAAAGGTAAGGTAAAGCTAAGCTAAAGCTAAGCTAAAGCTAAGCTACAGCTAAAATAAAGCTCAGCTAAAGCTAAGCTAAAGCTCAGCTAAAGCTCAGCTAAAGCTAAGCTACAGCTAAGCTAGAGCTAAGCTACAGCTAAGCTAAAGCTAAGCTACAGCTAAGCTAAAGCTAAGCTACAGCTAAGCTACAGCTAAGCTAAAGTTAAGCTACAGCTCAGCTAAAGCTAAGCTAAAGCTAAGATACAGCTAAGCTAAAGTTAAGCTGGAGCTAAGCTAAAGCTAAGCAAAATCTAAGCAACAGTTAAGCTAAAACTAAGCTGAAACTAAGCTGAAACTAAGCTACAGCTAAGCTACAGCTAAGCTAAAGCTAAGCTAAAGCTAAGCTAAAGCTAAGCTAAAGCTAAGCTAAAGCTAAGCTTAAGCTAAAGCTAAAGCTAAGCTAAAGCTAAGCTTAAGCTAAAGCTAAGCCAAAGCTAAGCTAAAGCTAAGCTAAAGCTGAGCTAAAGCTAAGCTAAAGCTAAAGCTCCCAAGGCACTGGGGGAACCGCGGGGCGGATGCCGGGGGAACCTCCCGGGGCGGGCCCCGTTGCCCGGCCCTTTAAGCTTCCGAGTAAGAACACTTCTAGGCAGAGCCTAGGTAGGGAAATACAACTGAGGTAAGATGAAGCTAGGCTAAGGTAAGATGAAATAAGCTAAGCTAAGATGAGATAAGCAACGCGAAGCTAAGGGAACGTCACTGGGGGAACCGCGGGGCGGATGCCGGGGGAACCGCCCGGGGCGAGCCCCACTGCCCAGCCCTTTAAGCCTAATAGTAAGAACCCTTCTAGGCAGAGCCTAGGTAGGGAATTAGTCAGGGGTCCCCTGGAATTCCTAACCCATCCATTCTTGTCGCACCCCCAGACTTGTCGGTAGGGCCCGCTGGGCGTTTTGCCTGAGACCACCTCACCACGTATGATCCTGAAATGTGTAATTTCTAACAATTTCAAACATGGAGACGGGTGGTTTTCAAAATGTTGCTTTGGTTTTCGAGCCGCGCACATTCGTCGAAAGTTTGGGAGAAGTTCACGGATGGAGGGCGTGCCGTTTTCCAAATGTGGCTCTCGCCTTAGCGCCGCGCACATTCGTCTGAAGACTTTGCAACAGCTTCAAGGATGGAGGGCGGATCCTTTTCAAAATGTAGTTCTCGCCTTAGCGTCACGCACATTCGTCTTGACAGTTTGCAACAGTTTCACGGGTCGTATGGTTGAAGTCCCAGGAATGGTGCTCTGGTTCGATGTAAGACTGCATGGACGCAACAAACACGTGGACTCGCGGCTTTGAAGTCCCAGGAACGGCGTTCTGGTACAAGTTTAGATTGTCAGGAGAGAGAGAGAGAGAGAGGGGACGAGGGGGCAAAGAAGAAGAGGAGGAGAAAGGGGCAAAGAAGAGGAGGAAGAGGAGGAGAGGAGGAAGGACCTGGCACTGCTCCGCGACAGATCGCGCTGGGGACAGCACGGAAACAAAACACAACGTTTGGTGCGCAGAGCTCTCAGCCGACAAGCCCCATGCTGCTCCAAGTCCGAGACGACATCCACCCGCAAGTGCCCGGGCCAGCACGCGGCAGGTGAGCCGCAGACATCTGCAAGCCGCCCCCCTAAACTCCCCAACCCCCTTTGCAAGGGAGCGACTTTATTGGAAAGCCCTCTAAGCCCCCCCATACCTCCCCCCTTTGCAGGGGGAGGTTCTGACGAAAACACCCCCAAGACCCTTCGGAAACACGACCCCGTGCGCCCGCAAGATCTCTCCGACCTGTTTCAGGAGCTCACTGTTCAGCCCCGCGCAGCCCATTCCAGCGAACCAGTACGCGCTGCCCACCACACCGTGCTTGAAAGGTTCATCCTTAGACCCAATACTGGCGGTGCCGGTGAAGGGATGAGACTCCAGCAAGGGAAAGCCCCAGGGCCGAGGGACGTCAGTGCCACTTCCTCGGCGTCCGTCTCCATACGCCCAGACGCGGCCGCGGGCCAAAGTGATTCCTACCACCCGCGCGGCGAAAGCCTCTGAACTTCTTGAAATATGAGGACGTCGTGACGTTGAACACGTGGAGCCTCCACGCGTGCTCTGGCTGCTCGTCAGTACCACCAGCCCGCGTCAACACGGTATGACTGGGCTCGCCACCAGCCTGGCGAGGCTCCAAGAGTATCTCGGGGCGGCATCGCAGGATACAGCCAGCGCGCTCCCCTCGATAACTGCGGGGGGGGGCCCCAGCAGGGCCCCGCAAAAGGCCGCCAGGGGGCCCCCAGAAGGCCTCAAGAGGTCTTCAAGAAGCCCCCCAGGGGGGCTTCAAGAGCCCACTGGGAGGCCCACGAGAGGCATTCCAAGAGACCCTTGTGTTCATCCATGAAGCCTCGGGTCCACGACCCAGGCACGGTGGCGGATGTGCCGCAGACCACGAGGTAACGCCTCCCTGCTGCACCACCAGACGTGTCGTTCAGGCGGTACAGTTGGGGCGTTGACCCAAGGAACCCTAAATAAGGAACGAGGCCCCTTTTTTCCATAAGTTAACCTTCGATTGCCTGTCGAGAACATAAGGAAAGCCTGAGGCAAGCTGTGAAACACTGAAGGAACGCGGAGCCCCTCCCCAACGAAAAGGGTTCCTTCCTCAGGGCCCCGACTGTACGGGCGTTTCGCCTGAGACAACACCCTCACAGGCTACGACACTGAAGCTTGAGCTTCCCGACAGCCATGCTGATGAACGGCGGGCCGCTTCTTCACTTGGCTCTCGCCGTGGCGCCACGGACATTCTTGCACAGAAGCCAAAGAGCTCCACTGACGGAAGGCACCTCCTTTTCACAATCGGGCTCTCGCCTGCGACCCCGGTCAAAAAAAGACTCGGGTTCCACAAGTAGGCGGCGCGCCCAGGGGAAGGCCTTCTCAGAAGGCTCGGAAGTCCCCCGGCCTTCCGAGAAGTTTTCCAAGCCTTCCCCGAAGACAAAAAAAAACTCTCAGAGGGCGCGAGGGTTTCTGAGAAGTCCCGCCGCCTTTGAGAGGGCCTTCTCCTTCTCACTTCCCCCCTCGCTTGCCGCTGAAAAGTGCGCAACAGCCACCCGGATGAAGGACGGCTCCTTCTCCAAAGGGGGCAATCGCCTGATCCTGCCGTACGGCTCATGACCAGAAGTCTCGACTTGAGCTGTGGATGCCACGACAATGGACACTCTAACAGTCCGATCATTGAATTGAACTGTGTTTAAAATGTCGGAAAATGTTACAAACATGTTCTAAACATGTGTTTTTACATGTTTAAACCATGTCCAACACATGTTTTAGACATCTGGAAATTATTTGGCAACATGCTTCCTCTCCATTGATCGTCCTCCACAAGACTTGAGCAACAGGTACACGGATGGAGGGCGGTCCATTCTCGAAGCGGGGCGGCCGTCGCGACCTCCGTAGACTCTGTGGCTCCACTTTGTCGCATCCCGTACCGCTCAAAGATGCGCGGCAGCTCCTTTTGAAAGTGGGGCTGCCACCTGAATTGCAGGCCACCAGGCTCGTGTCTTTCAAGGCGGTGCTTCGCGCAGTGAAAAATGCCTGTAAGGACTGAGGGGGACTTGGGAAGGGAGGGTGCACACGTACTGCAGCATCGCTGACACAGTTCGGGTTTACTCTGGTCGTCGTCCTCCTCTTACTCGATACAAGAGCTCGGTATTCGTTGGCGCGGTGGAAATCTTCAGACGGCAGTGTCTTCTTTCTGCGGCAAGTCCTCGCTGGATCTTCTGCCCCCCCGCCCCCCCCCCCCCGAAAACAGAAGAACGCCCGCGTGGAGAGTGCGAAAAAGAGGAGGATGAGGAGAATTAAGATGATTACTTGTTCTGTCTCGATCCTTGTGCTTCACTGTGACGAAGCGCGGCAGAGCAGATGATCGGAAAACAAAATCACCTTGAGCATATTGCGCGCTCCCTTCTCGATCCGCAATAATTCCTCCTCCCTCTTCGTTCCTACTCGTTCTTACTCAGTCATCCCTCCTCCCTGACGCCTCGCTCCTCCACCCTGCATCTTCCATCCTCACATCCCCCTCTCACCCTCTCTTTTCTTGCCCCTCACCGCAAGATTTCACAATCTTGAAAAATAGCGGTACCCCCGACTCCCAAAGAGGGCCATCTAGCGTGACCTTCTTCGGAACATATTAAAGCCCTCGTTGTCCATCTTGGGTTCTTGGGGGTCTCTTGGGAGCCGCACGCTATGCAGTGCAAGTGGGTAGCGTGTCGCTCCTCTCCGCGGAACGGAGAGCTGGGAAAAGCTCGAGACTGTGACGCTTTGGGACAGGGACGCGGTTGGCGCGTCGTGCCGAAGCATGGTGGGCCGGAACGGGCGGCGCGACACGCTAAGCAAAAGTTCCTGACCGTAGTGTTCCACAGATTGGGCTCCTCCCACATTCGCCAATGTGTGGCAGCGGGCTCGAAAATGCGAGGTCTGACAAGTTCTGGGACAATGCTGAATTCCAGCCCCTGCTCGAAGGACGACGTGCGTGTTCAGACGCATCTGTCCGCCGGCAGCTCTCCTAACGGATTCGAAAGCAGGCTTGCACAGAGATTCGACGACGCAGGAACGACCAGGCTGAGCTAATCCTGGAGAGTCCAGCGGCCTGAAGCAATTGGATTGGTTGTGTTTTTTTCCGCGCTCAACAGAAAGCAGGCATCATCTGCAGACGTCTCCCCACGACAAAGTTTGGACTTTCTTGCTGAAACTGTTGCCCCTTATTTGGCGGTTGACAAAGGCATCAACTCTCTGGCGGAGAACCTGCAGCGAAGCCAATAGCGGGGGTTCGAAGGCGTTCCCGAATTCCGACGGGACGAAACACAAGCTCGGTCTCCGCAAGGTGGGCTGGCAGAATCGCCAGGACAAGTACGGCTTGGTGCTCCAAATGTTCAAGCGCGCCTCCGACACAGGACGGGTTGTTTTCAAGGGGCCCCAGGACACAGAAATAAATACACACAAATAAAATGTTCCCCATATGTTCCCATGTTTTCTGGATTTTGTCTTACCCCCCGCTTCCCATATTTTCCCATATTTTCCTGGGACTCGACGATTAATTGTGTCTGTGTGTTTTTTCCCCTCCTGATGTTTTGCTGGCCATGTTCAAAAACACACTTCGGGCGGGCACCGTCGATCCACGCCTCCACGAAAATCAGATTGTTTGTGGTCTCTGTGAAAGAAAAAGCACGAGCAAGCTTGGCAGCTGGCTACCCATCGCCATCTTGCGGACATCGTATGGGATATGCTCAATGCTGGCGCACGAAATGCTGAAGAGGCACCTTGAAACGAAGCAGCCGCCTGACCAGGCAGGCTTCCAGAAACTGCCCTCAATCAACGATGCTTGCGCAGTGATAGAACATGTACGCGGCAAGTCTCTGGACGCTGGACTGCAAGCCTCGATCTGAAAACAGCGTTTGAACGGATAGAGAACCCTGCTCTGTTTGAATGAAGGGGCGCTGGGACACACAAATAAATACACACAAATAACAGGACTCCCCATATTTTCCCATAATTTCTGGGTTTCTGTCTTCCCCCCCACTTCCCATAGTTTCCCATATTTTCTGGGGAAGTCGACGATTTATTGTGTCTGTGTGTTTTTTCGCCTCCTGAAGGTCTCTGGACGCTGGACGGCAAGCCTCGATCTGAAAACAGCGCTTGAACGGATGGAGAACCCTGCTCTGTTTGAAGCCTTGCGCGGGCAAGGCGTGGGCCAACCATACACAGCTCTACTGTCGATGCTGTCCAAGCACCAGTCGGGTCGCGCGCAGGGCTCGCGAGGCTTCGGCATCAGTAGACGTGTCAGGCAGGGGGACGTCATCATACAGAAAGAAAAAACGACATAATTATAAACTTTTGGCGCTCTGCACGGACTTCTTGGATCCGCGCTGGACCCAAAAAAGTTTCTGTTTGTGGCGTTTTTTCTTCTTCGAGTCATCAGCCCCATGCTGTTCAGCGCCGGGCCTGGAGCTCGCACTCTCGGTGGCAATCGTGGACTGTACGTGAGCGGCGCTGCTGGCGCGAGGCTCACCCACGTCCGGCACGCAAACAGCCTCATGGTCTACGTTACCTCCGCACGTGGAACTTCGCCGCATTGAACTCCGCTGCGTTGGACTCCGCCGCGTTTAGTAGGAGAAGAGCCGCCATAAACGTAAACTGTTGGCGCTCCGCGCGGATCTCTTGAATCTGCGCAGAACACCCCTCCCTGGCGCGCGGAGCGCGCCATGGGCGGCGCCGGAGGCGCCGCTGGGGGGCCCAGCGCGGATCCAAGAAATCTGCGCAGAGCGTCGAAAGTCTATGTTTATGGCGATTTTTCTTCTTCGAGCGCTGGCGTGCACCTCAACGGGTCGAAGACAGAAGGCCTGACGACGGAGGATCTTACTCGGCCGACGTACACTGCGATCGGAGGCGACGCGGTCATAGTCCTGTTTGGCCGCGATGCGCATTGACAGTTGGGACGCGAGATGACAGGGTCTTTGCGGCAGCGTGCTGACGTTGAGTTGTCGCACTGGTTCCAGGCCGCTTGGGGAAAGTTCCAGGAGCGAAGTGGCAGTCTAACGGACAAACACATTTAATTCCATCGTGGTTTCAAGCTCTTCGATTCAGTCGTGACGCCCACGATACTGTTCGGTTTGCCAACGCTTGCTCTGTCGACGCTCCAAAGGAGCAGCGGGTCGTTGTTCAACGACGTATGCTACGCCTGATTGTGGGCTGGGTGCGGCCTGACGACGAAGACTCGAACGCTACGATGCGTAAAATGAACGACCTGGTCGGCACAACTCTGAAATCTGATCCGCTTCAGAGCGGGCGGGAGCGGCTGGCCACGCCTGCTATACAGCTTCGCTGGCAAGCTTGGGCAGAAACCTGACGGTTGTGCGGGCACGATTTATATCCATATCCACTGCGCCTTGGATTTTCTGGGACGGGGCGCCAACAGAACGCGGCACAGTGGATATGAATAGAAATCCGACCTCCAGGGGCGAAGTTGTTTATCCACATCCTCGGCGCCTCTGGTATCGGAGGATGGGAACCCGAAACTCCAAGACGCAGTGGATATGGATAAAAATCTTGCCTGCAGGTTGGGCGCCCCGAGAATCAGGTTGGAGTCTGCCCGCCCGCCACCCACGCAGGAGCACGTCGGGGGCGCGGTCATCCAGCACGTGGTCGGGACGATCACCCACAGATAGGCTCGCTCCGCACAGCTTGGAGAACAATGGCACGTCGCTGTTCCGAGACTGGGGGAAACGGCGTGCGCGGGCGTAGAACTACGCGCAGGACTTCTGGTTCCAACTACGCATGCCCCACACGAATGTATCGCTTTTCTGCCCAACCCTTGCGGACCGATTCGATTCAACAAAACCTTGCCCACAGAAGACTCTATCCACACATCCACACACGGCTTAATATCAATGCTACACGGACCAGCTCGTTGTATCACCAGCATCGCCGCCATCGTCGTCGTCATTGTAATCATCCTCGTCATCATCCTCCTCCTCCTTCTCCTCCTCCTCCTCATCATCATCATCATGATCATCAGCATCATCATCATCGGCATCATCAGCATCATCATAAGCATCAGCATCAGCATCAGCATCATCGTCATTATCATCGTCATCATCGTCATTAGTAGCAACAACGTCATCACCCTCACCATCGATATCATCACCAGTGTCCTCTTCCTAAGTGTTATCATCCTCCGCATTCTCGTCATCGCCATCATGATCATCAGCATAGTCCTCGTCATCGCCGTCGAAATCCACATCCAAATCAGCATCATTAACAACAACATCAGCATCATCAGCATCACCATCACCATCACCATCGCCATAACCATCATCGTTATCAGCATCAGCATCATCATTTTCATCATCATCATCAGCATAATCGTCGTCAACAGCATCGTCATCAACATCGTCATCACCATCCATATGATTATCATTGTCATCTTCATCACTGGCATCATCCTCATCCTTGTCATCGACATCATGATCGTCATTACCAGCATCAGCATCATCATCAGCAGCAGCACCATCACCATCGGAATCCTCATGCTTATCGTTCGTTTCCTCCGTACTCCACGTCCTCCTTTGTCTCCTGTTGATTCGACTTAAACACAGCGGAGGCGAAAATGCAACGCTGTCGAATCGATGGCCTCCACGATTGATCTATGATAGGGTCTGCGAAGCATTTCCGCAGCGGGACGCGGACGAGGCGCTAAGCGCGGCGGGCAGCGGGAAGCAGGAAGAGGGCGAGGCGCTAAGTGCGACGATACTATCATAGCGGGAAGCGGTCGCGCGATCTTCCTCCTGCTCCTCATCCTTCTCATCATCCTCCTCATCCTCCTCCTCCTCCTCATCATCATGATGTGCTGTTTGTTAGGCGGAGAACGACTTCTCAACAAGCCCGCTTGCAGCGATAGCGGGCTGCTCCTCCACAGTTCAAGGCAGAGGGAAGCTCCCTCACGAGAGAAAACACTGAAGTGAGAGCTGACACCCGAGACTCCTAGAGTTAGGGCGGGCGGGGGCCCTCGAACGGCTGCAGAGGGACGCACGCAGCAGAGAGAAGCAGAAACTGAATTGATAACCTGCTTGCTACAACTGCCGAAACGACGACACTCCACTCCCCGCTTAATCATGTACGCGCACGCGCCCCCATGATATGCTGTTTGTTAGGCGGGGAACGACTTCTCAACAAGCCCGCTTGCAGCGATAGCGGGCTGCTCCTCCACAGTACAAGGCAGAGGGAAGCTCCCTCACGAGAGAAACACTGAAGTGAGAGCTGACACCCGAGACTCCCGAACCCCTACACAGGGTTACAGTTGTATATGGAGGCTCCCGAGAGGCTTAGCAGAGACCGAGCGAGCGCAAAATTTAAAAGGGCAGGTCGTTTCACACTGGCTTGGCTACGACTCTGGCCTAATTGGTCACGCCCCCTAAGTTGAATGTGGGGGCGCTGGGTCCTGTCACAGATTCCATTGCGGCTTTCACAGGTGTGCGCCAGACTTGCGACATCTTCTGGCACCTTCCCGAGGCACATATAGTTACAACGATGCTTCCAGGGCGTGCCAAACCTACACCTGTCACTGCAAAACTTGACGACGAAAGAGGCAGGCACGTTCACGAGAGAGCGGACAAAGGGCGCCCACAGTCGACTAACCTCAGGCATCTCGACTAACACTGGAATGTTATGACACCAGCAATCTGAACAAATGCGTCCTACACGCTCTGCATATCTTCGAATTCTGTAGCGACAGAAACGGTTCCCGCTGGCCTTACTCGCTCCCTGGATGCGTGGAGAAAGGAAGACTGTCGCTGCCTCCCGTCGCCGAACATGCGCTCGGATCCGACGTTCTAAGTTGGCACCCAGCTCGCAATCGCTCAGCACGTTCGCCTGCCACAACCAGCCAGGTACCCCCTGGGAAGCGAGCTGCTGTCCGACGCTCGTCAGCTCGCCCCCAACGAGGATCACCTTCGGGCACTGGGCAAGGGCTGGATGCCGCCCGGCAGCGGCGCCGCACGGCCCCACGGCATGGCGGGCTCCAGCTCGCGCAGGCACTGCTCCCCGTACGCCACCATCACCGCCGAATGCTGCGGCGCGCGATGTTCGAGCTGCGCACTCTTCTCGTACCTCGCCACGCTCTTGAGCTGCCACCAGCCTCCGCGCCTCTGCACCTCGGCCTGGCTCCGCTCGTTGCTGGCGCGATCTATGCTTGCCACCGAGTGCCTGGCCGGGTAGGGCGTGAGCCGCCCCAGCTGCATGGTGTCGCAAGCGGACCGCAGCCTTCGCAGCAGCTGCGGGTAGTCGAACTGCCGCACTGGCTTCGGCAGGTCCTCTCGCCGCGGCGCCTCCAGCACTGGCCCAGGCCACAGCAGCCACGACGAGTCCAGCTTCACACTCAGGCCGAACTCCCCCACTTTGTCGGGGGGGGGCTTTCTGCTGCGGGTACATCAGCAGGCCCCAGAAGCGGCTGCCACCCCCAGGCTTGACACCATCCCCAGGGCGGATACGGGGTAGCGCACTGGCCCCCAATCTCCCATCCCTTGGGAAGAAATGGTTCACAGCCGCCGCCACACACATGCCCGTGGACACCTGCTCCCCTTCTAGACACAAAGTCGTGAGGTAGCGTACTACACATACCTCCAGAGTCTCTAACAGCATCTCGAACAAGTCCTGGCGGCCACATCGGTCTTCCATCTGCTCTAGCTCTCTGTGACACGGTGCTCGTACCTTCGGCGTCACCGTGCTCGACTCCAGGTAGCGTCTGGTCGGCACTCCGTCCTCGATCGCCCGTGACGCTGCCGCATACCGCCGCTGGACCCGCTTCTCAAGTGTCCTCTGGCGCTTGGCAGCGGCGGCGGCATCGGATTCGCTGGTAGTGCCGCTCGAGCTCGACACGGCTGACCGCCCCCGCTCTCCAGTGGCGCGCCTTCGGGTGCCGCAGCTCACGTCCGCGCCCGCTTCCTCCAGGCTCGGCGCGGCCTGGCCCTTCGCCGCCTCGGCGGGCCGCTTGCCACCGATCTGGTTCTGGAGCGCGGCTGAGGCAGGCGGCCTCGCCGCCTCGCGGGTCAGGACATTCGCCCGCCGATCCTGCGGCTGCTCGGCGGGCGGCGGTGACCTCGGGAGCAGGCAACTCCTGGAGGCGGGGCCCGAGAGCATCACAACGATCTCGAGCCAAAACGTCTACGCAAGAACAGCTGGCAGCTGTGTGCGAAGGATTTACTGGCGCAAAAAGGCGCTTCAGATTTGGCGGGCTCATGCCATCTAACACAAAAAGGCCCCTATTCGGATTCACTTCGGAGGCTCGTTCATCTCGCCAACAGCTGTCGGGGTTTGAAGTGCGTGCACAGACACGGGGGGGGTGTCGGACTGAAACTCACATCAGCGCCTCCTCCATCCTTGGACTCGGGAACAGGAGGAAGAGAAAAGGCAGGCAAGGAAACAGGGATCAACCGCGTGAGAATATTGGAGGGTTGTCCTCCCTCTGCTCGGGATCCCTCATCACTACTGTTGAGTTCACTAGGGATCCATCGAACAATCGCCCTAAGGTTCCGCCCCAAGAGGTAGGCCGAGAATCTACGAACCTGACGCAAAATGGCAAAACTCTTGCACCTACTTCTGTCAAACGCCAGGGCCACCCCTAGATTGTCTACAAGGAGTACCTGCCTAGCGTCAAAGCCAAACCGAGTGAGCGCAATGCGTTTTAAACTCTGCACGAGCGCTCTAGCCTCGAGGATTCCTATATGCTCACTGTATCTCCAGACCCCTTTTCCTACATCACGCCGCAACGGGTGTGCCAAGAGACGACTGGGCACCTCTGAGAAGTCGGGGTCCAACTCGTAATCCCCTTCGGGCAACGTGGTCTCGATCAACCACTTCTCGCCCTCGTCCACGCACAGCTTCGCCCCCCCCCCCCACTTTCGCCTCCAAGAATTCCCCAGGACCCGCCGCTGTAAGAGCTGATCGACGTGCCTCTTGACCCTCTTCCGCCCTGAACGCCTCCTCTCACGACACCGCCCGACGACGTTTAAAGACTCGAGGTCCCAGTAGCTCCCAGATATCCCGTAGCCAGTCTCAGAGGCATCCGAACACTGAACCCACCTATTGCATGGGAGCCACCAGTCAGACACGATCATGGGCAGCAGGCCTTTGAAAGCCTCGAGCTCCTCTCGACAACTCCTCCAAAGAGGCGCACAATCATTCTGCATTTTCGAGACGAAGCGGTAGCATGCATGGAATACTGACAGCACAGGCCGCCGAACGAGAACAAGATAGGTGCAATGGCCCAGCAGCACGCGGAGGTCGTGCCCGCGCACCGCCCGCATCTGCAGCACTCCCACGAGCGCGTGCCGCACCCTCCAGACCCGCTTCAGCGACGGACGCGTCTGCAGCCTCTGGCCGTCCAACACCACCCCGAGCACTTCGATCCCGTCGCTGCGGACCTCTCGCCCGTGGACCTTAAGGCCGACTGCCTCCAAAGCCCGCACCAGCTCGTCAAGGCTGTTGCTGACGCGCTCCCAGTTCTGGCCCAGGACGCCCATGTTGTCCACGTACACATAGTGATCCACCTGCTCGGTCCCGCAGAAGATCTCCAACACCAGCGGCCCCCCCCCCCCCCCCCAAAACGCTCAAGGGCGCACTCCCTGCGATGGCGGGGGCAAACTGGCAACGAAGCTCTGTCACACTCTGGCACAAGTAGAGGCCCCACGTGCACCCCATCGGCAGCGCCTCAGGGATCGGGTAGACCAGGTCGTCGAAGCTCAGCACCTCGCCGCCCAGCCGGCCCCCGTGGATCCCGACGTCGCCGGCTCGGAGGCTGGGGAGGCCGAACAGCCGCTTCATCCAGGCTGGCAGCCGCATGCGATGGAAAGCGTCCTTCACGTCCGCCACGCCCACTGAGAACTCCACGTCCTCTATGGCAGCAAGGTGGGCGGCCCCCAGGTGATCTCGTGCTCCGCCCACCTCCTCGAGCTCGAATGCTGACAACCCCTCCGCGGTCAAGAGTTGGACCGAAGGTGGATCGATCAGCCAGGCATTGCTTCTTCGGCAATCAAGTATCATACGCGATCTCTCCCCCCTTTCTTCCACACAAAGAATATACCCACCATCTCCACGACCGCGCGGCTGAAGGACACCAGGCCGCGCTTCACAAAGTCCCTCACAAAATCGCTATACCTCCGTCGGCTCCGTACCAACGAGGGCTCGCTGAAGGGAACCCGCGGGCACCGCACCAGCATCTCCTTCACGCCATCAAGGTCGCGCAGCATGCGCTCGCCCTGCCCCTCCACAAACTGGCGCGCCCGTCCCCGTAGAAGTTCATGAAGCTCAGGTGCCTCACTGATGCTGACGGGAAGCGAGGGAAGCCCAGGTCGGTAGGGGGCAAGCAGATCCTCGGGAGGACCACCCAGGTATGGCGATCTCCCACGCATCAACTCCCGTAGGGCTGAATACGGCGGCGGCAGCTGCTCGCCTCGCATCGGCTGCACGATGTCGCACACCTGCCCATCGATGCGCTTGATGACGTCCAGCTGCATGTCCGACAGGAGAGGCGCGGAGGAACCCACACTCGCACCTGCCAGCCAGTTGAGGCTCGAGATGGCCTCATTCAGAACTTTCACATGTAGAAGCCGTCGGCGTTCACGCCCTCCTCGACATCCTGCTCCCAGGGCGCCCTCGACCTCCTCCTGCAGCGGCAGCGGGAAGATGTCGCGGGCGCCCGCCTGGGGAAGTAGCCCAGGCAGCCCTGCATAGTCGACGCCGCTGGTCGGGCTATCACCAGCCGCGGCTGCTTCATCAATCATTTTCCCCCCCCCGCCGCGGCTGCGTCGGGGGAGTTCTTCGGCCCCTTCGGGCCCTCGGGCCCAGGCTTATCTCCGTCACCCTTACCTCCTCCATCGCGTAGAGCATGGTCGGCCCCTGCGAGGCCCTCGACGCGAGCGTTCAGGAACTCCGCTCCGAAGCAACGCAGCTCAGGAGCCATCACGTCACTCGGCCCCGTCTTGCCCAGCTCCTGGTAAATGCGGCCCTGGCGCTCCACTCGATGTTCTCGTGACCACTCGGCCAGCCATCGCCTGGGGTCTCCGCCGCTGCGGTACATCACCTTAGCCAAGTAGACCACCGACATGGGGCCCTGGATCAGGTCATTGGCATACGACTCGACCCTGATCCCGCTGACGACGCCCCCCTCCTTGTGCCTCTCGCCGTGGTCGTCGCAGTCCACCGCCAGCGTTCTCACGTCCTCGACGGCGTCTCCTCCGCGAGCCTCGCCCAAGCCCGCAGAGGCCTCCGTAACTCGATCTCCGAGCCCAAAGTGCTTCTGGGCGCTATCCTCGTCTGCCAGCTCCCCTGGTGGGGCATCAGTCCCCAGGGCACGACGTACACGGGTGAGCTGCTCTCCTGCAAACCGAGTCGCGTCCGAGATCTTCACGCGGGCTACCCGACACACCTCCGCTCCGAACATCTTCAACCCCTGGTTTCCCAACATGACGTCGCTCCCTAACATCCCCACCTCCTTCCCGAGCGCCCTGTCGCCGCCCGGTTCCATCAGCATCCAGATAACTTCTTCCTCGGCGCCGACGTCTCCCAGCGCTGGGAGCTCTTGAGCTGCCACGCCCATCACCGTGCCCAGGCCCTGCACCTCCCCCCGTCTCCGTCATCACGGGCTGCGGCCAGTTGCTCGGCTCCTGGCCCAGGGCGAGCTCGATGCCACGGCTCCCCTTCGCAAGCTGCTCCAGGCGCTCCAGCGTCGGACGCGCTCGAAAGCGGGACAGCCGTCGTCCAGCGATCTGCGGATAGCCAGCCCACGGCATCGGGACAGCCTCGCTCGGGCCACGTTCAGGGTCAATGCCGTCAGGCCGTTCCCGCCACAGGTCATCGTCGGGCGATAGCACACACCAGACGCTCTCCTGCTGGCAAATGCCGTCCTCGATTCGCTTAGACGGCCACTCCCAGTAGCGTCCGTGGTCGACGTCGTCGTCTGAATACGACACCCTCATGCGTCTGCCTAAAGCCCCTCTATGCCAGAAGCCCTGCTCCGCAGCGACGGGGCACCTCGGCTCGCCCAGGGCTGCCGCCATCGTGTCGGGGCGGGCGGCCATCGCGAGCTCCTCTCCGTGCCTGGTACAGCTGCCACAGCTTGCCCCCGCTACCTGGCCACCCCACCACCCGAAAGGGCCGAGGCTCAGGCGGCTCTCGGGCGGCTCCTCCTTGGGCCGCGGGCACCCCAGCGGCTCCACGAACGGGCAGCCCTGCTCCACGCCGAACGGCCCCGCGGGCGCGGCAAGTGCCTCGGGCGGAGGCGGCGGAGATGGCGCTGAGGCAGGCCAGGCATCGCGCTCGTCCCACCGATCGCGGCCCTGATATTCCTGGGCCAAGCGGACGGTCTCAATCCACAGGACTATCCAGAAGGGGAAGGTTCTGTGGGGGATGGAACATCCCCTCCTGACCCTCGAACGGCTGCAGAGGGACGCACGCAGCAGAGAGAAGCAGAAACTGAATTGATAAGCTGCTTGCTACAACTGCCGAAACGACGACACTCCACTCCCCGCTTAATCATGTCCGTGTGTTGCTGGGGACCATATTTTGTGACATAGGTTTAGCATATGCGTTTCACTCAGGGACAGATGGTCTGAGGACCATCATGTGTGACGTCCGTTCCACTTATGGCTCAAGGGAAAACATTTCGCTTGCCTCTCCTGCTGCCACAGTTGGTAGCGGAGCGGGATCGGGCCCGGGGCCATGGGCAAAGGCGCGAGGCCGTGACGGCCGAGCGCCCGCGCTCGCGCGCCTTGGGCCAGGTTCCGCTCGCACCGCTGAGCGGTGGAGGATCCACGGCGAATGCCCGCAGAGGATGACGACACATTCGCAGGCATGGCGACGAGAAGGGTCGAGACTGCCCCAGCGGGCAGCAGCGTCGCAGAGGCGCGACCAGCGGGGCAGACGGCTGCGGGATCCTCGGCAGGGGCGCCGGGAACATCACCTGCAGCGGCTCCGACGACAGGCGCGGGCATAGATGCGGACGCCCTCTTGAAGAGCGTCCAGAGCATGGTCAAGCAGACCATCAGAGACCATTTTGGTCAGCAGCAGCAGCGAGACCCATGGGTCGACCAGGACGATCCATGGGCTAGTGGACACGGACGGCCGGCCAACTCGCAGCCAAGAGACAGCGCAGCAGGAGAGACGACGACTGGCTGGCGAGAAGGCTGGAAGGATCAGAAGGACAAGACCGAGGGCTGGAAGGACACCTCGGACTGGAACGACACCTCCGACTGGAAGGATCGGAAGTGGAACGGCTGGTGGGAATCGAGCAGCTGGACAGGCGGACGAGGAGACTACACGGACCCACCCGCGTGGCCGGGTTGGGCACACTATCGGCAGTGGAAGCGCTCGATCAAGAGATGGAACGACAACACGGACGTGGCCGTGTGGCGCAGATCAGAAAAATTCATGCGCCTGTTCGAGTGGTCGATGCAGGCCAGATTCGAGGATATACCAGATGACGATCTGACATCGAGCAGGTGGCTGGACATCATTCTCAAGAGAATGGACCTCATGATAGGCGAACGGGAAGGAGATGAGCTTCGACGAGCTGGGCGAAAGGCGCTGCACGACGCCGTTCGGGACCCCAAGAACGAGACACTGACCCAGTTCGTGAGCCGCCGGGAGGCGGAGTACACCGAGGCCGAGGGGCATGACCTCTGGATGTCTGACAAGCTGAAGGGGCTGTTCCTGGAAGAGGGCGCGAACCTGACCCCTCAGGGCATCCAGAACCTCCGGACGCTGACGCGCGGCGACCTCACGTACCACAACGTGAAGTGGGCGCTGCGCCAGCTCGACTCCTCGGTCGGAACCAAGAAGCTGCTGCCGGGCAAGGCCGGGCCGGGCAGCATGCTGGCAACATCGGCATCTCCTGAGGACTCAGGTCCGGGCGCACGCTCTGACGCTTTTCCTGGTTTTCAGTCTTCCCCCTCCTCCTCAACTCACCTCGGTCGGTCAGCAGGTCGGGTTCACGACGGTGGCAGCCACCAGGAGGAAGAAGCCGACGAGGACTACTACGACGAGGGCGACGAGGGCAGCGACGAGCTGGATGAGGAGGACGTCGAGGCGCTGATGGCGGGGATCGACGACATGGACGTCGGCGAGGACGACATCGAGCTGGTCATGGCGGAGCTGACGAACAACCGCTCTTGGAAGCAGAACAAAGACCTGAAGCGAGCTGCCCGCCGTGATCGAGAGTACTTCGGCTCCAAGGGCCGAGGCGGAGGAGGATTGCCTCCTCCCAGGCCGGAGGGCCGAGGCAGGATGAGGCGAGACCGACCTGAGCGCGGAGGCGGAGCTGGACGAAGGCCTCAACCTGGGCGGAGACGCTTCTTGACACAGGAGCAGCTGATGAAGGTCACCAAGTGCAAGCTGTGTCACGAGAAGGGGCACTGGGGACGGGAGTGCCCCAATGCCGGCGGAGCCAAGAAGGAGACCGTCAAGAAGGACGTAGGCGGCAGGAGACCTCCTCCTCCCCGCCGCAGTGCCTCGGCGTACATGTTCGAGGGAGTGGCCTCCAACACGAAGGACGGCTGGAGTGCGCCGGCCTGGAGAGAGGTCGAGGAGGAGATCACGAGCAACTCGGTGTTTCTGGCCGCGTCCTCCACTCAGGGTCTCATCGACCCCGGCGCCGGCACCGACCTGGTGGGCGTGGAGGCTCTCAACCGCGAGTCCGAGGCGCTCGCGGTGCACGGCCTTCGCTTTGTAGAGATCCCTCCAGAGCACCGTGCCCATGTTCGAGGAGCGCACGGTGTAGGAGGCGCGGCCAAGGTGATCAGTGCTGTGCTCTTTCCTCTGTGCCTCGGCGGAGTTTTCGGTATCATAGATACCACCGTCCTTGGAGAGTCCGTGCCGCACATTCTCAGTGTGAATTTGCTTGAGTTCCTCGAGAGTGTCATCGATCTACCGAGGAACAAGTTGCGGTCAGGAGCTTTGCAGGCCACAGTAGACATGACGCGTCTAGGCTCTGGGCACCGGATGGTCGAGATCGTCCGACCGCTCGAGGAGCCAGCGGCCGTGCCAGCTTCAGCTTTGAAGCGATACCCCTTTCTCACGGAGAGCTCATTCGCACTTGGTAATGGGAAGCCTCCGAAGATGCTGGCTGACGGAACGATTGCGAGCTACGTGATCTCCCTCCACCTCCTCCTCCACAGAAGAAGGTCCAGGCTTCGTTCGGCTAGGCCAGGTACCAGGTCCAGGAGGGTGTCGAGCAGATCGGAGTTCAGTAACCGCCAGGGGCTCTACAATTTCACGTGCTCGCTCGCATCGCTCGTCCTTACCCTCCTCATCCTACTCATCGGGTCCTGGGCTCAGCGGGCCCGCCTCGAACAGGCACCGGGCTCAGGATCGTTTTGTCAAGCTAAGGTCCGTCAAGCAGGAGACCACGGGGAGACCGGAGCTCTCGATGTCATCATAGGCCCGTGGGGCCCGGTCTGCGTTCTTTCCGTAGCCTTTCTTGGCTCGAGTCTCAGGCGAAAGACTTTCAGGTTTTCACGCGTACCCAGCCCACGGGCTACTCTCGAGGCCCATCGTCCCAGCAGAGATGGGCATCCTCTGCCTCCTGTGGAGCATGGCGCTGGTCCAGCAGGTCAGGGCAGCTCCCAGGTTCAGAGGCGTCGGTGCTCCGACGCCCGCAGGCGACAACAACGACAACGACGCCTACGAGGACGAGGACCCGGCGGAGGGTCACCCGCAGGCCCCACCAGCCTGGCAGGTCCCGGAGGAGTGGGACGAGGAGGCGCAGCGTCGGATCTCAGAGGAGCAGGCTCGTGCGGAGGCAACACCAGTGCCGACCCCGGGTCGGCCGCAGACGACAGCAGCGCCTCAGCAGCCAGGCGTGCCCAGTCAAGTTCCTCTTCAGCGGATGACATGGGCTCAGGCAGTTGCCCGCGCCGGACCTGCGGGCATCCCCAGTGCCGCGATCGTGGGCCACTTGGCGGACGGGACACCGCTGCTGACGGCCGAGTACCAGCAGATGTTGATGCACCCGCCGCCTCCGCCGCTGCACCCTCCTCCGGGGGCGAATCCAGCAGCTGCCTCGAGCGGAATGCCCCAGCCTGTGCTGTGGGGAGCGGCAGGTGCAGCAATGGCGTGGCCCCCTCCTCAGACGGCGATGACGCAGGCGTCCCAACCGCAGGCTTCTCAGGGCCAGGCGGGACAGAATCCTCCGACACAGGAGTCATCGAGGGGGTTGCCGCCTCCAGCCTCGGGGGACCATGGCTCACTGAACCCCGGGGGGCTTCCAGGGACCAGCTACGGCGACAACGAGGACCGAGCCACGCCAGAGATGGCCGTGGACCAAGGCATGACGAACCACAGTCAGGGAGCTACAGCGCCTGCAGCAGTACCAGCAGTAGCAGCAGCACCTACTGGCCCAGCACACGGACTCCCTCCGCCCAAGGTAAAGGCCATGCCAGAGCGGGCGCGGCTACCGTCCAAGCCGCCTCCGTTCTGCAATCACTCGGAGCTCGTCGGGTATGGCAACCAGTATGGCTCCGGCAAGAAATGCCGATTCTGCGGCAAGAAGATCGAGGGCACGTTCGTGAGACGAAACGACCGGCAGGATGGAGATGCGCCCGCAGAGCGACCAGAGTCCGCCGCTCAAGCAGCTCGTCGTGCAGCAGACTCGGCGGACCGGGCGGTGCGGGCCCTGGAGCAGAACCCCGGCTTCCAGGCCGGGACGGCAGCGCTTCAGACGGTGAACGACCTGAACGGCTACCTCAACACCCTGCAGTGGCACCTGTACCAGATCCCGGAGGGCATGCAGCAGCTCGGGCGAGTTCGCGAGATCGTGGAGCAGATCGGGGAGTACTCGCGTCATCAGCTCCAGAACCCCAGCCAGGTCGAGGAGGGGATGCAGCAGATTTTCCAGGGGGTGGTGCGCATCCGCCGCATCCTCGAGGGCTTGGAGCCGATGGGCGACGTGATCGACGAGACCTCGAGCCACATGAGTGCGATGTCGATCTCGGTCTCGAACTTGGAGCAGGCAGTGGCGCAGCTCACTCACATGGTCGTCGAGATCAGCACGGCGGTGATGGGCCTGGTGCACATGGCCAACAACCAGGCGGTGAACAACCAGGCGGAGGCTTCGGGCTCACAGGCGGGTGCTACGTCGTCGGGAGCCGAGGCCGACCACACCACGACGACCATCTCTGCGACCGAGGTGCAGCAGCCGGCGAGTGGGCAGGAGATCGAGGTGCCCTGGGAGGTGGTCGACGAGGCCGGGAGCACCGAGATCTAGGCGCCGAGGCGCCTCCAGGCGCGAGGACCACTCCAGAGTTGCCAGCACCTCTCTGCGGCTCCGGGCGAGGGCCCAGAGCTGCGACGCAGGGACTTGCCCAGGCCTTTTCCGGCTGCGCTTGCACTGCTTCTGATGCAGGCGCTCGTGAGAGTGCCCGAACATGTCATTTGTCCTCTCCAACCTCCTCCTCCAAAGAAGGTCTCGTGGGCCTCGAGTGGCTCGATGGGGACCTGACTAATGACGACCATGAGGTCGCCTGCGGCTCTCGAGTTAGGAAGGCTCTCGGCGAGGCAGCTGCTAAGGCGACCGGGCGTCTCGGGGAAGGCTCTTTCGTCACGTCGAGCCGCAGCTCCAAGTCTAGGGTGGCGTTTATGGAGGTTTTCTCTCCTCCTCGCATGGCCCCAGTGGTCGAGAGGCTGGGGGCCCCTTTGGGAGTGAGGTCCTCATGGGACCGTAAGGTAGGATGGGACTCATCAAGTAAAAAGGACGTGGAGCAGCTGTGGAGAGCCATCCGATCCGATCGCCCGGAGATGATATGGTTGTGTTCCGAATGTCGTGCGTTCTCGGCCATCAATCGAATCAATCGTGATCGGATGGATCCGGCCGACTGGGACCGACTGATGTCCGAGGGGCTTCGGGATCTGATACTATGCATGGAGATCGCGTCATATCAGGTACGTCACGGACGCTACTTCGCGTTCGAACACCCACTCTACGCCTCATCATGGGGGACTTTCGTGCTGAGGTGTGTCTGGGGACTCCCGGGGGTTCAGCGGATTCGAGTTGATATGTGCCAGTTCGGCTTGCAGGTAGACGCCCGAGGACTTAACAAGAAGCCGACTGGCATTCTGTCGAACCACCCACACACCCTTCGTCTGCTGGACGGACATCTGTGCATGGGGGGTCACGAGCACGCGGTGCTCGAGGGAGGTTCGGTGACCACTCGAGCGGGCCAGTATCCACCCGCCTTCGTCCGAACCGTGGCCCGGGCCGTCTCTGAGCATTGGTCCGGGGCTTCCCAGTCTCGACAGGCTACCTGGGCGGAGTTGGCGGAAGGCGACGAGGTTGGTGCTGCGGAAGCCGAGGAAGCTAGAGAAGAAGCCGCGGACCCCGACGCCTCTGGTGAGAGTGACGACGAGCCAGAGACTAGACCCTCCAGGGGGGCCAAGCCGGACGGTCCTGGGAGTGAACCACCTGACCCGGGGCCCTCAGAGGACGAGAAGCGACAGATTTACAAGCTCCACTGTAACATGGGACACCCCGACAACCGTAAGTTTGTTCGAGTGCTCCGGGCGGGGGGAGCGAAGCAGCGACTCATCAGATGGGTGCGCCGTGAGTTTACCTGCTCCGACTGCGCCGAGAGATCTCGATCGGGAGCCCATCGGAAAGTGGCGCTTCCCAGGACGTTTCGATTTAACCATATTGTCGGGGTGGACCTTTTCTATCTTGAGTTTCAGGGAACCACGTACCCGTATTTGAACATAGTCGATCATGGTTCCAACCTTCAGGTAGTCTCGAGAGTAGGGAGTGCGACGGCAGCTGCCGTGTGGTCCGAGTTTCTGCGGTCCTGGGTCAGGCCCTTGGGGGCCCCTCACCTTTTGATTTCGGATGGGGGGTCCGAGTTTGGAGCCAGGTTTGCCCGGGGCCTGGAGCAGTGGGGAGTTTGTCACCATGTGTGCGACGCCGACTCTCCGTGGCAAAACGGCAGGGTGGAGCGCCACGGGGGTTGGGTCAAGGAGCGGGTCCGGGCCGAGTTAGAAACCGGGGCCGCCCTTCCAGCTAGCCTTCAGGAGCTGGACGACTTGATCTTCGAGCTGGTCGCCCATAAGAATCGGTTTTGGCATCGCGGGGGCTTCTCTCCTCTCCAACTCGTGTTCGGAGAGAACCCTCGGCTTCCCCACGATCTGCTCTCTGATGACCACAAGGCGCTGCCAGGGTGGCAGGACGTCACCAGCCCATCCTCGGAACAAGATGAAGCCGGGGCTGAGTTTGCCCGGGCCCACGCCATCCGGGCAGCCGCCCGGAGGATGGCGATGGAGGCGACCGCTCGAGACAACATCTCACGAGCCAGCCGGGCCAGGACTCCAGGGAATCGCAGATTTACCCCAGGCCAGTGGGTGTTTGTCTGGCGTCACTTTACCCGGATGTCCTCTCGCGCCGACGCCCTCGGACGGCGCCGGGCGGGCTGGACGGGTCCCGGGGTCGTGGTTTTGGCCGAGGGGGGCACGGTTTGGGTGGCTGTCCGGGCCAGGCTCTGGAAGTGCTCGGCCGAGCAGGTCCGACTGGCTAGTCCAGAAGAGGAGTACGGCCTTCAGCTGGCTGAGGACCCGCGCTGGCAGGATCTCCTGCAGGCCGTCCAGGCCCGTCGTGTGACGGCAGTGGACGTCCAACGTGAAGGGGCTCCCCCCGACAGCGCCTGGGACGAGGCGGCCCGAGCCGACCTCGACGCCGGGCCCCAGGTTCCAGGACCAGGACCTGCTCCGAGGAGCGATCCCGAGCCAGAGTCTCGACCCCAGGCCCCTACGGTCACGGGACCCCTCGGCCTCCCACGAAGGCCGTCCCGAGGAGGTCAGTCTCGAGCCGGATCGGTCGTGGCGCAGCCAGGATCAGAGCGGACGGGTCTGCCGTCAATCTCAGAGGGGCCGCCTTCAGAGGCGGATCGGTCAATCAACACTCCTCCGAGTCCTGCTCGCTCTCAGGAAGAGGTCGAGAGGGCCGACACAGGAGGAGGTTCAGTTGAGCCCGGGAGCTCTCTCTCTCCGTCTCTCCCCCCTCCCCCTGGTCTTTCTCCTCCTTCCTCCTCCTCTCCTCCCGGGCCTCCTTCCGAGGACGCGAGGCCTTTTCCCGACACTCCTCATCCTTCTAGTCCTCCCCCCGACCGGGACAGGCATGCTCCCGGAGCAGCCAAGCCCCGAGCGAGGATCTCCCAGCCCGACGACGTGCCGGCCTGTATCCGGGCCGCCCGGGCAGGGAGCGCGCCTCCCGAGGTCAAGAGGGCTAGGACCCTCGACTCTGGCGTCCCCCCCGCGGCGGGGACCTCCTCTCATCCTCCTCCCCCTGGTGGTGGCAGTGGTGGTGATGACTCCTCCTCCTCCTCCGGTCCAGGACCAGGCCCGGAGACGTCCAGAGCTGTAGTGACTGGTAGGGAGGACAGCCGATCCGTTATGGAGCGGGTTCGAGATATTGAATCCAGGGGAAGGTCCCGCTCCCCGGGTCGAAGGGAGACTAGTGAGGGGTTTGCGGGGGCCGAGCCAAGGGGGGATTTCTGGGTGGTCCCGGGCGCCGTGGACGGGCTCGGCACGATCCCTGTTGGTTTCGAAGGCTGGACCAGGAGTCTCGAGGAGAGTTTTCAGGACGGTGGTGTTTTCGCGGCCAGCCGAGGCGGGGAGGTGAGTTTGAAGCAGCTTACCCCCCCCGAGCGCCAGAAGTTCCAGGCTTCCGACGACAAGGAGTGGCAATCCATGATGCAGTCCGGGGGTGTCCGAGTCATCCCTCCTGCCCAAGCGGCTAAGATCCGTCAGCTCCAACCGGAACGTATAATATCGAGCCGGATGGTCAGGAGGTGGAGGCCGGTGGAAGGAACGTTTACCGAGCCAGAAGCTAAGTCCCGATGGTGCGTCCACGGGCATAAGGACCCGGACTCTGGATCCCTGGCCGTGTATGCACCTACCCCACAAACGTCATCCATCATGATGTTTGTCCAAGTCCTGGCCAATTTCAATATGTTAGGAGACATCGCGGATGTCAAGAATGCGTTCACCCAGTCCGACCCCATGTCCAGGTCCCAGGGCCAGATCTACCTCGAGCCCTGCGAGGGCATCCAGGTGGAGCCGGGCTCGCTCATCCTCCTGCTAGTGAATGTGTACGGACTCGACGACGCTCCTGTAGCGTGGAGGCGCACCGTGGTGGGCCATCTGGAGAAGCACGGTTTTGTACGCAGCCTATTGGAGCCATGCTGGTGGTTGAAGTATCGGTCCGACGGTACCATCCAGAACATGATGCTATTAGAAGTCGACGACTTCTTCATCGGCAGCTCCGATGCATCGGCCCGTTCCTGGATCCGAAGTGTGCTCGAGAACCGTTTTCGTTTCGGCAAATATCGTGATTGCCACGTGAGACCAGTAGATTTCGCAGGCCGCCGAGTTACGTTCGCTCCAGGCAAAGTCACGATCGACCAAGAGAAGTACATTCTCGAGGAGATTCGTCCACTCACCCTGGCCCGAGGCAGGATGACACACAAGAATGCACCACTGGAACCCACAGAGTTCAAGGCCCTCAGATCCCTGGTGTACAAGTTTAACTGGGTGGGGAGGGAATCACGTCCGGAGGCCGCTGGAGTTGCAAGTATTTTAGCCAGTCGGCTCCGAGCTCCGACGGTGTCAGATGTTGCTTGTGCGAATAAGTTAGCCAAACACCTTCGAGCATCTGCGTCTCGAGGCCTTACCGTCTGGAGGCTGAACCCGGAGCACATGGCTTTCATATCGTTCTCAGATGCTGGTGGAGTCGGCTCGGTCGAGTCACTGGTGGACGACAACGGGCTGCCATCCGACCCCACCCAAGGAGCTTGGATGGTGCTGGCCGCCGACAAGTCAGTTCTAGATAACCAATCCGTTCGAGCTTCTCTTCTGGGCTGGCGCAGTAGTAAGCTACGACGTAAGGTCCCGTCGACTCTGGCCGGGGAAACCCAGGCCCTATCGGCAGCCGTGGCAGAGGTCGAGTACCTACAGGTGCTCTATCGGGACGTTGTGTTTCAGGACGTCGACCTACCCGACTGTGTTCGAGCCTCAGGTCCGTTCACCACTGTCCTTCGGCGGGACTGTAGGCTAGGAAGTCGAGAGCAGCAAATCCATGTGGTAGACGCCAAGTCCATCTATGACACGATGCAGAAGGAGGGGAACGCGTCAGCCCGAGACCGCCGGACAGCACTTGACCTAGCGATCATCTGTGAGTCCCTCGAGCGTGCTCGAGGACGGGTCCGCTGGATTCCTCACGGCAGAATGCCGGTGGATGCTCTTACAAAGGATGACATCACCAAGTGCAATGCAGCGCTGTTTGATTTTATGTCTAGTGGCAGGATCGTTCTCGTGGATGAAGAGTCCGAGGTGGATCGACGCCGTGCCACCCCCGAGCTGAAGGACCGCTCCCAGTCAGCTTCCAGAAAGATGCTGGCCGGGCCTACCTGGATTTCCTGGAAGGAGTACCTGGACGAGCTTGCTCCTCCTGGCCTGGTCGGTGGTGGTGGTGGTGGTGTCCTCCCGTCCATCTTCTCCTCTCCCTCTTCCTCCAATCCCGCTTTCCAATAGTCTGCTATCCTCTCCTATCCTCTGCGCTGTTGCTTCGAGTTTCAGAGTTCGTCGATCGGCACGATGCCGACCGACACTGCAAGGCAGTGGACACGGACTTCTGTAGTGTTTCCCGGGGAATGCTAAACCTAGAGAAAGTTGGACCCATGTTGCTGGGGACCATATTTTGTGACATAGGTTTAGCATATGCGTTTCACTCAGGGACAGATGGTCTGAGGACCATCATGTGTGACGTCCGTTCCACTTATGGCTCAAGGGAAAACATTTCGCTTGCCTCTCCTGCTGCCACACGTGCACGCACCATCATCATCATCATCATCATCATCATCATCATCATCATCATCATCATCATCATCATCATCATCATCATCATCATCATCATCATCATCATCATCATCATCATCATCATCATCATCATCATCATCATCATCATCATCATCATCATCATCATCATCATCATCATCATCATCATCATCATCATCATCATCATCATCATCATCATCATCATCATCATCATCATCATCATCATCATCATCATCATCATCATCATCATCATCATCATCATCATCATCATCATCATCATCATCATCATCATCATCATCATCATCATCATCATCATCATCATCATCATCATCATCATCATCATCATCATCATCATCATCATCATCATCATCATCATCATCATCATCATCATCATCATCATCATCATCATCATCATCATCATCATCATCATCATCATCATCATCATCATCATCATCATCATCATCATCATCATCATCTTCATCAGATTCATCATCAGCCTCATCATCATCATCACCATCGTTGTCGTCGTCGTGTTCGTCGTCGACGTCATCGTCGTCATCACTCCATCTCCCTCCCTCCTCCCCCATCTCCTCTGTTCCCCTTACTCTTCCTGCTCATCCACCTCATCCTAATACCGTTCCCCTTTCCTTTCCCTGTCCCTCGTCCTCCTCCTCGTCCACATCCGAACATTCCAGTTTCATCCTCGGCCATCCTGTTCCTCCTCACCCCCCCGAGCTCAAGGCTGGGCATGAAGCTCATCAAGCTCAGCCTTCACTGCGTCGAAAACTCTTGGATTAAACAGTTGCTTGAGATGCACCCCGCGGCGCATGAGCTCAACGAATTCACCCTTGTTGAAGGAATCCGTAGCTTTTTTGAACGCCTTCTGGCTCCATTGCCTCCCAGTTTTCTTCGCATCCTTCTTGCCCAAGGCTTTCGCAATCGCCTGGTAAACCTTCCTCAACTCGTCGCGGTCGACACAGTTACTCTTATCTCGGTCTACCATGTCAAAGATCTCCTCGGCTTGCTTTGTTTCATCTTGCGCGATCTCTTGCTCCGAATCCTGGGTCTCTTTCTCGAGTATCGCAGCGCGGCTCTTGGCCTTCAGGACCCACGCATGGAACTCCTCAGCGGTGATCTTATCCCCATTGGGCCGGTAGCGCCCCAACAAGTGGGCAAGGTATTCATCTTCGACATCAAGCTGTCGGCGCACCTCGGCGTCTTGCCCGGCGACTGCTGCCAGCAGCGCTGCTTCGAGCTTCCACACGGACGCCGTAGGCGGGCCCTCCTCCCCCTCAGAAGTCTGACGGTTGCTCGTGAAGATGTAATCGAGGCGTTTCCGCCGGCTCTCCTGGGCCACTGGCGTGAGAGATGCCAGCCCCTGCCCAAAACCCCACGACGGGGGAGCGGGACTGTCTTTAGACAGGCGCGTTCCACTACTCGCAGAGTAACCATTCGCAAATGGCCTGGATCCGCCGCGGGGAATCCACGAAACATAGCGTCGAGGCCAACACCTGTTTTTCGGACGTTTGCGAGTGGGCACTGTGCGAGTACAGAAGAAACAAGACGCCATGAGCATAAACCTCTGGCGCTCCGCTTGAAATGCTTGGACCGGCGGCGGAACGCGCCGAGGGCGGCGCCAGAGGCGCCGCCGGGGGGGCGCGGCGCGGATCCGAGAAACCTACGCGGAGCGCCAAAAGTATATGTTGCCTACCAGTACGACTACTACTACTACTACTACTACTACTACTACTACTACTACTACTACTACTACTACTACTACTACTACTACTACTACTACTACTACTACTACTACTACTACTACTACTACTACTACTACTACTACTACTACTACTACTACTACTACTACTACTACTACTACTACTACTAACTACTACTACTACTACTACTACTACTACTACTACTACTACTACTACTACTACTACTACTACTACTACTACTACTACTACTACTACTACTACTACTACTACTTACTACTACAACTACTACTACTACTACTGCTGCTGCTGCTGCTGCTGCTACTACTACTACTACTACTACTACTACGACTACTACTACTACTACTACTACTACTACTATTCTACACTACTACACTACTACTACTACCATACCTACTACTACTACGACTACGACTACGACGACTACTACTACGAATGCGTTTACTACTACTACTACTACTACTACT